>CM060336.1:33165255-33167755 GCA_030674155.1 Stramonita haemastoma | reverse complement strand
TGATGTGTGAAGGTTTAAGATTCTCCCTCTCTCTCTCTCTCTCTCTCTCTCTCTCTCTCTCTCTCTCTCTCTCTCTCTCTCTCTCTCTCTCTCTCTCTCTCTCGTTTCATTATCATTTATCTGAGTCCTTTAATTTCGAGGCTTATGGAACATGCACAAATGTGCTTTTTTAAAATATCCAATCCCGTGCACTTTTGTAAATTTTGTCATCCGTTCCCACTGGCATACTCTTTAGAAAGGCAGAGCGGGTTACACGTGTGTTGCAAAATGTTTTGAGTGCGTTTGCAAACAGGGCTTCAGTTTATAGTCTCATTCCAAGGCTGTTTTTTAAGGATTAAGTTTTATTAGCTGGTTACATAAAATATTATGAGAGAGAGAGAGAGAGAGAGAGAGAGAGAGAGAGAGAGAGAGAGAGAGAGAGACAGACAGACAGAGAGACAGACAGACAGAGAGACATAGACAGACAGACAGAGAGACAGATAGACAGAGACAGAAAGATTGTTTTTGTTGTTGATTCGGTTTGTTTGTTTTTAGTGATAGTTTGTTATTAAATATCTATGTGGGTAGAACAAGCAAGTTTACACTACAGTACACATGCACCTTGTTTCAAGATGTTACCCATTGGAAGAGCTCATATATCATGCATCGTTTACAGCATTCATAGCAGACAGATCTTGTAGTTTGTCTCTACAGACACACTGACAGGCAATGGCAGTATTCACAGGCCCTATCTGCATGGTGTGTATGTCATCATTAGTTGTTCCAAGTGCTGCTGTATGCTTCCTTTACCGCTAACACTTTTCATCTGGAGGTTACAACTGCTATCCTGAGGAATTATGAACAAGGAGAAGGGGAAAAGGAGAGGGAAAATGAAGAGGAAGAAGAAGAAGAAGAAGAAGAAGAAGAAGAAGAAGAAGAAGAAGAAGAAAAAGAAGAAGAAGAAGAAGAAGAAAAAGAAGAAAAAGAAGAACAAGAAGAAAAAGAAGAAAAAGAAGAGGAAGAAGAAAGAAGAAGAAGAAGAAGAAGAAGAAGAAGAAGAAGAAGAAAAAGAAGAAGAAGAAGAAGAAGAAAAAGAAGAAAAAGAAGAAAAAGAAGAACAAGAAGAAAAAGAAGAGGAAGAAGAAGAAAAGAGGAGGAGGACAAGAAGGAGGAGAAGAGGAAGAAGAAGAAGAAAAAGAAGAAGAAGAAGAAGAAGAAGAAGAAGAAGAAGAAGAAGAAGAGAGAGAGAGAGAGAGAGAGAGAGAGAGAGAGAGAGAGAGAGAGAGAGAGAGAGAGAGAGAGAGAAAGAAAGAAATAAAGAGAAACTTATTGCATCAAACACTTTTTTCTGTATTTTATGGGAGTTTGTGTCAAAGACTAATGAATGAGAAAGTGTCATCTTCTCTGTGGTATTATTCAACAATGATATCTGGACATTTCTTGGATTATATGTTTTTTGTGTTGAACACACTGCTTCAAAGACACTGGGCTTCCATGGATGCACATATAATAGGTCAGCTGTATGTGCCGGTTTGTATCAGACACAAATGGACGTCTTTTACCTGGCTATGGAAGATGAGGAGATGAAAGTAAGAACTTGGACACTTTCACCCTGCATAACCAAGAGAAGCATTGGCCGCCCCCAACTGCGCTACAAAGACGTCTGCAAGCGTGACATGAAAGCCCTGGACATCAACACAGAGAACTGGGAGGAGGTAGCGGCTGACCGCAGCAAATGGCGCAGTGTTCTCCACAAACAGCTGACGTGTGGTGAAGAAAAGATCCACACCGCAGCAAACGAAAAGAGAGCCAAGCAGAAGGCATGTACCCCAGCCACCTCAACAAGCCACATCTGCATCGGATGCAACAGAGACTGCCACTCCCGCATTGGACTGACCAGCCACAGCCGGCGCTGTCGCTGAACAAATGACCTGCCTTCTGGCGCGAATTCCATGGTCGACACCTACTGACGGAGGCCTACTATCACTCCTATCAACCGAGCGTGCTCCAATCAGCTCTGAAACCCTATGTTCTTATTCACAATCCACTGTCTGCTGATTTTATTTTAACTGACCCTTACAAACGGAAAGTCCCAAGAAATAGTCGAGGGAAATAGATGCCAGTCCCGATTGAGTAGATTAAGCACGTTTTTAAAAGAACAAAGCAAAGAAGGGGTAGGGATGAGACATAGCTTAACAACATTGTCAGTGAATTTGATTCTTCGGCGATGATAACTTTTAGGATGATGTGATGTTGTCATCAAGTTGTTCACAAAGCCAGACACCAAAATTCTCAAAACAGCAATATGAGTAAAACAATACAGTAATCGGTCCAAAAAAAGCAGTTAAGGATTTTTTAAAGTGTGTGGTAAAACTGAGATATAAGATACCATAGTGTTAAACAAAACAAATAAATAAAAACCAAACCAAACCAAAAAATACAAGCAAAAAGCAAAACAAAACCGTAAAGGATTTTTTTGGAGTGTTTGGCAAAATTGATATACAAAATGTCATAGTTTTAA
>CM060336.1:33155255-33160255 GCA_030674155.1 Stramonita haemastoma | reverse complement strand
GGACCATGTAAACACATACAAAGTTAAAACTGACAATGTTTGCCAAGACAAGTTGTATTAGTAGCGCATGAAAAAATCAAGCCAACTCTTAAAAGTCCTAATTGCTTCCAAGACAAACTTCATCGGTTGTCAATGTAAAAAAAAAAAACAAACAACAAAACAAAACAAACAACTCAAAACGCAAAGTCAGTACCTATAACCTTTACCAAGAGAAATTTCACTGGTTATTCATGTAAAAAAAAAAATCTGTGTTTACCAAGGCAAATGTTGTGAGTTGTCCAGGGAAAAAATACAATAAAACATGGTACTCCTAGTTTCTTCCAAGGCAAATCTCATTGACAGCTCATGTAAATAAAAACCAACCACAAAATCAGTACTCATATTTTGTTTACCAAAAAACCCCCCATCAATGTTCATCCATGTAAAAAAAAAACCAACACAAAATCAATACTGATAATCTTAACCAAAACAACCCTTACTGTTGTATGTCCATATATAAAAAAGTAATAAAACAATACACAAAATCACTGCACAAGATTTGTTTCTGTGATAATTTCTTCACAGCAGGCGATGCTGTCGGCGTAGCAGGAATGGCGAAAAACTGGTGCCAGAAACCGTACAAGTGTACTAACCTGAACGGGCATAAATTATGTTATATCCTGAATGCAAATTTCTTTTGGCAAACACCTCCCTGGAATCGTTGTGAAACTGCCTGTGTTGATGGTTTGGGCACTGGCAAGTGTGCACATCATGTGAGGAAAGCTGTAGGTGATTAGATACATGGGTTCCAGTCTCATAAGATCACGGAGAAAGTTTGGCACAAGTAACGAAAAATGGGTTATTTCTTTCAATGTCGCTGACGTTGTGTGGTAGCACTTATATCAGGGCAGAGAGCTTGAAGTTGCAGATGTTTTACTGACTCATAATGAAGTGAAAAACGAAATGTAAATGATCAATGATGCGGAATTATTTCAGCATTCGCTTTTGAATCTATCAAATAAACTAAGTTTGCGCTCTTTATCTTTATTATTTATTATTATTTATTATTTATTTATTTATGTACAAGTGTGTGTGTGTGTGTGTGTGTGTGTGTGTGTGTGTGTGTGTGTGTGTGTGTGTGTGTGTTGTGTTGTGTGTGTGTGTGTGTGTGTGTAGTAGTGTAGTATACTACTACTACTAGTATATAGTAGTAGTAGTGGTAGACAAACTTTCACTTTGATAAATGTTAACACTTTTCTACAAAAAATCACATTTGGCAAGATTGTTAACCCATTACGACCTGTCCATATGATCCCAGCACAAGGTGTATGTACAATAGCAGAAGGCTCAGAAAGGCAAAATCAGTAAGATGGGAGACAATCTCGTTTAATGTCAAGTCAACAAAGGGGGATTATTTCTCCCAGAAATTCACAATGGGAGGTAACTTCACAAAATTATCATTATCAAAAAGGAAATTGATCACAAGTAAGCCATGCAGAAGTTCGTCTTTTGTGTTTATAACATTCTCGTTTGCGTGTACTGCATCAAAATAAAGAGTAAAGAGATAGCCATGTATTGATCTGAAAAAAAATCCAACAAGATAACCATTAATGATCTGAGAAAAAAAAATCCAACAAGATATAAACCATGATGATCTGAGAAAAAAAAACCAACAAGATAGACATAAGAACTGATCTGAAAAACAAACAAACCAAAAACACAAAAAAGAGATCCCTCTCCCAACCAAACCCAAACAAAAACAAGCAAGCAGACAAAAACATTAGCAACCCTCCCCCCCCATCCCAACCCACCCCCAAAAGTGACCACCCAACCCCCCCCAAATAACAAATTCCCCCCTTTTCCCTCCTCCCCCTAAACAACAGCCCCTCACCCATATCACATTCAGTTTCAAATACTTACATGTAAAAAGAAAACCACAAAACATCCCAGTACTCCTATATACATACATATACATAATTAATATCAACGATGATGTTCGGGATGCGAACATAGCTCAACAAGCATGCACACAAGGCATGCATATTATAATAATAGTATGTGCGTTTCCCATCATATGAGTAGTAAATAAAGACAGAATAATTACAGGTGACATCATTGCAGGAGATCGTTAGTACACTCCTCGAAATGGATAGTATAAACTTGGGTGAAAAATCGTCAGGTAAACTGCAAAGATTCCTCAATGCAAACTCTACAAATTTTTTTACATAGTTCTCCCTCCTCCCCCACCTCCTCAAAATCCCATCATGTATGTCAATCTCTGCACGAGTGATATGAAATCTAGTACTTCTGTGCCACAACCTGTGTCGAAACAGTAGCAGGCCTACAAGAGACTTTCTATAGTACAGCACACGTTTTGCTTTTAACCTTTTCTGTCCGCGAGTCCTTGCCGTGGCCTGGGTCGGTCACCAGCATGTCTTCGCCGTCTGCGGAACTCTTGACTCCGCTGGTGGTTTTGGTGAGAGCTCCAGAGGAACTGGAACTGCCGCCTTTGTCGGCAGGAAGGGGGTGGTAGGACTTGGACATGGGATCGGCCCCAGACACGGGGAATGCTCGCCCTTCGCTGGCTTTGTGGTTGTTGTTGGTGCTGCTGTGGCTGCTGTTGTTGGCGTTTCTGTTCACATTCGCGTGTGCTGCAGGGTTTTGCTGATGTTGCTGCACCCCGTTGCCCTGACTGTGCGGCACTTTGCCGTGGGAGTACTGAGGAGGGGGCGACTTCACCACACCCGGGTCCATACCCCCTTCACCAAACGTGGGGGTGCCCGAGGCAGACACCGTGGGCGGCACGGCTTGCATGGGTTTGAAGGTGGAGCCCGCTGATATTCCAGGCTGGTCCGAGCCCTGCGGGTGACCCCCTGAGGCGGGGTCCTCTACAACGAGGCGGCTGCTGGACACCTGGCTGCCTCGCCTCATGTCCTCACCGGGCCGTGTCCGAGCTGGCGAGGGTCTGGGCGAAACTCCGGGAGAGTGCTTTTGAGGGTTGTCGGGGTTGAGGTCTTCAAACGACACTGGGAGTATACAGGCCTGTGATGAGCGACCTGGGTAAATAAACCGTTTATTTAGTGGTTTTTTTTCGTTTACGAAGGTGATGCAAGACATGAAAAAGGATGAACATAAAAAAGTCGAAATATGCCTTACACTATTCATGTTAAATTACAGAAGCCTACCAGCATGATTGATTTTCTACAAGATAACAATCTTTAATTTTCAAAATGTCCTTAGCAGCATTGAATGATTTGGATATAGTTAATTCATGTCTTCCTGTATTTAATTAGTAATTTAGGTCAATCGACAAAGAAATTCTGAACTGAAAAGATACTGAAATATAATCACAACTTTTGCGAGTATAGTATCTTTTTATCATTTAAATATCGGTAAAAAAAAATTAAGGATGTCATATTCTAAATAAATATAAGGATTTTATTTCCAAACATTTTGAAGTATACAGACCTTCTGTCTTTCTTATTTATTAATTTTTTTGTAACCAGCAAACAAACCAGATTTTACAAAGCCAACAAACTAAATTGCTCAGAGTACACTTAGTGGGGTCCGGTTCACCAAGCTTTGCCATGGCATCACTTGCTCCACTCCAGGATCCTGATATCAGTATCCTCTGATCCGATACAATGAAGCATTAGGTGGGTTTTAAAGACATCATCATTTCTACGTCTGTTGTTGTTGTTATAATAATAATGATAATAATAATAATAATAATAATAATAATAATAATAATAATAATAATAATAATGATAATAATAATAATAATATTAATAATAATAACAACAACAACAACAATAATAATAATAATAATATAATAATAATAATAATAATAATAATAATAATAATAAATAATAATAATAATAATAATAATAATGATAATAACAATAGTAATAATAATAATAGTAATAATAATTAAAAATAATAATACAATGATAATGATAATAATAATAATAATTATCATCACTACTACCGTAAAATCCCTAGCATAAGCCCACCATCTAGCAAACGCCCACCCCCCACTTTGGGCCAAAAGTTGTGCACAGGGGTAACTACCTAACAAACGCCCACCCTGCTTTTTTCAAAGAGACTCTTTCACTAGGATTTGTTCTAAAAGTAATCTTTTCCCCCTTCTTTACCTTTTCTTGTTTCTTTCCTTTTTTCTTAATCTTTGTCCCCTCTCCTCACTCCCGTGACAGTCTTACATTGCATCTTTCAAATTGGACGCCCTCCAGTATCTGGATAACAAAGCAGGTGGGAATGTTTTGGAGTGTGCCCGTGAATTTTCTGTGGATAGGAAGAGGACCAGGGAATGGAGTGAAAACAGAGATAGACTTGAACAGCAGTAGGAAAAGACAAACAAAAACGGAAACTGTCAAAAGGACCAGCAGTTAGATCTGAACATGTCGACCAAGGTGTGCTGCATTATCTGGAAGATGAAAGATCTGAAGGCAGGGTATTGCGAAACAAGGACCTACAACTGAAAGCTATGGAACTCGTTGGCCTTCTTTGCCTCAAAATCCCTTTTTTTAAAAAACTAATTTCCTTCACTTCTACTCACACGACCTAACTTAGATGCTTTCGGGGTTTGTATTCACTCAATTACAAAAATTATTTTGTGCAAAGGGGTCTACCCCTAGCAAACGCCCATCCCCCAATTTTGCCCTAAATCAGTGCACAGGGGGGGTGGGCGTATGCTAGGGATTTTACGGTACTAGCACTAACACTCCTCCTTCTCCTCATCCTCCTCCCCTACTACTACTACTACTACTACTACTACTACTACTACTACTACTACTACTACTACTACTACTACTACTACTACTCTTCCTCCTCCAATTCCTCCTCCTCCTCCTCCTCCTCCTCCTCTTCTTCTTCCTCCTCCTCCTCCTACTCCTACTACTACTACTACTACTACTACTACTACTACTACTACTACTACTACTACTACTACTACTACTGCTACTACCACTACTACCACTACTATCACTGCTACTACTACTCTT
>CM060336.1:33137755-33150255 GCA_030674155.1 Stramonita haemastoma | reverse complement strand
AAGCGGAGCAGGAATCAACGTGTGCGCAAGATGTTCTGTGTGCGTTCGACACGGGGCCCAGATAGATAGATAGATGGATGGATGATGGATGGATAGATAGATAGACAAACAAACAGACAGCAGACAGAAACAGACAGATACACTGACAGCAGACAACAACAACAACAGACAGAGGAACGATAGACCTCATGGCAACTCACCCACCGATCCTCAGGATCCTGTGGAGGGGTCAAGGAGAGAGGTCATGGCCACCAGCATGTCCATGGCCATGTTACACATGTTCAGGGCGTGGAAGCGAGTCACTGTGGCGCCCCCGCCACCGCCATGTACGCATCCCCGATTGTCTCCACCTTGGGAATTAAAATTGTAGAAAAAAATCAGAATCTGTTCAATTTGAAGTTATAAAAAATCAAAGAACAACATCAAATTACAGTTAAAAAATCATGAAAAAATAATAAAAATCACAGGATTTCTAATATGAATGAACTAAGCTAATATCAATTAAGAACTAATAAAAAAACCTCAAAAGTTCGAATGAAATGAAATGATTGAAAATCAAGGAAAAATCCAAATAAATTAAAAAAAAAGTAAAATCAAGTCAATTCAGAACCAAAACGAAAAATCGACTAAAAATCCAAATACAGAAGTCTTTACTGATCCACCCACCACTAGGATATACATTAAGAGAATTTCAGGATGCTTTGACACGTGTCTTCTGTCACATAAAAACTCCTTTTATGACTACATACACATTTATTAATATCTGTAGATCGAGCGCGCACGCACATACACAACAGACACAAGTACGCACGCAGCCACAAACACACACACACACACACACACACACACACACACACACACACACACACACACACACACACACACACACACACACAACACACACAAACACACACACACTCCTCCCTACCTCCCTCTCCCCCTACACATCTCACCTCTCTCTCTCTCTCCTCCCTCTATCCCTCTCTCTATCTCTCTACCCCCCCTCTCTCTCTCCCCCACCCCCTCTCCCCATCCCTCCCCACCCCCTCTCTACCCCTTCTCCCTCTCCCCCATTCTCTCCCTCCCTCCCCCTCTCCATCTCTCGCTCCCCTCTCTCCACCCACCCTCCCTCTCCCTCCCTCTCCCTCCCCACACACCCTACACCCCACACCTACACTTCCAAACGCACCTTATAGACGTCGTGTGTTTCACTGAGCTGGTCGAACTCGGTGTACATGGCGTTAAGCATGGAGACCACCTCCATGGGGGTGATGCGACTGCAGATGGTGGTGAACCCCACCACGTCACTGAACAGGATCGTCACGCTGTCAAACGCCTGCACACACACATTGTACACACATACAGAGACACAGACACACATTGAACACACATACACACACAGACACAGACACACATTGAACACACACACATACACATTGCGCGCACATTGCACACAGACACATATACATACATACATACACACATTGCACACACAAAGATTGCATACACACAGACACAGACTGCAGACACACATACAAACAAGACACAAGACAGACAGACATACAACAGACATACACATTACACACACACACTTATGTGAAGGACGAAATTGAACACACTACATACTACTACTACTACACTACACACACACACACACACAACACACACACACACACACACACACACACCACACACACACACACACACACACACACACACACACACACACAGAAGAAGCTTGTGGTCAGAACATTGCGCTCGCAATTTGACGACCCGGGTTCGATTCCGTTCGAGGGGATTTTTCCCTGGAGTAAATCAGTGCTGACTCCTCTCTCCAAAAGTACTTCGGATGAGACTATAAACGAGGCCCCGTGTGCGAACGCACGCAGAACATCTTGCGCACACGTTAAATCCTGTTCGCATTTCGTAAGAGAAGGCCATTGTGTGCCGGTGGGAAAGATGACAATATTTACAAAACGCATACACACGGGGACTAGATGTAAAAAAGCACATGAGTGCTTATTCCATTATGCTCGATATAAAAGAATAAATAAATAAATAAAATAAACAAAAATAAACACACATATACACACACATGTATACATGCATGGCATACAGCAGAAGAGCTTCCACAAAACACTAAAGAGACGGGAGAGTAGGCCATTGTGTATAGTACCCCCATCACAGAAAGTAGTATGGGTGAGGTTGAGTTGGGTTGGTTGTGTGTGGTGTGGGGTGATAAAAGTTGTAGTGTGTTAGTGTTTTATTTGATTTGTTTTATTTTATTTTATTTATTTTTTATATTTGAGAGAGAAAGAGACAGATACAGAGACAGAGATAGATAGATAGAGAGAGAGTCCGTGTCTGTGTGTTTGGATACACATATTCTCTTGAATCAAATGAAATTTTTTTTTATCTAAAATGGGAATGCAGTTACTGTAATGTGGGAAAAAGGGTCACGATTGATGAACCTCTGATCTGTAGCCAAGGAACGAAACAAACTTTTCCCTTTTAATTTATGCTGTTAAAAACATCAGAATTTTGTCGTCATGAATTCGGCGCTCTAAACAGTTAATATTAGTATCATTATTAGCAATCATTATCTTTATCTCTCATCTCTTCTCTATCTCTATCACTCGTCTGTCTGATTCTGTCTGAGTTCTATTCTTTCTGTCCATCTATCTATCTATATCTATCTATCTATCATCTATCTATCTATCATCATCTATCTATCAATCATCATCATTCTTACACTACTAATATTAAACGTTATCAGATCAAAGAAACCCTCAAATCCAATAAAAATTCTTCAAATTATGCAAAAGGTCAACTCTAGGTCAAAACTTGTAAAAAAATGGGGACTGCCAGAAGCGATCCAAAGCAAGAGGATCGACTCACAGCTCTGTCTCATATACAGACAATATGGTGGTAGAGGGGAATGGAAAGAAAAGGCCATAGCAAGGCGGAGAAAGATAGAAGACACAGGGAAAGCTACCAGGATCTCAGTCAGACACACTAAAGTCTGCTAGTCTCCTTGGCTTGCTTTCGTGCCAAGGCGATGCTTTCTTCCACACTGCGAAAGGTCATCAGGTATTCACGACCGCCATCAAGGCAGAATCGGAAACAGGAAACGGAAACGTAGTCCAAGAGAATGGTCATGGCAGTGTGTGAGGAAAGACTAGATAAAGTAAAGCCCAGCCTAAAAGAGAGAGAGATGGAGTAGGAGAGGGAGAGGGAGAGGGAGAGGGAGAGGAAGAGGGAGAGGGAGGGAGGGAGAGAGAGAGAGAGAGAGAGAGAGAGAGAGAGAGAGAGAGAGAGAGAGAGAGAGAGAGAGAGAGAGAGAGAGAGAGAGAGAGAGAGAGAGAGAGAGAGAGAGAGAGAGAGAGAGAACGGGGGAGGAGAGTAGAAAATGAAGACGAAAAACAGACAAAATCTACGCAGCATTTGAGAATCTCCTGTTACAACACCATCTTCCTCAAAGCACAAACCGGCCTCATGTATGCCATTACATATTCACGACTTAGGACACTAATCCTTATCTTTATTTCTCAATTTCCGCCCCGATTATTTCCAAGCTTCATCCCCAGCTTTTACACTCATTTGTCTGCATGCATTTAGGAGTATAAGGCCAAAGCCACACGGGCCAAACTTGATGGTAGGAGAGTTAAGATTCATTGGCTATCTGTGCAGTGTAAAGGGCCTAAAGTAGATGCCACACGCAAAAGCGCAGTCATTGTGGAGAGAATTGTCTTACTACCTACGATGCAGACGTTTCTAGCATTGTCGCTGGCACTGGGAAAGTACCGTCACGAGACTATTGCTAATTGTGACACTCCACCACTAAATGAGTCGCTTAGCACATTACCCAATTTTGCGCTAGGAGCCATTAAAGGCAGGTGGGGGTCAAGATGTCAATTTTGGGATTTTGATCGATTATTAAACTATATCCGTTATTCTACCTTGTAATGAATACCAAGGCATGTTTTTATTCCTTTTGCTTTTAAATGTGTTTTGAAAATACACAAGGCCTCATTCTGACAACCTGTTACGAAAATAAACTTGCCTGTTTCTCATTTTTTCACATCCTGCAGTCTACCATTTCAATTTGTGATAACTTTGCATAGAATTGTCCGATTTTCAGTCTGTTTTCTTTAATCGAATAACCTTTTTATTGTAGATTAATAACTTGTCAATAACTAAAAACTGACCTCTGGTTCAATGCGACTCCTTATGTGGTGGAGCGTCACAATTGTGTAGATTCAGGAGGGGAAAGGAGCACAGGGAATGTTTAGCTAGTATCAGGTGCGGGATAGCTCACTGGTCAGAGCACTCACTTTCCCCTAGCCAAGGTTAAGCAGCATCGAGCGTGGTTACCATTTGGATGGGTGACCGTTTGCGCGTCTTGGCTTCAGTACAATTCCCTCAGTTCACCCAGCAGTAAATGGGTGCCTGCCTTCTTTAGGTTCAGGGAAGGTAAAGCAGCGAGGGAGAGGAGGTGGGCACCGCCCTCAATATGCTGGCCCCTAGAGAAGGTGAGGTCTTTGACGCTTCATTTCCCTACGACCCCATAGGTTAAGGGACACCTTTACCGTACGTTTACCTTTTTATCAGGTACAACCCACACTTGGAACACAGAAGACTATTTTCTCTACAAGAAAGAAATGGAAGGGAAGAGGTTAACTTAAAATCACACTGTGCGCATTTGAAGGAGATTCATTTTGATGTTTGAAATAGTATTTGCCAAATATGTTGACCATATAATCACAGAATAGATGACTGGTTTCTCAATTCCGCCTGATCTTCTTGTGGAGTCACAATACTGCACCTGCTGTTTTTTTTTGTAGACAGTGTGTCTTAGGACAGTTGAACCTGGCGGCGCCCATTCCTCTCCAGGTTGAAGGCTGCATGCTAGGTGGGTTTGAATCATCCATGGGTTCCACCAGCCATAGCCGGCAAACTCTTCTACGAAAGGTGGATGGGTTTTCAACGTGGTTAAAAGAAGTGACGTGCAATTGAATTTGCGACCTTGGTGTCCAGTTTCATTTTTGAGGGGAGTGGAGTCAGCAACAATGTGAAATCCAAGAAAAACCAAAACCAACATCAACCAGGCACTTCAGAAGGGATTTAGATAAGCGCCCTATTACTTCAAATCACAAGCTCCACTCTAACCACTCTAACTGCTAGGCTACCCCGCCCCCTAGCTAAATGTGTATAAGAACATACGGTTGTATACTGCATACATCTTGAACATGCACACTGGCATGTATAAGAACGCGCATGCCTGCTGGAACATCCGGTTGCAAGTGCCGATTTCTCTAAAAGAAGGAATAGGATGAAGAGAGGATATTCAGACTTTTTCCGATGACATGTTCATTTCCGATGCTAACTCCCTCGGAGTGAGAAAACAAATGATTTACTTGTATGAAGGAGCGGGAGGGGGAGGTAGGGGTGGGGTGGGAATAATCGCAGGATAAAGATATTGACGTGATTTGTTACGCTACAAGGCAATGTCCCCATTTATTACTAATAGTGGTAGTAGTGGTGGTGGTGGTGGTGGTAGGGAGGGGTGAATGGGGTCAGTTTGGGTGGTGATGGTGGTGATTGTTGGTAGTGATGGTGGGGGGTGATGATGGTAGTGGTGGTGGGTGGTGGAGGTGGTGGTGAGTGATGGGGGTGGTTGAGGTTGGGGATGGGGTGTCAGAAAACCCCCCGAAAGGTTAGATAAGCGAAGAAAGAAAAAAAGGACCCTGACCTGCTATTGACTGTATTCTTACACTGATGACCTCTTGAATGCATATTTCATATTACGAACAAGCTTCAGAGGACAGAAAAATGGAAGATTCATTGTTTGCTACATAACACAACACTTTCAATCCTAGAAGTTTTTTCGAATTACGAATACGAACATTAATTTTTATCCTCTAAATCAAGAGAAATTCACGTAGTTTACAAGCACATCATTAGTTTTTTATTGAATAAAAATTGATCAATAAAACAAACTTGGCATCATTTATAAATAAGAGTCAAATAACACCCACCAAAAAAAAAAGATGAAAAGTAAAAAAAAAATTGCGTGATTTGTGCGTCAGAAACTGATTTTTCACATACAAAAATGATTCTTGTTTTTCTAATGCAGCATAGTGGTGCAAGTGTTGTATATAATTTTTGGTTTGATAGAAACATAGTGTGATCTAAGTCTTCAAAACTTAAGTGTGTGTGTGTGTGTGTGTGTGTGTGCGCGCGCGCGCGCGCGCGCGTGTGTGTGTGGTGTGTAGTGTGTGTGTGTGCGTGTGATAGTGTGTGTGTGTGGTGTGTGTGTGTGTGTGTGTGTCTCAGTATGTGGGTTTATATGTGTGCGTGTGCGCGTGCGTGCGTGTGTATGTCTGTGTGTGTCTCTCTTTGTGTGTGTGTGTGTGTGTGTGTGTGTGTGTGTGTGTGTGTGTGTGTGTGTGTGTGTGTGTGTGTGCATGCGTGCGTGTGTGTGTATGTGTGTGTGTCTCGTATCACTCCACCCTTTCTCTTTCCTACGACGACATTGTCTAGGACAAGGCCAGGCACGGAAATTCACGGTGCGAGACTTTCCATACTTGGCTGCTATGGGGTGAAGACTTCTGCACTGGAAGCAGACCTCACACGCCAAAGTGGAATCATCTCCGACTTCATTATACTGCTCTGCAAGGGAATACATTAATTTCACCTTCTGTGAGTGGGTATAGTAGTGTGGGTGTGGGTGGGTGTTTACCGTGACGTGACCTGACGTGACCACTGCTACTATAAAGTGTGGGTGGGATTGTGGAAGGTTAAAGGTTCAGGACTGGTTAAGTAGGGATTGGGGAACGTTTTGTAGGAGTAAAAGAATTGTTAAGGCGATTGTTTTTTGTCTCTCTGTCTCCGTTGTTTGTTTTTGTTGGCTTTTCTTTGTGTCTGCTTTTATTCTCTGTCTCTGGTCTCTCTGTCTCTGTCTCTTCTCTCTGTCTCTCTGTCTCTCTCTCTTGTGTCTCTCTCTGTCTCTTCTCTCTCTTTTCCTCTGTCTTGTCGTTGTGTTTTCTTGTTTTGTGTGTGTGTGTGTGTGTGTGTGTGTGTGTGTGTGTGTGTGTGTGTGTGTGTGTGTGTGTGTGTGTGTGTGTGTGTGTGTGTGTTGTGTGTGTTGTGTGTGTGATGTGTGTGTGTGTGTGTGTGTGTGTGTGTGTGTGTAGGTATGTGCGTGTGTGTATGTGTATGTGGTGTGTGTGTGGCGTAGGTGCGTGCGCGCGCGCGCGTGTGTTGCTTGCGCGCGCGCGCGCGTGTGTGTATGCAAGTATACAAAAATAATAAGCCAACAAGGAAACCGACATCAAATGCAAAGATGAACTCGTTGTAAAGGTTAACATACAAAAGATGGTATCAAATACAAGCGGCGAACTTACACGTCTTTGCATGCCAAAACAATGACCACTGAAATGCACTCAGAGAGAGAGAGAGAGAGAGAGAGAGAGAGAGAGAGAGAGAGAGAGAGAGAGAGAGAGAGAGAGAGAGAGAGAGAGAGAGAGAGAGAGAGAGAGAGAAGAGAAGAGACAGACACAACACACAACACAACACACAAGACACAGAGAGACACAGAGAGAGACAGACAAACAGACAGAACAGAAGACAGACAGACAGACTGACAGATAGTAGACAAGCAACAGACAGACTGACAGAGACAGACAAAGAAAGGGCAGAAGAAGCTATATCGTACAATAATCTCCTCCCATCAGTCTTCGCTCCAAAAGCTTTAAGCCAGATTTACAGGATCTGAATAGGAATCTGACAAAGAGAGAGAGATGCAGGGGAAAAACAGGGATGCAGATGATAGGGCCAAGTGATTGATTGATACATAGTCTCCGCACTTTACCGGTACTTGCGTAGGAAAGAATCTATGGGAAGGGGGGGGGGGGGGGGGGGGGGGGTGGAGGATGGATTTTTCGTTGTCGTTGTTGTTGTTACTATTTTCTTCCTGTTCTTCTCATTCTTCTTCTTTTCGTTCTTGTTTTGTTTCTTTTGTTTGTTTGTATGCCTCTGTCTTTCTTTTCTTTTTCTTTTTTTTTCACAAAATTATTTTCTTTTTAATTTTTTTTTCTTTTCTGTCTTTCTGTCTGTCTTTTTTCTCTCTACCCTCTCACTCTCTCTCACCCTCTTTCTTTCTTTCTTTCTTTCTTTCTTTTCTTTCTTCTTCTGTCTGTCTTTCTCTCTCTCTCTCTCTCTCTCTCTCTCTCTCTCTCTCTCTCTCTCTCTCTCTCTCTCTCTCTCTCTCTCTCTCTCTCTCTCTCTCTCTCTCTCCTTCGGGTGAGACTATAAACCGAGGCCCCGTGTGCGAAAGCACGCAGAACATCTTGCGCACACATAAAAGACTGTTCCGCCTTTCGTAACAGTAGGCCATTGTGTGCCGGTGGGAACAGATGACAAAATTTACAAAACTGAATATACATGGGGAATGAATGTAAAAAAGCAAATATGCTTATTCATTATCCTGATAAAAATTCTGCAGTATTTAAATGATAGAGTGGTTCCAATCTCTTCTCGATGACATCACAAATGATTCTGATGTACTGATTGGGAAGATGGAGGAGGAGAGAGATGAGAGAGTAGAAGAATTGATGAAGAGCAGATCTGTATGATGAGAGAGAGATGAGAGAGAGAGAGAGAGAGAGAGAGAGAGAGACGAGAAGAGGAGAAGGAACAGAGACGAGAGACAGAGACAGGAAGACAGGACAGACAGACAGACATGACAGGGAAGAGAGAGAGGAGAGAGGGAGAGAGAGAGAGAGAGAGAGAGAGAGAGAGAGAGAGAGAGAGAGAGAGAGAGAGAGAGAGAGAGAGAGAGAGAGAGAGGAGGAGAGAGAGAGAGAGAGAGAGAGAGAGAGAGAGAGAGAGAGGGAGAGGAGAGAGAGAGAGAGAGAAACAGAGACAGAGACAGAGACAGAGAGAAAGACAGAGAGAATTTAGCTAGACCTCTTGGGGCGAAGAGTTATAGGAGAGGATTATTGTGCAATATATCTTTTCCTGCCCCCATCTATTGCTCCGCCTTCGCCTCTATCTTTGTCTCTTTGTCTCTCTGTCTCTGTCGGGTGGGTGAGTGGGGGGGGGGAGGGTGAGGGGGTGAGGTGGCACTATGCCCAGGTGTTCCTCTGGGAGAGAGCAGCCCGTATTTGAATCCCATGTAACCCAACCCAGTGGAGTCGAATCCAATCTAATATAATGAAATGTAAGACAGGGAAAGAGACAACACAAGACAAGACCAAACAAAGTAACACGGTTTATTGCATCACAACACAATTCGACATTCCATAACTCAACGCAACACAAAACAAATAGACACAGCGCGACAACACAATATAACGTAATACAACACGCCACAACACCACACAACACAACACAATACACTACAACTCAACCCAGACCAACCCAAACCAAAATCTCTGTCCCCACATGGCAAAACACGGATACTCTAAACATCAAAGAAAAAAATCATTTGCTTTTGAATTCCTCGTTTAATGGAAGCGATATGTTTGCTTATGTTACATTAAGCAAAAGACAGTTAATAAATCATTACACTTTGCAAAATCTAGTTAAGTATCAAGCAGAAAGATAGGATTTTCTCGAAAATGAATTTTCTATATTTGTTATTGTTGTGATTAAATTAACGTCCCAGCGGAGATTTCCGATTTAGAGACTGTTTCTATGTTTCATTGTTGTTTCGCTATAATTATTGAAGTCCCTTCGTAGATTTCCGATGTATAGGAACTGCTCTATGTTTCACCGTGTGAGGGGATTTTTCTCACGGAGTTAACATCAGTGCTGACTCCATTGTCCCCAAACGTCTTTCGGATGAGACTGTAAACCGAGGCCCCGTGTGCGAACGCACACTTAACAACTTGCGCGCACGTTAAATCCTGTTCCGCTTTTCGTAAGAGTAGGCCTTTGTGTGCCGGTGGGAACAGATGACAATATTTACAAAACTGCATACACACGGGGACTGGATGTAAAAAAAAAGCACATGAGTGCTTATTCCATTATCCTCGATATAAAAGAATAATACTAAAAAATTAAATACATAGTCTACCTTTTATCAAGCAGAAAGACAAGATTTTCTCTAAAAATGAATCTTCTATGTTTTATTGCTGTTTCGCTTATATCTAAGTCTCACCGGAGATTTCCGACGTATAGGGACTGCTCTACGTTTCACCAGGTGGGTTCATTTTTCAAGGTATGCCATACCTGACAGGTAGCCACTGAAGGCTCTCCACGGCGTAGTCTGTCCGCCACGGGTTTGGGGATCATCTGGTAAAGCAGCGCGTCCGTCCTCTTCATCTCCTCGTCCAGCTTCTTCATGCTCTCACTCAGCAAACGACTCTTTTCTTGTTCCTAGGATTTCACACACACACGCACGCACACATACACACACACAAACGCACGCACGCGCATACACGCACACTCACACAAACGCATGAACGCACACACACACACACATACACACACACGCACACACACATGCACGCACGAGCGCATGCACACACACACACACCACACGCACGCACGCACACAAACACACACACAAACACACATACACACACACACAAACACACACACACACACGTACGCATGCACACATGTACGCACGCAAGCACGCACAGACACACAGACACACACACGCAGACACACACACACACATGCACACACACACACACGCACACACATATATACACACAGAGAAAACTTTGACCAGTGAGTGCTACCGGCTCTGAGCTTATTATAAGCAGTAAAGTCATAATATAATCGATTGACACAGACTTTTAAGGGGCGAGGGTGGGTGGGTGGGGGGGGGGGGGGGGGGGGGTGTTGCTTAGTGGTTAGAACGTTGAGCTCTTGACTTGAAGGCACGGGTTCGAGCCATTACTGAGACTCCTGCTCGGGAAGATTTTTATCTCCTGGAGTTAACATCAGCACAGACTCCACTTCCCCGAGAGTCCGTCTGATAAGACTTATAAACCAAGGCCTCGTGTATGAAAGCACGCAGAACATCATGTACACATGCATTAAAGACCCAATCCATTTTGAGAAGAGTAGGCCATTGCATGCCGGTAGAAAACGAGACAAAAAATGTTAAATTGCATGCACACTGGTGTCGTTTTTAGATATCATCTCCCGAAGGCGGAATGCGGCTACCTTATTAGTGAGAGAAATACAGTCGCATACACAAAAATCTCACCATTGGTCAACCTCAGAGTGAGTTCTACGCCGAGGAATCGAGATAACACCACCTCTCCCACAGATATTTTTTCAATTTTTGTCATAAATTCTAGTAATTCCTCCGAAAGAGGATTTGGCCTGACCCATAGAAGTTGCCAAAGGCTCTAAGGAGAAGGGTTTTCCTCCCTGGAGTTAACATTAGTGCCGACTCCACTCCTCCGAAAGTTCTCCAGATGAGACTAAAAACTGAGGCCCCGTGTGACAACACATAGAAACATCTTGCACTCATGTTAAAACCCGTTCCCCCATTTCAAAGACTAGGCCATTTGTGCCGGTGGGAACGGAATGACAAAATATAGAAAACTGCAGTTCACACTGGGACTGGATTTTGAAAAGCACAAGAGTGCTTATTGCATTATCTTCGAAATAGACGATCTAAAAAAAAACAAACCCCAAACCGAAAAACCCCAATACAACAAACCACTCCTTCTTCTCTCTCCCTCCCCATCTCTCACCTCCCCCCCCTATCTATCTTCCTTCTATCACCTTGTCCAAGGCCAACTGAAAACTCTCTCACCACCTCCTGCGTCCTCACTCTCTCCTCCTGTCTCCCCCTCACTCTCCCTCTCCCCTTTCCTTTTCCGTTCCCACTTCTCCCCGCCCCCCCCCTCACCTAGTCCAAGGACATCTTTAAAACTTTTCTCATCATCTCCCTCCCTCCTCTCCCTCCCTCCTCCTCTCCCATCCTCCTCTCTCTCCAACCCCATCTCCCTCTCATCCTCCTCCTCTGCCCTCTTGTTCTTTCTGTCTCTGTCTCTCTGTCTTCTGTCTCTCTGTCTCTGTCTCTCTGTCTTTGTCTCTGTCTGTCTGTCTGTCTTCTGTCTGTCTGTCTGTCTTCTGTCTCATCTTCTCTTTCTTCTCTGTCCTCATCCTCACTCATCCCTCTTCTGTCTTCTTCTCCTGCTCTCTCTTCTCTCTGTCTTCTCTCGCCTCTCTCTCTCTCTCCCTCTCTCTCCTCCTCCTCTCTCTCTCTCTCTCTCTCTCCATTTTCTTACCTGGTCCAGCGCGAGTTTAAGCTCCGCCGACTGCTGTGTCCCAGCCAAAACCAGGTCTCTGCTGGAGTCGTGCATGCTGAGGTCGTTGATGTACAGGCCAGAGTTCACCATGTCGTCCAGACTGCCCATGCTGTGTACAACACACAACAACAACAACATCAACAGTAACACCGTATGTGTATGTTAATTAAATGTTAAAGTCTGTCCCGAGCCTAACGCTCATCAGGCCGGTGCTTA
>CM060336.1:33125255-33132755 GCA_030674155.1 Stramonita haemastoma | reverse complement strand
GAGAGAGAGAGAGAGAGAGAGAGAGAGAGAGAGAGAGAGAGAGAGAGAGGAGAGAGAGAGAGAGAGAGAGAGAGAGAGAGAGAGAGAGAGAGAGAGAGAGAGAGAGAGAGAGAGGAACACTGAAATGATTTAATGTACATTGGCCTTGGACCACAATACATTGGCTGGGCTTGGGGTGTACCAATACGTTCTTCCATATCATTTATGAAGCAAATGCACAAATAAGACATGATTTATCACTGATGAAAAAAGAAAAGAAAAGAAAAACACACATTTACTCTTTTTCCTGATTACAAATCTCAAATCAACCATAACCTAATCACATAAGGACTATTGTGTTTGGGAAAATTCATGTATATTGAATACATATAAAAAATAACAGTAATTCAATAAACTGCCTGAGACAACATTGTTTTCCTTTTGTTAATAGAATGAAAGATATATCTGGACAAACCATGCATGTACTCATCATTTGCTACTCTGAGCAGATCTGGTAATGGTACATTTATACAATTGCTTAAAAACTTTTCCCTCAAGCTTGTGTACATGCAACATTCTAGTAGAAAGTGGGCTTCATTTTCAATTTTCGTTTTACAAAATGGACACAATCTGTCTTGAATATTATCACTGTATCTATACACATTATTATTAAGAGGTAAAACGTTAAACCTTGCTTGCGTAATTGCTACACGGAAACAATAGACATCTATGGAGTTCAAATACTGCTCTTTTGCAAAAATAGTTTTAAACGAGAGAGAGAGAGAGAGAGAGAGAGAGAGAGAGAGAGAGAGAGAGAGAGAGAGAGAGAGAGAGGAGGAGAGAGAGAGAGAGAGAGAGAGAGAGAGAGAGAGAGAGAGAGAGAGAGGTATACATTTTTTCAATCCTGGGCTTGAGCTACGAGGTTCATCAATAGCGAGATTATCCCTAACCGACCTTTCTTGCCCACCGTTATGAGAGCCACATTCCGACTTCTGGAAAAAAGGACTGTAATATAGAGCACAATATTTGTGTCGATACTATACTGTTACGACGAACTATAATACAAACTTCTGAGTAATAAGCCAAGGTACCGACCTGTTAATACACAGGGCACAAGCAACAACAATTAGAATATTAGCATCAGCAGCAGGAGAGCAGCAGCAGCAGCAGCAGCAGAGCAGAAATAGCGACATTTGCAGCAAAAGCAGCAGCGACAAGAATAATAGACAGACAGACAGACAGACTGACAGACAGACAGACAGACAGACAGACGACGACTGAGACTGACTGACAGACACGCAGACACAGACATATAACATATACATAGACATAGACATAGACATAGACATAGACATAGACAGAGACACACAACACACACACACACACACACACAACACACACACACACACACACACACACACACACACACACACACAGACACAACACACACACACACACAAAACATACACTCACACATACAACCGCGCACGTGAGTGCAAAAGCCCCCCACCCCCAACCCCCTGCCCAAGAAAACCCCCAACAAAAAACAAACAATTAATGTAATGAAAAGTTCCCCATGTATACAGAAATAGTACACGAGGACATTTGTTCTCATTCCAATTCTTGATTACTGCAGATTATTGTTTTTTATTTTTATTCCTATGTTTACTTCTTTGTTTTGTTTGTTTTTGTTCGTTCCTTTGTTCTTTCGTCTGTTCCTTGTTCATTCTTATTATGTTTTTTTCTTCTCTTTTTTTTATTTTTTGGTATTTTCCGTCTGTACTTCCTTTTCTCTGTTGCTTTCTTTTGATTGCTTTTTGTTTTCTGTTTTTTTTTTCCTTTCTAATTTCTTTTTTTGTTTTCTTTTTAATTTTGTTTTCTTTCTCTTTTCTTTCTTCTTGCTATTTTCTTTTTTTTTTCCTTTCGATTTTTTTTTTTCTTTTTTCCCGTTGTCTTTCTTTCTTTCTTTCTTTCTTTCTTTCTTTCTTTCTTTCTTTCTTTCTTTCTTCTTTTCCCTTTCTCTTCCTTCCTTCCTTCCTCTTCCTTCCTTCCTTCCTTCTTGTTATCCTTTCTTCCTTATGTACTTCCTCCCATCCTTCTTCCCTATTTTTCTTTTTATCTTTCAAATTTTTATTTTCCTTCCTTACTCCCCTTCTTCCGTTCATTCTTCCTTCCTTTCTTCCTTTGCAACTTAGTGTATAAACTGAGCAACAGAAGGAATCATAAATTATAGTAATTGCAGCTTGTTACTAAGAAAGATCGTCGTCGTAGATATTCTGTTTCAATGTTACGAACATCCTTTCTCAATATTTCAAAGCTCAAGCTTAAAAAAAGTATCAGTGAAGATAGGAATGGACTAATTTATGGAGGCACAGAGTAATAAAAGAACGGAGGAAGGATGGAAGGCAGGACGGGAAGAAAAAAGGAAGGAAGAAAGACGGTAAAAAGCATTACAGGGGGGGGGGGGGGGAGAGAAAAACAGGATGGAACAAAGAAAACAAAAATAGAAGAAAGAAAGGAAGAAAGGACGGAAGCAAAGAAGGAAGGAAGGAAGGAAGGAAGGAAGGAAGGAAGGAAGGAAGGAAGAAGGCAAGTAAGAACAGAGTAAGGAAAGGTATTAAAACCCAGAGAAAAGAAAGTAAGAAGGAAGGAAGGAAGGAAAAAAGGAAAGAAAGAAAAGTAAGAAATAACTAAAGGAATAATGGAAGGAACAAAATAATTCAGACAGAAGGAAGGAAGAGATTGCACAAAAAGAAAGAAAAAGAAGAAACAAAATGGCAAGGAAAAAAGAAAATGAGGAAAGAAGGAAAGAACGAAAGAAAGAAAGAAGAAGAGAACAAAAATGAAGACAAATAAAGAAAACTGCAGGAACAAAAGGAGAAAAACAGAAATGAAGGAACGGGGTCAGAAATCACCCACGAAAGATAGAAAGAAGAAATGGAAAAATGAATGAAGAGAGAAACGAATAAAGAAAGAAAGAAGTGAAAGAAACCCAAAAAAAAGGAAAAGAAAAGAAAAGATCATTCTTTTGTTTTCAGTTTTCAAACGATGTATCGGTGCTTGTGCTTTCGACAAATTTCATGTACACCATGTAACATTGAATAATTCGGTCATGAAAAAGTCCTGTCCCAACTTTCGGTTACATATTTGAAATAACATTGTATAGATTGTATTGCAGTGTGTTGCATTGTGCTGTATTGCATTGTATTGTTTTGCTTTGTATTGCATCACATTGTTTTGTATTGTATTTCCTTTCATTGTACTGCGTTGCACTGTATTGTATTGTGTCGTGTTGCTTTCGTGTTGTATTGTGTTGCACTGAACTGTACAGAAGTTTTATTGCATTGTTTTGCATTGCATTGCCATGCACTGTGCTTTTTTGTATTGTATTCTAATGTGTCGTATTGTATGGCGTTGTGTTGTACTATATTGCATCGCATTGCCATGCATTGTGCTTTGTTGTATTGCGATCTGATGTGTCGTGTTGTATGGTGTTGTTTTATATTGTATTGTATTGCATTGCATTGCATTGTCATGCACCGTGCTTCGTTGTATTGCGATCTAATGTGTCGTGTTGTATGGCGTTGTTTTATATTGTATTGTATTGCATTGCATAGCATTGCATTGCATTGCCATGCACTGTGCTTCGTTGTATTGCGATCTAATGTGTCGTGTTGTATTGCATTGCATTGTGTAGTTTTTCACGGCGTAATATGCACAACACTGCTTGTATAGCATTGTATTGCATTGCACTGTATTATATTGTATTGTATTGTATTGCATTGGACTGTACTGCATTTCCTTGCACTGTATTGTACTGCATTGTATTTCATAACGTTGCATACCACTACCAGTCACAGCAGATTTTTTTAACCCAAAAATTCGGCCTGCTCTCCCAGGGAAGCGGGCGTCGCCACAAACATAGCACCACCCATAAAAATACCTGTCTGCAAATGTACGTGTTTTCCCACGAAAGTAAATTTTTTCTGCAAAACTTTACAGGGGCAACTCTCTAGTTGCCGTCAGTTCTTTCATGAAAGCTATATAATTATGTAACTTGAGAACCGGTCATCGCTTTATCGCCTCATCCGAAAGACTAACACCCAGACCCCCACTCAAGGTCTAGCAGATGGTGGTAGTAAACTCCATTTCCAAACGGGAACCGAACCTTTGACCTTTCACTTTCTTCATGGGTGTCTTACCACTTGACCCCCGACACAATATCCGTGTTTCAGCAACTAACCAAATCTGACATGAATGAAAGAAAGAATCTTTAACGTTCGTATTTCATCTTCTCTTTGCACTTACACCCAAGAAAGGACTCCGGCACTAGCAGGTCTGCATAAAAGATGATACAGGGGTTTGTAAAAAAAAGTCCCCAACAACAACCAAACAACACACACACACAAAACAAAACAACTTCAACCTTTATCCATAAAGCGCGACCCATATTTAAACTTGTGACATAAAGAGTCTGAGAACTGGAAATCATACGTTGAGTTTATTGGTCCAAAGCGCCCATAGGTACAGAAAAAGGGGACAGAAGAAATAAATAAAATGATTGTAGGAATGGATAATGTTTTAGGTGCACATACAGCGGGTAAGATTTCATGTAAGAAATTGGAGAAATTTGTGAAAAAATAAAGCAAAACAGGCTATACAGAAATAACAAAAAGCAAAAAATTTTTTTTAAAAAATCGTACAATATAAATAAACAAAAGACCTTCGTAACAAAACACATAAACAAGAAAGAAAATAACAAAATAATATAATGCAAAAAATGAAAGAAAACAAATCAGGAATAAATGATTAAAAATGCAACCTTGACAAACCATGGAGAAATAAATACAAATATAAAGGCAGATGGGAATTGTCTTTCATAAATAAACAAACAAAAAACAAATAAACAGACATATTTTTCATTCCTCGACTACAGTTCCTAAGACTTACAAATGCAGAGATTTTTTCCGTATGCAACCATTTTTGCCCATCATGAAGGTAGCTGCATTCCGACTTCAGGATTTACGACTAAAACACGACACACGTGTGCAGGTATTCAAATTTCTGTCATCCGTTCTTACCAGCGCGTACTGGCCTGCTCTGCCAAAAGGGAAAACGGGTTTTAGCGTGTGGACAAAGTGTTCTGCGTGCATTCCCACACGGGGTCACAGTATGTAGTCTCATCTGAAGGACTTTAGGGGGAGTGGAGTCGGCCCTGGTGTTAACTCCAGAGGAAAAATCCCCTCGAATATGGGATTCAGTGGTGGCTGGAACCCGGGTTCAATCCCGGGGCCTCAAACCACGAGCGCAACGCTCTAACCACTATGCTAGCCTGCCCCCAAATAGATAGACAGATAGGTAAATAAACAGACAAATAAACAAAAAAAGTAAATAATAAAAACAGGAAGCAAACCAACAAAGAGAAAGTAAATAATCCTGTACGTAAATGAATAGCCTATAAACAAATCCCAAAATAAACCAATAAACAAAGAAACGAAACAAATAAACCAATAATCAATTCAACAAATCGATCGTAAATAAACAGATAGCAAATAAACGAACGAAACAACAAAAAAACATAAATGAAGTATTTAGATATATTAACACACAAACGGAAAAAGAAATGAAAACAAACAAACAAATACATAATGATAATATGAATAGATAAACAAACAAATAAACAAGCAAACGGACAAACAAATAGCTAAATGAATGAATACACTAATGAATAAATGCATCCACTTTGCTTCTGTTTATTAAAACATATTGCCCAAATCAATCAAGTAAATGTTCACATTACCGCCACACACACCCTAAGTCTTTCTGAAGATAAGATTTTCAGCGGATTTTTTAAACTATATTTTTTAAAAAGAATGTCGCCCCACCAAACTCCTTTAAAAATACAGTCAAGAAAATCATAAAAAGCATTATATTCACAGTGCTGGGAGAGGAGGAAGGGGGAGGAGGAGGAGGGGGAAGGAGGGGGGTAGGGGAAGGAGGGGGTAGGGGTGCTTGGAAGGAGGAAGGAAATTCAGAAGGAAGGAAGAGGAGAGAAGAAAGGCAACGCACGTTTGAATGTTATTCCGTTCCATTCCTGTCCCTCAGTTGTTGCTTTTTGCAATAAGAAAAGGAGAGAAAAAAACGAAAAGAAATATCATGCACTCACAACAAGAAATCCCATTCAGGCCTATTAACCCTCTTAGTGCCAAAGCCTGATCACATTGCAAAAGGGGGATAATAACCAAAAAAATATTTCAGCAAAAACACCTGCTGAGTAAACTATGCAAAACCCCCCCACATCATTTTAAACACCAATATACATACAACCTGTCTTCAATGGTTTTAGGTATGAATCTAAAATTTCAAAAGCATTTTAAATGTAAAAAAAGGTTAACAACTTTTTTTCATGTACAACATATACAAAATAGTAATATTGAATGAAAAACAACAACAAAGAAAATTGGCTAGTATAGATCTTCCGACAGATGGTCTGAAGGTAAAAATACGCCACACGCAGCATGTGACCGGCATCACGTGGTGTGGTGAGCTGTTGCCATTGGTCAAGTTTGACTACGTGGGTGGCTAAAAATAGAGAGGTGGGTTTTTTTTTTTCAGTGTACATTTACGTCATATGTTTTGCATACCAGACATCTTTGATCTCGGATAAGACAAATTAACAACCCCACCTTGTGTGGGTGTGTCCATGTGTGTGTGTGTGTGTGTGTGTGTGTGTGTGTGTGTGTGTGTGTGTGTGTGTGTGTGTGTGTGTGTGTGTGTGTGTGTGTGTTCTTGACGTTGAAGGGAAGAGCGTGAAGGTATCTTTTTGTTGGATTTATTTTTGGTTTTGGTTTTCCTTGGCCAGAGCTTCAAGATTCACAGATGATAAAACTTTTGCATATGCAATTGATTACCTACAATTCAGGTAGCAGCACACCTACTTGGGGGATGAAGTCCAAACACGACACCAGTCTACATGAGTTTTAAAGTTTTGTTATTCATTCCTACTGGCATGCAATGCCATATAAAAGCAGAATGACTTTTGACGTGTGTGCAAGACTTTCTGAGTGCATTAGATTTTGTATACATACACATGACGTAGGTTAAAAGTCTCATTAGAAGAATTTTCGGGGAAGGGAAGTCGGTACTGATATTAACTCAGGGGAAAAAATCCCCTCGAACGGGAGTTTTGAATGGAAGCAAGCAGTTTCAGACAGAAAGTAAAGTACTCGTATTTCAAAAAGTTCAGAAATTCATATCAAAATCACACCGGTTTTAACAGCTATTGATGCTGATGCTGCTATTTCATGTGTCATCTTATATTACATAATGACTTGAATATAGATTGTGTAAGTATTAGATATTGATAACCCACTGCAAGTATGAATTAACTCATTTATTTGCAAACTTCTGCCTTGTGTCTACTTAATGTACTTAATGCTTTAAAATAGAGATGTAATTCAGGAGATGTTTTTCCCCTTGGTCTCTCTGTTTTCATGTTGTTTTTTTAAAAAAAAAATCCCT
>CM060336.1:33117755-33120255 GCA_030674155.1 Stramonita haemastoma | reverse complement strand
TCAACTTTGTAACTCAAGGTTCATAGTGGCTCACTCATGTTCAACATACAGCATTAGCACATTTCAGGGGACCGATAGCCTAGTGGTCAGAACATTGCGCTGGCAATTTGACGACCTAGGTTCGATTCCGGTCGGGGATATTTTCCTCCTGGAGTTTACATCAGTGCAGACTCCACTCTCCCCAAAAGTCCCTCGGAAGAGACTTCAAACCGAAGCCCCGTGTGCGTTCGCACACGCACAACACCATGCACACGTGTCAAATCCTGTTCCGCCCCTCGCAAGATCAGGCCATCGTGCGTCGGCGGGAACAGACGGGGACTGGATGTAAAGAAGCACAAGAGTGCCCATTCCATCACCCTCGATACAAAAAAATAAGTCAAATAAAATCAAATCAAATCAACATGCAGCAT
This sequence comes from Stramonita haemastoma, assembly GCA_030674155.1. Taxonomy (NCBI): domain Eukaryota; kingdom Metazoa; phylum Mollusca; class Gastropoda; order Neogastropoda; family Muricidae; genus Stramonita; species Stramonita haemastoma. Next base: position 33,119,845 of record CM060336.1, on the reverse strand, counting down.
TACCACAATTCAGTCCACAAAATATTCATGCAAATAGTTCCAATATTGTCACTTCACAAAATTCAAACTATAAGTTCTATCAGGAGACACACATATTGCCTCTCAAATGTCTTCTGGGATCAGCACTTGTCCATACCAAAAATCCCACACAATCAAACCTTTACTCAAAACGAATCAATGTTGTTGTTGTTGTTCCCCAGCTTAACACGCTATGGGGGTCACCCAGAATGTGCACTCTGACTCACTCATCCCACCTGGGAATCACTGTGAGATTGAAGTTGCACACTGAATGAGAAGTTTGCGTGTATGACTACCTTCAAGTACCTCGCCATATGGGCAGCCATACTCCGACTTCTGAGGATTTATACTCCTTTGAAGGAGAGTGCAGGTTGTTCTGTTAAGAGCTTGTCATGGCCGAAGGCAATCTCAACACAACAATTTACAACATTACAACATTCTAGTGTAGGCCTTGGCAATGAGCTGACATCACCAACTGACACAACTTTTGGCCTAGGCCAACCAAATCAAAATTAACCAACAATTTCAAAATGTTAACCATGTTCATGACGTCGTATGACCAAATATGTCAAACTCAACAGCTAGGAAATCATCAACAGATCAAATGACCAAAAATATAAACTTCACAATCTTTTAGATTATGATTCTTCAAGACAAAACAATGAATTTACTAAAATGTCACTTCTGAGCAGGTGTGTTACCGTCTTTGGGACACCTCCTCCAGGATCAAATAGCGTAATCCTGTCAACCCTCTTGTAGTCCACGCACATACTGTCAGTGTCTGCACCGTCCTTCCCTTGGGTGCCAAAAGTCAGTGTTCACAGAATCCCTGGCCACATAAATTTTCCCACAAATGTCCTTTGGGTTTGGCACCTGTCCATCACTCCCGATGTGGAAATCCTTGATGAAGTCTCTGGGACAGCTCAGTCTCTGGTACACCTCCTCCTGGATCAAACACTGTAATCCTGTCGATTCTATTGTCCACACACATGCCGCCTACCTCATCTTTCTTTCGGATGAAAATCATCAGAGTAGCACACTGAGATCCTGAGGATTCCCATTCCATGCCCATATGACCCCCTGTGATAGAGTCATGTGCCAGCTCCACTGTAGAGTTACGTAGTTGAGGTGGCACCAACACCTGGCGTACCACTCCTCCATGGTTCTTGAAGACCCTGAAGAGGACACCCCCCTTTTCTTCAAAGTGAACCTCCCCACTTCCTGTCATGACAGCCTCCTCATGTTTACGATGTTTATCAAGCGATGGGTCAGCCCTCTGAAGCTCCATCAATTTTCCTTTGTCCACCATAGTTGCCTTGGAACTATCAGTGACTTTCAGGGGAATGCTCTCCCCCTCCTTCTTTGATTGCGCCCTTGTGGTCACGGCACATTCCTCATCATTGAACTTGTCATCAATGGCGTTTATCTCTGGATGTTTTCCTATTTGTGAACTATTTCTGGTTCCAGATTCCAGCATTTTCTCATTATCATTGCTTGATGCCATCTTACCCATTTCCACAATTTCTTCAACAAAACGTCGAAACCTCAGGAGGAAACTGTTCAGGTCCTCTGGTTTATCATCCAGCCCTGGTGACTTCGTATCTTTAGCTAGATCACCATTATTACTCAATCTTTGAACAGAGCTGCCATGCTCCAATTCAAGTCTTCTCATCTCCAATTCATGACGCCTCTCCCTCTCTCTTTCTTCCCTTTCGAGCTTTTCCTTTCTCTCTTCCCTTTCAATTCTCTCTTTTCTTTCTCTATCTCTTTCTTCTCTTTCAAGGGCTTCTCTTCTCTCTTCCCTTTCAATTCTTTCTTTTATTTCTCTTTCTTCCCTTTCCAACCTATCTTGCCTGTCTCTTTCTCTTTCTTCTCTGTCTTTCTGATCTTTCTCTTTTAAAAATGTTTCATATTGTTGTGCTAGGCTTTCTAGCTCTTCCCTGCTATCTGCCATAACTGATTTTTTCATAAGTTAGAATTACAAAGTTATGACATAATGTCTCACTCCAATCCCTTGTTTACACGGTGATGACGCCACACACAAAACATAAACCAGTTATACTCACGTGAGC
>CM060336.1:33107755-33110255 GCA_030674155.1 Stramonita haemastoma | reverse complement strand
GGATAGAACCCATCCCTCCCCCCTCTCTCTCTGCCTGTCTGTGTGTGTGTGTACACATGTCACGAGAAACAGGGATCAATAGCTTCCTCTTCCCCAGTGTTTCCAGGCCTGGGTCTTTACCTCATTGTCTGCCTGTCAGGAGCCTTCTTCAGTAATTGCCCTTCAGGAGATGGATACAGTAATGTTGACTCTGAGTTAACGTAACTTGACGAAGGGGAAGGAGGGAGGAGGGGATGGGGAGGGATGTGTGTGTGTGTGGGGGGGAGGGGGGGTAAGGTGGGGCATGGGAGTTGTGTTGTACAGTCGTTATTGTCGTAAAGTGGGTTTTTTTTTAATCAATTGTATATTCAGGAAAAAAAGAGGTTACTATACACGAAAACATTGTGAGAAACAACAAGCCAAGGGCTTTTAACGTACTCCAATGTAAGTCACTGCAAATTTTGTTTGGCAGAAGGTATACAATCATATACTTTGAACACTACAATATCTGCTTCAAATGCATGTAAATACAACATACTAAGGTATAGAAATGAAAAAGAAACAGTGACAACTGTATTAGAAGATTGAAAAAGTTGACAAAAATAAGAACGTAACCATATAAAACAAACATTCAAAAATCAAATACAAACAAACAAACGGACAGACAAAAACTGAAACACTTGAGAAACAAGTTTTACCAAAGATTCCTTAAATCAAAAACATTAAAAAAAAAAGATAAGTACATAATTTTTCTTTAAACTCACATATGGCATATTCATATCCTGTTGTAAGAGGTATACTTATAATCTGTAATGAAAGAAGCAGCAATATTATATCATGGTACACCTAGATAACTCAGTGGTCAGAGCACTCGCTTTCTTCAAGCCAAGGTTAAGCAGCATCAAGCGTGGTTACCAAGTGATGGGTGACCGTTTGCGCGCCTTGGCTTCAGTCTAGTCCCCCAGTCCACCTAGCTGTAAATGGGCACCTGCCCTCTTTAGGGTCAGGGAAGGTAACTAGAGAAGCTGAGGTCTCTGATGCCTCGCTCCCCTAACTTCATATAGGTTATGGGATACCTTTACTTTTATTATTTTTTTTACACTAAGAAACTATGCAAAATGGAGATAAATTCCCTGACAGCCCTAAATAGTGAAGTAGTAATTGTTGTGAAGTGGACAGGATGAACGGAGAATAGAACTTCTATCTGGGTCTGGAAACTTCCTGCAGAGAAAAACAAAATCTTCTCCTGTCCTTTCCCAGGTGAGCTGCCAATGCACAGACTGCAAATTGCAAGACAAACGATTCCAGATCAGACAATTTGTATTGCCTTTGTGAGCACTAGAATCAGGTAAAAACATCAAATTTTACCGGGATGTTTGGGAATTCTCGTTTTACTTATGGAGTCTTAAATGAGATTTTTTAATTTATGTTATATCTTTTTCTTTCCATTATTTTAGGTCATGTTTTAGACACACACACACACACACGACACGCGTGCGCGCGGGGAGCGCGCACACACGTACACAGGCGTGCGCACACAGGCACATTATCTGCAAGTCTTCGTGCACGTACACGCAAACTTAAGAAAGTTACGCTTTCTCTCTCTCACATAGACACTGCCCCACACACACACACACACACACACACACCAGACAACAACACACCAACACACACACACACACACACACACAATACGGACATGTATGCAACATACACCATCAACATTTACGACACAGACACAACACACACACATACACACGCACCACACACACATACGGCGCGCACATTAACACAGCCACAGACACACATGACACAAACACGCATCCACATTTTTCTTTGTGTTACATACATTATGATGCAGACATGTTAAGAAGCTTGATATTAAATTAAATTCGAACGAATAACGACAAATGAACGACATAATGACAATAACGATGAATGACAATAGCAGTCACTCTTTAACTTCCAAGAAGTTTTTCAAAAGAGGAAAGCTTGCCAAACCTTATTCACGAAGTATCTGTTGTCTTTGTTTCTACTTTATTTCTGACACTTCAGACGTTTCTAATTGTTGTCTTTTCATTGGTCTTTATTTCAATGCTTAGATTTCTCTCCCTCTCACTCGAATACTGCATACATCTCATCATCACTCTCTCTCTACTTCCAAGATTCTTTTTTCTAACTCTCTCTCTATCTCACTACATTCTTCTCTCTCTCTTCTCTCTTTCAAAAATTTCAATTGTATTCGTTTTTGTCTTTCATTTTTCTGCCTCTGTATTGTCCTAGCCGATGTCTTATCATTTTCACATGTTCAGTTTCTCTCTCTCTCTCTCTCTCCTCCCTCCCCTCTCTCTCTCCCTCCCTCCCTCCCTCCCTCCCTCCCTCTCCCTCCCCCCCCTCTCTCTCTCTCTGTCTCTCTCATCTCGTTTCTTCGTTTCTCTCTCCCTTCTCTCTCTCTCTCTTACAAAAATTTACGAGAAGTTGTATCGGTTTTTTGCATCTTTCCATTTTTGCCCCTCAAAGT
>CM060336.1:33100255-33102755 GCA_030674155.1 Stramonita haemastoma | reverse complement strand
TGCGTATGCCACCGTTTTTTTTTGTCCACCATTAAGGTAGCCGCAGGTAGGGGCTTTAGGGATGACATCTAAACACGACACCCGTGTGCATGCGTTTTTTGTTGTTGTAAATGTTGTCTATTTGTTCTTTCTAGTGCAGAATGCTTACTCTTCGGAAAGGCAGAACGGGTTATAACATATGCGCAAAATGTTCTCTGTGTGTTTGCACACGGGGCGTCAAGTTATATTGTATCATCCGTAGGAATAAGTACTGCTATTAACTCCAGGAAAAACACCCCTTTGAACGGATGTCTCAGTAGTGGCTCAAACCTGGGTTTGATCCCCAGCCTTTGAATGGCTAGCATTACCCTCTACCCACTTGGCTAATCCATCCCCCGAACCTTATGATAGGTAGGGCAGGAACAACAGAAGAGTTGGTTTTAATCTGGTTTTAATCTGTGTACAGGTTGCACAGTTTTACTCTGAGTCATGGTTTATCGAGTTGGTATCCTCGATTTGGCCTCTGTGGCCCGCGACGTTACAGACAAGATGATTGGACTGGATTGGTTGTGACGATCAGGTGACCAACCACGTGACAACAAAGGAGGCCAATCGGCGTGTGATAAATCCCTTACAGCACGTGACTCGTGTGATGTAATTGATGTTTCAGTCTGGGTAACTTCCGTGATGTTAGGACGATGGCGTGTTGGCTTTGTAAACTGGGCGTTGTGGTGTACCTATTGATGTGTGTGTGTGTGTGTGTGTGTGTGTGTGTGTGTGTGTGTGTGTGTGTGTGTGTGTGTGTGTGTGTGTGTGTGTGTGTTATTGTTGTTCTTTGGGCAGAGAGAGAGAGAGAGAGAGAGAGAGAGAGAGAGAGAGAGAGAGAGAGAGAGAGAGAGAGAGAGAGAGAACACTGAACACTGAACACTGAAATGATTTAATGTACATTGGCCATGGACCACAATACATTTCATGGGCTTGGGATGTAATAAAGGGTTCATTCATATAACTGGCAAAGCAAAATGCACAAAAGGTTTGATTCATAAACTGATCAAAGAAGCAAAACACACGTTATTCTAAATCATGATTATGACATTAAGCATAACCAAATCACAAAATTATGATGTTTCGGGAAAATTGTGGAAATCAGAGAGAGAGAGAGATGAATGAATGAATGAAAAATGTTTATTTTTCAAGGGTAGTAGAGTAAGTATGCATATTACTTTTTTTCATATGGCCCTTGCCCTGATTAGGGAATAGCAAAACAACAACAATAAGAAAAACCACCAACAAAAACAAAACAAAAGCAAAAACACAAACCACTATCGCCAACAATAAAAGTTCAGAGACAGAGACAGAGACAGAGACAGAGACAGACAGACAGACAGACAGACAGAGAGAGAGAGAGAGAGAGAGGAGAGAGAGAGAGAGAGAGAGAGAGAGAGAGAGAGAGAGAGAGAGAGGAGAGAGAGAGAGAGAGAGGAGAGAGACAGACAGACAGACAGACAGACAGACAGACAGACAGACAGACAGACAGACAGACAGAGAGAACTCAAACTCGAACTCGAACTCGAACTCGAATGATTTATTCACAAAAAGTCCATTGGCCCATACATGAAGGGGATTGCCTAACTGCTTAGTATTTTAGTGTGGGATAAAAGACAACAGCAAAACTAAAAGTTATTGTATAGCAACAAAATCAGTAATAAAAATACGACTTACAATGATAAAATATCTCTTATTCTGAAAGCTTTATATACAGATATAAAGTGAGGCTGCGCACAACCTCAGGCTGACTTGACGCCATGAGTGAACAGAGTCTAAATGAATTAGGCTGCCTACTATATTTTACAGGGATGGAACTCTGCCTAACAGCCTCTAACACTGGACAGCATAACACAAAATGCATTTCATCTTCAGGTGCATGCTTACATAAGAGAGAGAGAGAGAGAGAGAGAGAGAGGAGAGAGAGAGAGAGAGAGAGAGAGAGAGGAGAGAGAGAGAGAGAGAGAGAGAGAGAGAGGAGACAGACAGACAGACAGACAGACAGACAGACAGACAGACAGACAGACAGACAGACAAGACAGACAGACAGACAGACAGGCAGACATAAACAGATAAACAGACAGACAGACAGGCCGGCAGGACAGCAATACAGAGAACCGAAAAATGGTCTATAGCTATTGTCAAGTTTGTCCTTTTAGGAAGAGGCACTATACAACGTTATAGACCAACGGACCAGAACCCTGGAAAACCAATCAGAGGACACGACTTGTTTGCTATGGTACCCTGACAAAATGAAGTCACGCAGCCGCCTTGGCGCTGTGGTTATCTTCTTGGGTTACGGACAGAAAGGTCGCGGGTTCGAATCCCATAAGAGTCATAGAGGTTTTTGAACTCCAGCCAGCTTCTACTCTGAGAGTAAGTTTACTGCGGGCTCAGTGGGAAGACTGGGCCCACACAGTCAAGCTTAATCCATTTTACGGGTGCAATTTTTCAGATTACCTGACCGACACAGCAG
>CM060336.1:33083070-33090570 GCA_030674155.1 Stramonita haemastoma | reverse complement strand
TTTCTTATTTTCTTTCTTTCTTTCTTTCTTTCTTTCTTTCTTTCTTTCTTTCTTTCTTTCTTTCTTTCTTTTCCCTTCCTTCCTTCCTTTTTGCTTTCCTGTCTTTCTTCTGTACTTCCTCCCATCCTTCTCGCTTATTTTTCTTTTTTCTTTCCAATTTTTTTTATAACTTTCCTTCCTTCCTCTCATTCTTCCGTTCATTCTTCCTTCCTTTCTTTCTTCGCAACATAATGTATAAACTGAGCAACACAAGGAATCATATAGTATTTGTAGCTTGTTACTAAGAAAGATCGCCGTCGTAGATATTCTGTTTGGATGTTACTAATATTCTTTCTCAATATTTCAAAGCTCAAGCTTTTATTCGTTTAGTTATTTATTTATTCTAAAAATAATCTTGGTGAAGACAGGAATGGAGTAGTTCATGAAGGAATAGAGGAATAAAAGAATGGAGGAAGGATGGAAGGCAGGACGGTAAGAAATATGGAAGGAATAAAAACGGTAAAAAGCAGGTGGGGGGGGGGGGGGGGGGGGGGGGCAGGAAGGAACAAAGAAAGAAACAAAAAAAAGAAGAAAGAAAGGAAGAAAGGACGGAAACAATGAAGGAGGAAAGAAAGAAAGGAAGGAAGGAAGGAAGGAAGGAAGGAAGGAAGGAAGAAGGCAAGTAAGAACAGAGTAAGGAAAGGCATTAAAACCCAGAGAAAAGAAAGTAAGAAGGAAGGAAGGAAGGAAAAAAGGAAAGAAAGAAAAGTAAGAAATAACTAAAGGAATAATGGAAGGAACAAAATAATTCAGACAGAAGGAAGGAAGAGATTACACAAAAAGAAAGAAAGAAAAGGAAGAAATAAAATGCCAAGGAAAAAAGAAAATGAGGAAAGAAGGAAAGAACGAAAGAAAGAAAGAAGAAGATAACAAAAATAAAGAAAAATAAGGAAAAATACAGGAACAAAATGAGGAAAAAAAGAAATGAAGGAATGGGGTCAGAAATCACCCACGAAAAATAGAGAGAAGATATAGAAAAATGAATGAAGACAGAAACGAATAAAGAAAGAAATAAGTGGAAAAAAAACCACCAGAAAAAAGGAAAAGGGAAGAAAAGATAATTCTTTTGTTTTCAGTTTTCAAACGATGTATCGGTGCTTGTGCTTTCGACAAATTTCATGTACACCATGTAACATTGAATAATTCGGTCATGAAAATGTCTTGTACCAACTTTCGTGTATATATTTGAAATAACATTGTATAGATTGTATTGTAGCGTGTTGCATTTTACTGTATTGCATTATATTGTTTTGTATTCTATTGCATCATATTGTTTTGTATTGTTTTGCATCATATTGCTTTGTATTGTATTTCATTTCCTTGTACTGCATTGCATTGTATTGTACTGTATTTCCTTTCATTGTACTGCGTTGCACTGTATTGTATTGTGTCGTGTTGCTTTCGTGTTGTATTGTGTTGCATTGAACTGTACAGGAGTTTTATTGCATTGTTTTGCATTGCATTGCCATGCACTGTGCTTTTTTGTATTGTATTCTAATGTGTCGTATTGTATGGCGTTGTGTTGTACTGTATTGCATCGCATTGCCATGCATTGTGCTTTGTTGTATTGCGATCTAATGTGTCGTGTTGTGTTACATTGCATTGTGTACTATTGCACAGTATAATATGCCCCAGACTGCTTGTATTGCATCGTACTGCATTGCACTGTAATGTATTGCATTGCACTGTAATGTATTGTATTGTATTGTATTGTATTGCAATATACTGCATTGCCTTGCACTGTATTGTAATTGCATTGTATTTCATAACGTTGCATACCACTATCAGTCACGGGAGATTTTTTTAACCTGAAAATTCGGCCTGCTCTTCCAGGGAAGAGGGCGTCGCCACAAACACAGCACCACCCATAAAAATACCTGTCTGCAGATGTATGTGCTTTCCTACGAAAGTAAATTTTTTCTGCAAAACTTTATAGGGGCAACTCTCTAGTTGCTGCCATTTCTTTTATGGAAGCTATATATGTAACTTGAGAACTGGTCATCACTTTATCGTTTCACTCGAAAGACTAACACCCAGACCCCCACTCAAAGTCTAGCAGATGGTGGTAGTAAACTCCATTTTCAAACGGGAACCGAACCTTTGACCTTTCACTTTCTTCACGGGTGTCTTACCACTTGACCCCCGACACAATATCCGTGTTTCAGCAACTAACCAAACCTGACATGAATGAAAGACTCTTTAACGTGCGCATTTCATATTCTCTTTGCACTTACACCCAAGAAAGGACTCCGGCACTAGCAGGTCTGCATAAAAGATGATACAGGGGTTTGTAAAAAAAAGTCCCCAACAACAACCAAACAAACACACACACAAAACAAAACAACTTCAACCTTTATCCATAAAGCGCGACCCATATTTAAACTTGTGACACAAAGAGTCTGAGAACTGGAAATCATACGTTGAGTTTATTGGTCCAAAGCGCCCATAGGTACAGAAAAAGGGGACAGAAGAAATAAATAAAATGATTGTAGGAATGGATAATGTTTTAGGTGCACATACAGCGGGTAAGATTTCATGTAAGAAATTGGAGAAATTTGTGAAAAAATAAAGCAAAACAGGCTATACAGAAATAACAAAAAGCAAAAATTTTTTTTAAAAAAATCGTACAATATAAATAAACAAAAGACCTTCGTAACAAAACACATAAACAAGAAACATAAACAAGAAAGAAAATAACAAAATAATATAATGCAAAAAATGAAAGAAAACAAATCAGGAATAAATGATTAAAAATGCAACCTTGACAAACCATGGAGAAATAAATACAAATATAAAGGCAGATGGGAATTGTCTTTCATAAATAAACAAACAAAAAACAAATAAACAGACATATTTTTCATTCCTCGACTACAGTTCCTAAGACTTACAAATGCAGAGATTTTTTCCGTATGCAACCATTTTTGCCCATCATGAAGGTAGCTGCATTCCGACTTCAGGATTTACGACTAAAACACGACACACGTGTGCAGGTATTCAAATTTCTGTCATCCGTTCTTACCGGCGCGTACTGGCCTGCTCTGCCAAAAGGGAAAACGGGTTTTAGCGTGTGGACAAAGTGTTCTGCGTGCATTCCCACACGGGGTCACAGTATGTAGTCTCATCTGAAGGACTTTAGGGGGAGTGGAGTCGGCCCTGGTGTTAACTCCAGAGGAAAAATCCCCTCGAATGTGGGATTCAGTGGTGGCTGAAACCCGGGTTCAATCCGGGGCCTCAAACCACGAGCGCAACGCTCTAACCACTATGCTAGCCTGCCCCAAATAGATAGACAGATAGGTAAATAAACAGACAAATAAACAAAAAAAGTAAATAATAAAAACAGGAAGCAAACCAACAAAGAGAAAGTAAATAATCCTGTACGTAAATGAATAGCCTATAAACAAATCCCAAAATAAACCAATAAACAAAGAAACGAAACAAATAAACCAATAATCAATTCAACAAATCGATCGTACATAAACAGAGGGCAAATAAACGAACGAAACAACAAAAAAACCCCAATGAAGTATTTAGATATATTAACACACAAACGGAAAAAGAAATGAAAACAAATAAATAAATACATAATGATAATATGAATAGATAAACAAACAAATAAACAAGCAAACGGACAAACAAATAGCTAAATGAATGAATACACTAATGAATAAATGCATCCACTTTGCTTCTGTTTATTAAAACATATTGCCCAAATCAATCAAGTAAATGTTCACATTACCGCCACACACACCCTAAGCCTTTCTGAAGATAAGATTTTCAGCGGACTTTTAAAACTATATCTTAAAACAAAACGTCGCCCCACCAAACTCTTTTAAAAATACAGTCAAGAAAATCATAAAAAAAGCATTATATTCACAGTGCTGGGAGAGGAGGGAGGGGGAGGAGGAGGAGGGGGAAGGAGGGGGGTAGGGGAAGGAGGGGGTAGGGGTGCTTGGAAGGAGGAAGGAAATTCAGAAGGAAGGAAGAGGAGAGAAGAAAGGCAACGCACGTTTGAATGTTATTCCGTTCCATTCCTGTCCCTCAGTTGTTGCTTTTTGCAATAAGAAAAGGAGAGAAAAAATACGAAAAGAAATATCATGCACTCACAGCAATAAATCCCACTCAGGCCTATTAACCCTCTTAGTGCCAAAGCCTGATCACATTGCAAAGGGGGGTAATAACAAAAAAAATATTTCAGCAAAAACACCTGCAGAGTAAACTTTGCAAACCCCCCACATCATTTTAAACACCAATATACATACAATCTGTCTTCAATGGTTTTAGGTATGAATCTAAAATTTCAAAAGCATTTTAAATGTAAAAAAAGGTTAACTTTTTTTCATGTACAACATATACAAAATAGTAATATTGAATAAAAAACAACAACAAAGAAAATTGGCTAGTATAGATCTTCCGACAGATGGTCTGAAGGTAAAAATACGCCACACGCAGCATGTGACCGGCATCACGTGGTGTGGTGAACTGTTGCCATTGGTCAAGTTTGACTACGTGGGTGGCTAAAAATAGAGAGGTGGGTTTTTTTTTTCTCCAGTGTACATTTACGTCATATGTTTTGCATACCAGACATCTTTGATCTCGGATAAGACAAATTAACAACCCCACCTTGTGTGGGTGTGTCCATGTGTGTGTGTGTGTGTGTGTGTGTGTGTGTGTGTGTGTGTGTGTGTGTGTGTGTGTGTGTGTGTGTGTGTGTGTGTGTGTGTGTGTGTGTGTGTGTGTGTGTGTTCTTGACGTTGAAGAGAAGAGTGTGAAGGTTTCTTTTTGTTGGATTTATTTTTGGTTTTGGTTTTCCTTGGCCAGAGCTTCAAGATTCACTAATGGTAAACTTTTTGCATTTGCAATTGATTACCTACAATTTAGGTAGCCGCAAACCTACTTGGGGGAGGAAGTCCAAACACGACACCAGTCTACATGTGTTTTTAAAGTTTTGTTATCCTTTCCTACTGGCATGCAATGGCCTATAAAAGTGGAATGGATTTTGACGTGTGCACAAGCCTTTCTGAGTGCATTAGATTTTGTATACATACACATGACGTAGGTTAAGAGTCTCATTTGAAGAATTTTCGTGGAAGTGAAGTCAGTACTGATATTAGCTCATGGGAAAAAATTCCCTTGAACGGGAGTTTTGAATGGAAGCAAGCAGTTTCGGACAGAGAGTAAAGTACTCGTATTTCAAAAAGTTCAGAAATTGATATCAGAATCACACAGGTTTTAACAGCTATTGATGCTGATGCTGCTGTCTCTTGATTTACCTTATATTTCATAATGACTTGAATATAGATTGTTTAAGAATTGGACATTAATAACCCACTGCAAGTGTGAATCAACTCACTTATTTGTAAACTACTGCCTTGTGTCTACTTAATGTGCTTGGTGCTTTAAATTGGAGATGTAATTCAGATGGTGTTTTCTCCCTTGGTCTCTCTGTCATCATTTTGTTCTTTTAACAAAAAAATCACTTGTGCCTCTCCTTCTTTCCTAATGCCTACTTTTCTTTTCGTGTATTTCAGAGAAATTGTAAAATACTATTTTTGCAATGGTATACATTTTAAAGAATCAAATAGAAAAAATGAAATAGCCTGTAAACTCTAGAAACTGGAATTTCTGTGATTTACCATGTGGAAATAAACACGACCATATACGACCCACTCTGTCCCTAAAAAACTGACTAACAAAACAAACAAACAAACAAAGAAATTAACAAACAAACCTTCATGCAAAACAATGACGCAGATTAAGGGAACACCTCTCACCTATATCTCCCACGATCCCTGAAGGGTCTGTTGTGGAGTCCTTCTTGGACCGTTCTGACGTCATGGATCTTTCGTCATCCCCTCTGTTGTCCAGCTTGATCAGTCGTCTGGACACCAGCTCAAACACGTTGTTGGTGTGGGCCAAGATCTGAAAACAAAGGGACATGACCTAGTGGTCAGAACATTGTGCTCGCAATTTGACGACCCGGGTTCGATTCCCGGGTTCGATTCCCGGTCGAGGGGATTTTTTCCCCCTGGAGTTAACATCAGTGCTGACTCCACTACCCACCCAAAAGTCCTTCGGATGAGACTGTAAACCGAGGCCCCGTGTGCGAACGCACGCAGAACACCTTGGGCATACGTTAAATCCTGTTCCGCTTTTCGTAAGAGTAGGCCATCGTGTGCCGGTGGGCATCCTCTAGACATTGAGTGGGGGTCTGGGTGCCAGTCTTTCATTGAGTGGTGGTCTAGGTGCCAGTCTTATAATGAGTGGTGGCTGGGTGCTAGTCTTACATTGAGTGGTGGTCTGGGTGCAAGTCTTTCATTGAGTGGTGGTCTGGGTGCCAGTCTTTCAGAAAATAGATAAACTCAGGTCCTGATGTATAGTATGCATTCATCACATATAAAAGAACCCACGACAACAAAGCAGCTGCCCTAGCAAAATTCAATAAAAGTCACTCTCATGTAAAAACATATTGAAACATTACTAAAGAAAAAAAGGGTGGTGCTACTCTTGTGGCAAGATACTCATCCCAGGAGAGAACAGCCCGATTTTTACGCCAAGAAATCTACCGTGACCGAGGTGAAATCTGTGATATGTATTTATAGCAAACAGCTGTGAATGTAGGTATGTATATTCTGACTCAGGACAGGCCACAACCACCTAAACTAGCACATTTATGTACACAAAACTCCACACAGGCCACACAGAGTAGTGTCCTTGCCAGACTGGCAGCCAGACAACAGAACCTGTGCTGCAGTCTTGCCCGCTACATGAGGCATCTAAAAGAGGATCTGGCCTGACTGACCCCTATCACCCCAGTGGCCAAGAAGCTCTATGGAGACTGGGAGGACCTGCAGTGTAGTACAGCTGCCTTCAGCACAGGGATTGAGCTGTCTATCTGACGAAACCACAAAAAAAGAAACAAAAAGAAAGGAGAAATAATTATCATGAAACGTTGGTAGTTACGATGTTACAGTAAGGGGGAAGGGGATATGACTTGCATAGTGGTTAGAGCATGGAACTGGTGGTTTGACGGTAATTGAGGATACGAGTTCGAATCTCTGCTGATTCACATACTAACGATAGTTATTAATTACACCTAATTATATCAGGAGTGTAGCCATAAAAACTGGTTTTCTTAAAACACATAATTATATCAGGAGTGTAGCCATAAAAACCGGTTTTCTTAAAACACATGATTATATCAGGAGTGTAGCCATAAAAACAGTTTTTCTTAAAACACATAATGATATCAGGAGTGTAGCCATAAAAACTGGTTTTCTTAAAACACATGATTATATCAGGAGTGTAGCCATAAAAACTGGTTTTCTTAAAACACATGATTATATCAGGAGTGTAGCCATAAAAACTGGTTTTCTTAAAACACATAATTATATCAGGAGTGTAGCCATAAAAACTGATTTTCTTAAAAACACATGATTATATCAGGAGTGTAGCCATAAAAAC
>CM060336.1:33043119-33060619 GCA_030674155.1 Stramonita haemastoma | reverse complement strand
CTCTCGTTTTTTGTCGTCTGCTATTCCTTTCAGTTTGATGGCTCTTGGAGTTTCGATCCCTGCATGTTGTCCATGTGTAGAAGCTTGAGAAAAATTCTCAAGTGTAATTGTCATTTTTGAATGAGAATATTTTGTTTGCTTGTCATGAGTTTAGAACATGAAAGATCTTGAAAGATCCTTGAAGTTTCAATTTTTTTATCTGCAGAGTTGTAAATGAATCAATGAGTATGGTCGGTTTTTAGACAACATATACTGGGTGAGTTTGTTATCGAGTCATCTATGGTGACCCTATGGTTGAGAAGACTACAGGGTATATAATAAAACATGTGACATTAACAAACTGTCTACATTCCACACGAAGAATCTCAGGAGAATACTGCGCATCTTCTGGCCTGAGACCATCTCCAACCAAGAACTCCTGGCCCGCTGCGACCAAGAAAATATAGATACCATCATTATGCAAAGACGATGGAGATGGTTAGGACACATCAGCCGACGGGAACAAGGGAACATCGCCCGAACACCAGAAGGAAAACGCAGGCGAGGACGACCCAAGAACACCTGGCGTCGGACAATAGAAACAGAGCTGAAGACCCTCCAACACTCCTGGGGAACCATTCAGAAACTGGCCCAAGACAGGCAGGAGTGGAGAACCTTTGTTGCTGCCCTACATGCCAAGAAGGCATAAAAAGGTTTTGGATGGATGGAATGTAATGTAATGTAGTATTATGTCATGTAATGTTGTAGTCTTTTAGTTATAAGCATCCCTCTGTGTCTTTTTTGCCTGGAAAAGGCAAAGAACAAGAGCAAGACAAAAGCAAAGAGAGGGATGGAACGGAGGGAATTACTAGCACAGAATTTTTGCAGAAGGTGAAGATGCTATGTAACCTGACAGGTCTCCTGCATCCCGACCAGAAAACGAAGGGAATGAAGTCATAGTGTTGTACTTCAATGCTTCCTTCAGGAATAAAGAGAGAGAGAGAGAGAGAGAAGAGAGAGAGAGAGAGATGAGATGAGAGAGAGAGAGAGAGAGAGAGAGAGAGAGAGAGAGAGAGAGAGTGAGAGAGGAGAGAGAGAGAGAGAGAGAGAGGAGAGAGAGAGAGAGGAGAGAGAGAGAGAGAGAGAGAGAGAGAGAGAGAGAGGAGAGAGAGAAGAGAGAGAGAGAGAGAGAGAGAGAAGAAGAGGAAGAAGAAGAAGAAGAAGAAGAAGAAGAGGAGAGAGAGAGAGAGAGAGAGAGAGAGAGAAGAGAGAGAGACAGAGACAGAGACAGAGACAGAGACAGAGACAGACAGACAGAGACAGAGACAGAGAGGTAGAAACAGAGACAGAGACAGAGAAACAGAGAGAGAATCTAGCTACATTGACTATTGATTCCATGGGGAGAGATTTTGTGTGACACTCATCTGAGACTTGTGTTGACGTCAAGCATGGATTGAAAGACGTGGTAAACAATGGAATCAATTAACTCTGAACTGATACGCACATTCTTTTTGTCTGTCTTGTGTGTGTGTGTGTGTGTGTGTGTGTGTGTGTGTGTGTGTGTGTGTGTGTGTGTGTGCATGTGTGTGTTTGTGTGTGTGTGCGTGCGTGTGTGCGTGCGCGTGCGCGCCTGTGTGTGCGTGTGCGTGTGTCTGTGTTTGTGTGCCTGCATCAATGTCCAATATTTCTGCTTGGTTGTCCTCGGATTCTGTCTGCTTCTTTTCACAATTCCCATTCTGTTACAAGGCCGGCCAGTGCTCTAACCGTTCCACCATTTTTTTTCATCCAACAAAGTAGTATAGCTATAAGATCAGTCAGGAAAAGGAAAACAATTTACTACTTCAACCATGATAGGACGGGACAGTTTCAGTATTCCTGCTGCACTACCATCACCTTCACCTATTCCATAGTCTTGTAGATCGTTGGTGGAAATTTTGCAACCAGCTTCCTCTCCTCCTCCTGATTTTTTTTTAAATAGGTTTCTGCATGAGATCGTTCCACTCAAGGCCATTCCACTCTCTGGTGGTGTCTTCCCATCATTTTCTCTGTCTGCCTGTTCGTTTGCAATACTGTATACCCCTAAATTGTGACACAGACGTCAGCAGATAAGCTGTACCGCCTGTCAAACTTATTGCATGAATCAATCACCCGCATGCGTTCACTCAGGCTCCGGCATTGGCGTGCTAGCGGTTACTCCATCCTCTCTATTTCTAGTTCGTCTGCTCTTCCTTTCAGTTTCATTGCTGTGAGGTATTCCGTCCCTGCATTCTTTCCATTTGTGTGTGTGTGTGTGTGTGTGTGTGTGTGTGTGTGTGTGTGTGTGTGTGTGTGTGTGTGTGTGTGTGTGTGTGTGTGTGTGTGTGTGAGTGTGTGTGTGTGTGTGTGAGTGTGTGTGTGTGTGTGTGTGTGTGTGTGTGTGTGTGTGTGTGTGTGTGTCTGTGGTCTGTGTCTCTGTGTCTGTGTGTGTAAGCTAGGGACAAATTGTTTTTTCAAGTTTGATATTCTTGAACATGCATTTTGCGTGCACTTGTAAAAAAAGTATTTTGATATTATGAAAGGAGGGGTAGCCTAATGGTTAGAAGATTAAACTTACAATCTGACAGTTTGGGTTTAAGCCTTGACTAAGACCCCCTTCCATGAAGACCTTTACCATGGAGTTAAGCGCAGTACTAACTCCTATCTCATGAAAATTCCTTTAGATCAGACTATAAACAGAAGTCCCGTGTACAAACAAACACAGGACACATTTTGTACAAGCTGAAAACCTTTTTCACGTTTAAGAATTATCGGCCATTGCCTGTCGGTTGGAACATACGGAAAAAAAAAGACAGCAAACAAAACGCATCCATGATGGTACCGTGTTTAGACATGATCTCCCAGATAGGAATACAGCTACCTTAATGGTGGGCGAAAAACAGTTGCATACGCAAAATCATAAAAATTATAAATACCTTGGCATATACCCAAAATTGCACTTTTGAAAATGCATATTCAAAAATCGTAAATGAAGTGCTGACTTAGACCAACATCTCAAAAAAAATCTTAGCTAGTTTATTTATTTATCTTTTAATTGAATAATTAATTAATTAATTAATGTATTCATCTATTTATATATTTATTCTTTATATCGAGGATAATGGAATTAGCACTCATGTTCTGTTTTACATCCAGTCCTCGTGTGTATGCAGTTTTTGTAAATCGTGTCATCTGTTCCCACCGGCACACGATGGCCTATTCTTACGAAAAGCGGAACAGGATTTAACGTGTGCCGAGAGTAAGTGAGTGAGCGAGTGAGTGAGTGAGTGAGGAGAGAGAGAGAGAGAGAGAGAGAGAGAGAGAGAGAGAGAGAGAGAGAGAGAAGAGAGAGGAGAGAGAGAGAGAGAGAGAGAGAGAGAGAGAGAGAGAGAGAGAGAGAGAGAGAGAGAGAGAGAGAGAGAGAGAGAGAGATTTTTTTTTAAAGGTTTCCCTGATTATGGATTCGATTGTGAACGACTTTGTGTGACACTCCTCTGAGACCTTGTGTTGACATCAAGTTTGGATTGAAAGACTGCGTCCACAATGGATTCAATCACCAGTGAAACGATAGCAGGATTTTTGTTCTCTTTCTCTCTGTCTCTGTCTCTGTTTCTGTCTGTCTGTCTGTCTGTCTCTATCTGTATGTGTGTGTGTGTGTGTGTGTGTGTGTGTGTGTGTGTGTGTGTGTGTGTGTGTGTGTGTGTGTGTGTGTTGTGTGTGTGTGTGTGTGTGTGTAAGTGTGTGTGTGCGTGTGTGCGTGCGTGTATGTGTGTATCAATGTCAGATGGTTTTGCCTGGTTGGAATCTGCTTTTTTAACTACTTGAAAAAAGATGAATAAGGTCCTAATATTTGCACAAAAATCTCATTATACATTTGCTCACATGACCTTGGTTAGCAATCTAAACTTGCTTTGGATTGAAGCCAGAAATAAGAAGAACTTCAGGGGCAAATGCCCCAAAACATACTCAAAGAAGACTTGAACCTAGGCTCTTAAGGACCAGTAAGTTATGAGGTCCATGGTCTAACCACTAAACTCCTCTGGCCTGGTGACGAAGTATCATAGTTTTTTCATGGAAGAGGGTTGTTGAAGAGGCAACCTGCTGGTTAGCATATCGTGTAGACGCCTCACTTAGTCTGGCACTATGACTGAGCTATGGTTATTCTCAGTGGGGAGCTTTGTAGAGGGTGTAATGCATGTGTTATTTTTTAGAGCAAGCAGCACTGAGATCCAGTTGTGATGCAGCAGCTATGCAGGGCCACAGATGCCAGTTTCCCCAGATTTCAGCTGCTTTCAGCTGCTATCCATTCCACCCCATCCCTGGCCAGCTGGGGCTTATATAGCAGAAACTGACCACACCTGGTGAAAGGATGGGGCGCCCTGAGTTTAGCACTGTTGACTGAGTGATGTTGGATTTGCGTGCTGTGGGGCCCCTCTGGTTGATGGCCCTGCAGGGGCTTAACATTGAAACATTTCCAGTGGAGTCTGACCTTGAGGATACAACATGACAGGCCAAGGTGTAACCGGGGCAGATAGATCAGAGTGAACAAAGTGGAGACAACAGGACAAGCATATCATCTTAGATGTAGCTGTGAAAAAGGAGTATAGTTATAAGACAAGTCATGAAAAAGAAAATTTGTTACCCAAGCACGAAATACTCGGAAAAATCTGAGTACCACTGCTGCAATACCACAGACTGTAAATGGCGATACACATGTCAGCCAGATTCCCCTTACCCTCTGTCACACTTATCGCATGAATCCATCACCTGCTTGTATTCACTTAGCCTGGAGCTGTGGCGTGCTAACTAGCGCTTTTTCTTCCTCTCCACCTCTCGTTTGTTGTCTGCTTTTCCTTTCAGTTTTATAGCTACTGTGTATCTGCGCCCCCCTCTCCCGTGCATATTTATTATCTGTTAGTGCAAAATTACGATATTATTTTTAAGTGTAGCATTTTTGTGCATACATTTTTCACACACTTGTTCTTTCATAACCAGTTACATAATGCATAAAATGTCTTTTGGCATACACGAATGAGAAAGCTCTAGAGTGTATAAGTACATTGATAAGCATGGTTAAGTTTATGGACAAGTAACAATTTTTGGGTTTGTAAAAAATATAATCGACACGTGAAGGCATACAAGAAAGCTGGGCAGATATGGTAACAGATAACACACTGCATTCTGAAGTGATTTTAGAGCACAAGTTTCAAAACAAATCAATACATCTGGGAGGAATCTTTTCCCCTTAGAGATTACTCAGCTCAACTTCCTACATGTCCAAGTGTTTTTCTCATGAAATGTCCACAAAGGATTTCTGTGCGAACGTATGCTAAGCATCTTGTGACTCATTTACAAATCCATTCATTTCTCATGTCAGTGGTTTGGAGGCATGTCAAGGACACAGCAAGCAGATAGTCTCTGGCAGGAAGAAGGATGGGTATCTTGAGACTTGGTTCACCTTGTGCAGGAGAAACTGAAATGAAGTATTAGCACTGTACTTCAATGGGTCTTCAGGGAGTTAACAGGAGAGAGAGAGAGAGAGAGAGAGAGAGAGAGAGAGAGAGAGAGAGAGAGAGAGAGAGAGAGAGAGGAGAGAGAGAGAGAGAGAGAGAGAGAGAGAGAGAGAATCTTTATGTTTTAAGGAATACAGATCAGCAGTCAGATACTTTGTTCATCCAGCCTTTTTACTTGACCCTGGCCTGCAGGCTAAAGGCTGTGGTGTGTGTGTGTGTGTGTGTGTGTGTGTGTGTGTGTGTGTGTGTGTGTGTGTGTGTGTGTGTGTGTATGTGTGTGTGTGCACGCGTGTGTGTGTGCATGCGTGCGTGCGAGTGTGCGTTCGTGCGTGCATGCGTGCATGCATGCGTGTGTGTGTGTGCAAGTCAAAGTCAGGTGTTTCTGTTAACACTTTTAGTCTGTTTCTTATTACAATCTACAAAACATGACTGAGATCTAACTATGTGTATAAAATTTCAGGTGTGCAGCTGTACACAGACAAATTTGGTTAGTGGTCTAAACAACGAGACTGGCCGGGGAAAGGAGTCAAAGGCAGTATTACCTCCAGGGGGAAATTCCCATCAAATCTACAGCTCAAAGGGGATTTCAACATAATCCATCAAATTGCCATAAAGTTATGAATTCAATGGTCTAACCACGAGGCTGTTCTGGCCTTTTATCAAAGTATCATAATGATATAAAAAATAAAATTATAACAATATCGTGGAAAAGGTCCGCGGAAGGATGTTGTGGTAGACACCATCCCTGGTAGGTATCTCATGCAGTCTGGTTCCTCTACTTACCTATTACTGTCATTAGTATGAGGGTTTGGTATTTCCTATGTCAGCACAGAACTGCTATCATTGAACTCAGCAAAGTGACCCAGCAGGGCCACTCTGGCTGTATGGCCCATGGCAGCCTAACATCAATGAGCTCCCTGCGGACTGCTGATGCTGAGGACACAACATGACAGTGATTAAGCATGGCTGGGGCAGAGAGAATGGAATGAGCAGGGTGGGAACAACATGACAGGAACGTTACAGAAGATGAGGCAGCAACAAAGCATCGTAGCTATGAAAATAAATCAAGAAAAAAAACTACCCAAACCGTGAAATAACTGGAACATCCCGAGTATTATATTCCACACATCCCAGACTCTCTAAATGGCAATACACATGCTAGCTACAAAACCTTTACCACCTGTCAGACTTATTGAATGAATTAATCACGTGCATGTATTCACTTAGGCTAGACCAGTGGCATGTTAATTATCACCCCATTTCTTCCTCCCCATTTCTCCTTCGTCTGCTTTTCCTTTCAGTTGTACAGCTTTTCGATGCTCTGTCCTTGCCTAGTTTCTGTTTTTGCAAAGTTGGGAGAAATTCTATTGCAAAATTTTGATTTTTTTTATAAACGCGTGTTGCCTCCTCGTACATAGAAAGTATAAAAGATATTTTAGATTCATGGAAGTATAACACATTCCGGGAGGTATTGGTAGAGTAATGGGATGGATAAGTTCCTTGACAAGTACTTATTTAAAAAAAAATTCATTTGCAATTCACATGTTAGGATACAAAAGCGGGGCAGTGACAGAAGTGTGCTGCAATTCAAAGTAGTTTCATGGTGTCACAGTGTCACAGCCCTGCAAGAGCTGCCCGAGTGACTGTAGGATTTGATGCACTGAACACCACGAAATCCTGAATACTTAAGCCACACCTGGTCCAGGTCAAATTCTGTGTTAAGTTATTGATCTAAGCTAAGTGCCGAGGCTTACATTTTAAATGGGGCTATGCTTTAGGGCGATATGCTCAGATTGTTTTTCTTCAGCCATGATAAAGTCTTAGCAAAGCAACTGCCCCTAACTTTTTAAAAGAGAAACAAAACTCCCCTAAAGTCAGAGAAGGGCTGTCAATATGGCGTGGTGCTTTGTAGACAGCCGTGCTGTCAAACTTTTTATTCACTCTGTATTTAAAATCTTACAATGATTCTTAGGTTGTTCTTAATTATTTTCTTTTTTTTTATTCATTCTATTTTGAGGATGATGGAATAAACACTCAAGGGCTTTTTTTTTTTTTTAAAACATTGATTCCCCATGTGTATTCGAGTTTGTAAATGTTGTCATCCGTTCCTACCGGAACTATGGCCTACTTTTCAGAAAAGCATGACAGGTTGTAACGTGTGAGTAAGATGTTCTGCGTGCATTCGCACTCGAGACCTGGGTTTACAGTCTCATAGGAGCAGAAGGACTTTAGGGTAGAATGATGGAGTCAGCCTCTTCAGTATGAGTACCCCCCCCCCCCCCCAGGGTGTTAAGGTGGGGAACACGCAACAGCAGCAACAACCCAGTGAACATGACAACATCATGAATACTTCACGTACACACCATAGTCACCCGGCCTGCAATACAAAGGTCAGCCGGAAATCTCTCATCACCGGCCAGACTGATTGAATGAACCAATCACGTGCCTGCTTTCATTTAACTGCGACCAATGGCGTGTTAGCTACCGCTCTTTCTTCCTCTCCACTTCCTGTTCGTCTGCTCTTCTTCTCTATGTTTATGGCCAGTGGATATCCGATCTGCCGCATCTTCCTTGGTGGATTTTTTTTAGTGTGTGCATATCGCATGCTAAGAACAAGTACACGCGCACGTTTCTACCTGAGAAGTATGTGTGAATTTTTTTGGGTTATTTTTTCAACTACACTTTTGAATAATTCAAGATATTGAGAGTCTTGCATGTTTCTTTTCAGTTGTTTTTTTATATATTTAAACCACCTCTTTGCAATTTCCTGTGAGTGTAAATGGTTAAACAAACATGTCCATCTTTAAATAAGAAGCACAGGCAGAGGACTCTGCCAGGTCAGGAAACGCAGACAGAAAAAAGAGGGAAATAAAAAGCAATGCCCTTTTAAATGATTGTGTTTTTGCGCTTTTAATATTTTTTAAAAAGAATTTCTTGTGGGTATACATGATTTGCAGATGTACATAGTTCCTGAACCACAAAATATAATGATTTGCTGTGGTCTCATTCTTGCAGTTACAATAATTTTGAGCATACTTGTTAGGACAATTCAGCATAAAAAAATCAATGGTTTCAAAACAAAAGCGACAAAGTACTTTGGGGATAAGAATATTTGAGTGTGTAACTGGATGAATACATAAGTAAGCGAAAAATCTGTAAAGGAGTCATTTTGTGTTCCTAAATTTGTTTTTTTTTACAATGTCAACGATAATGTATAAGATAATATCACAATATAAAAAAAATAGAGTTTAACATCTGCACATTGGAGATTCAACACTTCCAGCCCACTTCAAGCCAGACAGCGGTTATCGCCCTCTCTCGAAGTATCAACCAATCGCCTGCAAGTTCTGCATTAAACCCTGACCGCTCACTCGCTTACTTCCGCTCTTTCTCCCTGTCCTTTTCCGGTTCGTCTGCTTTTTCTCTCAATTTTATGATCTCCTCATTTCTCTCTCGGATTTCCGTTCTCCACATGCTTCTCCTTTCACACATGCAGAGAGTCACGTTCACCAATCGTACTGGGGGTAAAGTACCCACCCATTCCAGCCCTAGGCAATACCTAACACACAGTCCAGCTAGAGCCATCTTGTCTCAGAAAAACCTGCTGTTTTTGGTGCCATGCTTTGCAATGGTTTGGATCGATCTGGCTGTTAAAAACTCCTAAAATCTGAACAAAAGTAAAAAAAATACCTATCACGCAGTCCAGCTAGAGACATTATTTTTGTCTCTAGGAGGAGTGGTGATTTTTGCAGCTTAGTTCACAGTGTTTTGGGTTGCTCAGTCAGACAGCATCAATATCTGCCCTAATCAATTCTCTAACACGCAGCCCAGCTTCTTGATTTCTATTCTCACTTCTTGCTGAGTAAGCGTGTTATCTATCTATCTATCTATCTATCTATCTATCTATCTATCTATCTATCTATCTATCTATCTATCTATCTATCTATCTATCTATCTATCTATCTATCTATCTATCTAACTATCTATCTATCTATCTATCTATCTATCTAACTATCTATCTATCTATCTATCTAACTATCTATCTATCTATCTATCTATCTATCTACCTACCTACCTACCTACCTACCTACCTACCTACCTACCTATCTATCTATCTATCTATCTATCTATCTATCTATCTATCTATCTATCTATCTATCTATCTATCTATCTATCTATATCCAGAGTCTAATGTGTAAGCGTAGCTCAACTGATCAGATACCTTTTGTATAATGTTAGTCCAAGTTTTTGCAGGCATACGGCAGAACTGGAATACCAGCTGTTTGGCAGACTTTTGTGGGGAAACGGAATCCAATGACTTTCATATATTTTTTGCTAAGCTACTGCTGCTACGACAACATCATCATCATCATCATCATCATCATCATCATCATCATCATCATCATCATCATCATCATCATCATCATCATCATCAACATCATCAACAACAACAACAAGAACTACTACTACTACTACTACTACTACTACTACTACTACTACTGCTACTGCTACTGCTACTACTACTACTACTACTACTACTGCTACTGCTACTGCTACTACTACTACTACTACTACTACTACTGTTTTCTTTTGTTTGTTTTATTTGTTGTTGTTGTTGTTCTTCAACAATCATGATCATCATGATCCTCCTCCATCTTCTTCTTGTTCTTGTTCTTGTTCTTCTTCTTGTCGTCGTCGTCGTCGTCGTCGTCGTCGTCGTCATCGTGGTTACTTTTGGTGGTGGTGACAGTGACGGTGGTGGTAATGGTGTTTTTCTTCTCACTGTTGTTCTTTTCTTTCTTCTTCTTCGCATTCTTGTTCTTTTATTTCTTCTTCTTCTTCACTGTGGTTATTGTTTCTGTTGCTGTTCTAATTCTATCAGTCTGTCACTCTGTCAGTCAGTTTGTCTGTCAGTTTGCCCGTCAGTCTGTCTGTCTGTTTTTATGACTAATGACATTACTCCAGTGTTACTCATTTAATAAATAGTGTGGTGGGATTTTAAATTCAATGTCTTCATATTAATATCAATGGAAAATAAACTCTTATAAAGCAAAATAAAAAAAGAAAAAAAAAAGAAAAAGAAATCGAAAAAGACAAACAATAGTAGTTTAGTAGGAAGAAAGAGAGCTGTAAGAAAGAAAGAAACAAACAAACAAAAAAGAAAGAGAGAAAACTTCGGATGGATAGACAGACAGACAGACAGACAGACACAGAGATAGAAAGAGAGACACAGAGATAGACTGAAAGGCAGACACAGAGATAGACAGAAAGACAGAGATAGACAGACAGACACAGAGATAGACAGAAAGACAGACACAGAGATAGACAGACAGACACGGAGATAGACAAAAAGACAGACGCAGAGATAGGCAGAAAGACATAGAGATAGACAGACAGACAGACAGAAAGACAGATGCAGAAATGGACAGAAAGACAGACAGAGAGACAGGCAAAAGACAGGCACAAAGAAAGAAAGACGTATATAAGAAGAGACATCCCAAGACAATAAAAAGAAAGTGCCTTCGATTCCCCATTTCCTAGTCTGCCTTGTACTTTGCTCAAAACAGACTAAAGAAGTAAAATAGATAGACTCAGTGGAACCCTCACAAGCACAGTGGACACAAAACTCCGCAACTACAACACTAAACTCGGTTTTCCAACGTTTAGTGCTTTGAGAACAAAAAATGGCAACATTCATCCGGAATGTTTTTTTTCTTAGCAGACATCAGCAACGAACATTTTGATTAAACATACCCCCCCCCCCCCCACACACACACAGACCTCCCGCTTATGAGATCGTCAGCGCATCTTTCAGTATAGATAATATTTCCACTTTCTGAGAAATTCTGTGCTAGAAATTTCCTCTTTTCCATCACTTCTTTTGTTCCTGCCTTTTCCTTTATCTGTATTCTCTCTCTCTCTCTCTCTCTCTCTCTCTCTCTCTCTCTCTCTCTCTCTCTCTCTCTCTCTCTCTCTCTCTCTCTCTCTCTCTCTCTCTCGGGGGGCTGCAAGTAATGTTCACAACGTACGCATGTCCGAAATTAAGGCGGCGTTTAATTTCAAAATTACACAGGTTCCAGGTCTTGTAGAAATTCAAATCTTTGCAAGCTTCAACATAAGAGACCATGCCTTGTGGAAGTCTGGATTTTAGGCAGAAATGTGGCTGCTTTGTTTTTATTTTCATTTATTTCATGTACAAACGTACAAGAGCAAAATTGGGAAAACTTGGCCTGCAACTGAGAACGAAGGTAGACGGTGTTACCTTTGGTTGCCTCCTCTCATTTTTGTTCTGGGGCAGTTTGCTGTTAGCGCGATGTGGCGATATCGAATCGAACCCCGGACCTGTGCGTCCAGGCATGCGTCAGTCAAAGCTGGGCTCTCGGTCTTCCGAGTCACCCAACGCCAAGGAGAAGGAGGAAACCGCCAGTACAACCAGTGAACCCTCGCTGACTGAAGTCATATCCAGACTGGATACGATGACTAAAATCTATCAAGAATTGAGGGAAGAGTTTACGGGCCTGAGGGAGTGCTTCTCTGCCCTGAAGGAAGAGTTCACGGACCTCAGAGAAGAATGTGCCGGCCTGCGTGAGGAGAACGCTCAACTCTGGCAGAAGAACGCTGACCTGGAGAAGAGAGTGGAGGAGACGGAGAGGAAGATGGACGACTTGGAATGCAGATCCAAGCGCAACAACCTCATCTTCCACGGACTCCCCAGGCCAGAGAAGGAGACGCCAGAGGAGCTGGAGGCTGCGGTCAGGGACGTCTTCACGGACAAGCTGGAGCTGACGCGTGATGTGCCCTTTGACAGACTGCATCGGCTGAACCGTAAGTCGGACTCTCCAGTCATTGGGTGCTGCACCTTCTTCAAGGACAAAGTCAATGTGCTGAAGGCCAGGGGAAAACTGAAGGGAACGGGAATATTTATTGGGGAGGACTTTTCCTTTCGGGTACGGGAAATAAGGCGGCTACTTACACCTCACCTTAAGAAAGCAAAGGCTGAGCAGAAAAAAGTAACCATGGTGTTTGACCACCTAGTCATAGAGGGGAAGAAGTTTTCAGTGGATCAGGAGGGTAATTTGAAAGAAATGAAATAGGGAGATGGCCGTCCTGCATGTGGGGAATTTTTTCAGTATGTAGATAATTGTTTTTTCCCCTGTTGTGTTAAAGGGAACACCCAAAGAGGCTACACCGGTTGATGACAAGATAGCATGTAAGGCTGCACGTGCTAGTATTCAAGTTTCACGTGCTAGTGTTTTTGAATCACGTTTCAGTGACAGTGACAGTCTCTCCGGTGTAAATGTGTCGGATGTGTGCAGTGATGCGTGTGAAAACACGCAAGATCAAATGTTTACAGTTGATTCTTCTTCCTTTTCTAATGTAAATAAGTCGTTCCAAATTTTGCAATGGAACATTAATGGTTTATATGCCAAATTACGTAATAAAGATTTCCTTTCCTATGTTCGATCTTTCGATTTTATTTGTTTTGTTGAAACATTTTTTGAAACATTTCATTCTGATTTATTCAATGATTATGTCATTTTCATAAGTCTGCTGTTAGATTTACCAAACATGGCCGTCCTTCAGGTGGTATCCTTTGTCTTGTGAGGAAAGAGTATGCTTCCTATGTTCAGTTCATTGATGTTGACTACTCCAACATTTTGGTGTTCCTTATAGATAAGAATATGTTGAATACTGAGAAAGATATTTTGTATATGTGTGTATATGTGCCACCAGAGGGATCCCCATTTTATTCATATTTTGATATTGACTGTGGCATTAGTACATTGGAAGAATGTTTGACTGACTGTTTATTGAAATATGATGATGTTTTTGTTGTTTTGTCAGGTGACTTTAATAGCAGAACAGCTGATGTTAACCCAACAGATGTGTCAAATGAAAATATTTTGGATTTATTATGTACAAGCCAACCAGTAAATATGAATAGAAAATCTCATGATAAAGTAACAAATACGTATGGAAAACGTATGTTGAATTTATGTGTGGCATATGAGTTATGTATTCTAAATGGTGTGTGTAAGGGTGACCAACTAGTTGCTATACATACATCTCAGATTCTGGTAGTAGTGTAAACGATTATTTCATTATGTCAAGTGACGCTTTTGCTTTTTTTCATTCTTTATGTCAGCTTACAGTTAAGGATAGGTTTGACTCAGATCACATGCCTGTGGAACTGTGTTTAAAAATTTGTGTCAAAACTAATAAGAAACAAAATGTAAGTAGTGAAAACGTAATAACAAATAAACTTGTTTGGGATGAGAGTCAAAAGGAAATATATATTGCTCAAATGCAAAGTGATGAAACTAAAAAAATGCTAGAACTAGCTGTAAGTCTTATTGACCAGAATATTGACGAGGCATTGACTGTTTTCAATCATTGTCTGATGCAAAATGCTGAATGTATGACAAAACAAATCAGAGATATGACAGACAGACAGATGGATGATTGGTATGATAGCAAATGTAGAATAGCAAGGAAAAACTTACGTAAACTATTTAAAGTAGCTGGACAGACAGGTGACACTAGTAGCCGACATGCTTTTTGCGTTGCAAGAAGAGAATATAAGCAGTTGTTAAAGCGTAAGGAAAAAGAATATAATAATGTCATGTTAGATAAGCTCTTGTTATCAGTTCGTGATCAAAAACAGTTTTGGACAAATGTGCGTAAATGTTCATTTAAGAAAAAACTTATTAGCAACAATATTTCAGTTGAGGAGTGGTATAGTCATTTCAAAAATCTACTTGAAAAGGAAACACAGGATGATCATGTACAGTCTAATGATTCTGATGCTTACTTTAATCGACCAATTTCGAAAGAAGAAGTCTTGTTCGCATTTAGGAAAATAAAAAACAGAAAAGCAGCTGGCCCAGATGGGATCATTGGAGAACTATTTAAAAATGCAAGTGACAATGTTATTGAATTCTTTGTGTTGTTTTTCAATGCTTTATTTGAAAAAGGTGTTTTTCCACAAAAATGGTCAGAAGGCATTGTTCTAACCTTTGTACAAAAAAGGTGATAGTAAGAACCCTAATAACTATAGAGGCATTACATTAAGTGACATTAGCAGTAAGATATATAGCACAATTATAAACCATCGTTTACAAGAGTGGGTTCAGGAAAATAATATCACTGGAGAACATCAAGCTGGTTTTAAAAGGAATTACTCAACTACTGACCATATGTTTACTTTGTTATCTTTAGTACAAAAACAGTTATCCTGTAACAGAAAATTATACGTAGCTTTCATAGACTTTGAGAAAGCTTTTGATTCGTTGAATAGGAGCATTCTATGGCAGATTCTTTTAAAAAATGGAATAACAGGTAAAATGTTTAATTGTATCAGAAGTATGTACGATAGTGTAAAAGTTAAGGTTAGATGTGGTTCAAAATTGACAGATTTGATTAGTTGTACTTATGGTGTAAAGCAAGGTGACGTCTGTAGTCCAATTCTATTTTCTTTATTCATGAATGATCTCGCAAATGAAGTTATTGAAAATGGAAGACATGGGGCTTTGTTTACCAAAGATTACTTTGAACTCTTCATAATGTTATTAGCAGACGATATAGTTCTATTAGCTGAGACAGTTATTGGATTGCAGACCCAACTTAATAGTTTGCAAAGAGCAGCAGAGTCTATGGATTTGAAGGTAAACTCTGATAAAAGTAAAATTATTGTATTTAGAAAAGGTGGTCATCTTTCTGCAAGGGAAACTTGGAAATATAACACTGTTGAAATGCCTGTTGTAAATGTATACAAATATTTAGGTATATTATTTTCTACAAGACTTAGTTTTACATCAGCATGTAATGACCTTGTTAGTAAAGCCAAGAATGCTGTGATGTGTATTATTAGAAAACTTAGAGCATTAAATAATAACAACTTAGAATTATTTTTGAAACTGTTTGACTCACAAGTTGTGCCTATTGCTTTATATGGAGCAGAAATCTGGGGTTTGGACAATGTAGCACGCCAGTGTGAACAAATGCACTTGTTTGCTTTGAAAAAATTTCTGGGTGTTGAAAGAAGAACCCCAAATGACTTTGTTTATGGCGAAACGAATAGATATCCTATTTATATTAGCTCTGCTGTACGTTGTATTAGTTATTGGTTAAAGTTATTAGCAATGGATGATGTTAGACTACCGAAGAAAGCTTACAGAATGCTGTATGATTTGGATGAAAGAGGTAAAAGAAACTGGGTATCAAATGTTCGTTGTAAATTGTATGAAAATGGTTTTGGGTATGTATGGGAAAATAGAGGTGTTCAAAACGTTAAAGATTTTTTATACAAGTTTAAGGAAAGACTGATTTTATGCAGATGGCAAGAATGGGACTTCCACATTAAAAACAGCGAGAGGTTTAGCATATATAAAACTTTTTGCAGTGTTCATGACAGGAAAACATATCTTAGAATAGAACTAGACAAACATTTGAAGTTTCTTATGACCAGGTTTAGATGTGGCATTTCAGAAATTAGTACACACCAAAATCGCTACAAATCACACTCTGACTTTACTTGTCCATTGTGTAAAACTGGAAATGAGGATGAAGTACATTTTATGTTGTGTTGTCCGATTTTCAACAAATTAAGAACACGGTATATACCATTGAAATTTTGCAGATACCCATGCCAGTTTCATCTGAGTTTGCTTTTGGCATCTACGAATAAAAGTATTGTCCGAAATGTATCGATCTACATATACAAAGGATTCAAATTACGATCAGTGCTGATTTAGTTACCTTGTCTATGTGTGTGTATGTTTAGTGATTTCATTACTATTGTGTATGTATTGTACCCCCTTCATTAGGGGCAATGGCCTTTACATGAATAAATATTTCCGAATCTCTCTCTCTCTCTCTCTCTCTCTCTCTCTCTCTCTCTCTCTCTCTCTCTCTCCTCTCTCTCTCTCTCTCTCTCTCTCTCTCTCTCTCTCTCTCTCTCTCTCTCTGTGTCTCTCTCTGTCTCTCTCTTCCTTCTATTTATTTTCTGCCTACCCAGGCCGTTATCCACCTTGTTTTTTCTCAAGCAAATCTGATTTTTCCTCTTTATTATTTTTTTTAATGATCTGCCCTGATGTCAGTTTGTGAAGGCTGAGGCCAGCGGGCAGATCTTCTGCAGAGTTACAAGCACAGGAGAAGACCAGGCACTACTCTTTCTACCTAATATACTACTGCTACTGCTACTGCTACTGCTACTGCTACTACTACTGCTACTGCTGCTACTACTACACTACTACTACTACTACTACTACTACTACTACTACTACTACTACTACTACTACTACTACTACTACTTCTACTACTGCTGCTGCTGCTGGTACTGCTACTACTCTCTACTACTACTACTACTACTACTACTACTACTACTACTATACTACTACTACTACTACTACTACTACTACTACTTCTACTACTACTACTACTACTACTACTACTACTACTACTACTACTACTACTACTACTACTGCTGCTACTGCTGCTACTACTACTACTACTACCACTACTACTACTTCTACTACTGCTGCTGCTGCTGCTGCTGCTGCTGCTACTGCTACTGCTACTGCTGCTGCTGCTGCTAATACTAATACTAATAATACATGGAATTTATATAGCGCTAAATGTTGTAAAGCAAACAAATCGAAGGCAGAGGCATGGATACATTATGAAGAAACACTGAAGAAAATTGCAAAAAACAAGAAGAATGCAAAAGAGAAGAATGCAAAAGAGAAGAAGAAAATGTAACAAAGAAGAAGAAGAAGAATACGAAAAAGAGTGCAAAGAGGTATGTGAAGAGAATGCAAAGAAGAAGAAGAAAAATGCAAAGAAGAAGAATAAGAATGCAAAGAAGAATGCAAAGAAGAAGAAGAAGAATGCAAAGAAGAAGAAGAATGCAAAAAAGAATGCAAAGAAGAAGAAGAAGAATACAAAGAAGAATGCAAAGAGGAGGAATAAAAAGAATTGCGAAGAAGAAGAAG
>CM060336.1:33033119-33038119 GCA_030674155.1 Stramonita haemastoma | reverse complement strand
CTGGGAGAGTGCGTCGCCACAGGAGCAGCGCCACCCATTATTTTTTCATTTTCCTGTCAGCATGTGTATCTCTCTCCCTGTTAGACTGGCTTTTTTCTACCGAATTTCGCCAGGGATAGCTCTCTTGTTACTGTGGGTTCTTTGACGTGCTCTAAATGCGTGTTGCACTCGGGTTCTCGGTTCAATGTTTCACCGTTGTGTGTGTGTGTGTGTGTGTGTGTGTGTGTGTGTGTGTGTGTGTGTGTGTGTGTGTGTGTCTGTGTCTGTGTCTGTGTCTGTGTGTCTGTGTGTCTGTGTGTCTGTGTGTGTGTAGGTTTAGGTGCGTGCGTGCGTGTGTGTATGTGTTTGCGTTTGTGTGTGTGCACGCACGCTTGCACTTGTTTATATATATTTACATATATTTTGTTTATATACATGTATATGTACATATGCATATACATACACACACACACACACACACACACACACACACACACATATATATATATATATATATATATATATATATATATATATATAAATAAATATATACATACATACATACATACATACATACATACATACATACATACATACATACATATACCTACATCTGTGTATATGTATATTCGTATGTGCGTGTGTACACTCACTCAAACACACAAATATGCACACACACACACACACAGACACATGCACCTACATATACAAACACACACATACATACAATCCTTCCCTCCCCCCTCCACACACAGAGTTTTCAGATCACTTGCTTGTTAACCTAAACGATACACATACACAATTAGAAAGAAAAAAAAGAAGACCCCCCCCCCCTCCCTGAAAGAACTATAGACAAAAATGTAACCAAAAGCAAAAAAAAAAAGAAAAAAAGAAAAAAAATACAAAAGGAAGGGCAAAACAGATTCGTAAACCCCCCCCACCGAAGTCAACAAAAACACACACAAAAACGAATAGAACAGAAAAAAAAGAAGAAAAAATTCTAACAACAACCAGATTTCTTCCTCGTTAAACACTCTGGTAGCTACTATTGATGTCGGTCATATGAGCGAAAATGCGTTGTACTGCCGTTAAGTGCCGGACAAGTCAGGCCAAGCCTTGCGCGCATATCCAACTTTGGCATGGAAGACAAAATCTTGTAAGTCTTTCTAGAAAAATTAAGCTAAAGAATGGACCAATAAGGCACAAAATAGACGAGAAAGAGGTGACATGAAGAAAAGGAACAAAACAGAAACAAAGAGAGGGATAGAAAAGAGGAAATTTCTAGCTCAGAATTTCCAGAAAAGCGGGGATGCTATTTTTACTGACAGCCCCCCTCCCCCCCCCTCCTGCTCCCTCCGGCATCCCCATGCGGACACAAAAAACAACCAAAAATAAAATGGGACTGAAATAACGAAGCAAGAGATTGCACATTTCCAAATCGGGAATAAAATGACAAGAAATGGAACTATCAATGAGTGGATGGCGTGATCAATGAATTAAAACATAAATAGACAAAAGAAATAAAGGAACGACGCATTGCGTGAATAAACGTGTCAAACCAAAGTATCTGTGCCTGAAAAAAAACACCTATAGATTGACGATTCCACTCACAGAAAGAGAGAGAGAAAGGATTGACCAGTTCATACAATGATTACACAAGCCGTGGAACAAACGAACAGACAACAGAACAAATGGGCGGATGAATAAATAATGAATTGAACGGAAAAAAAAATCAAAGAGAGAAAGAAACAAACAAGTCTTTTAGAAAGAAATAAAGAAACAACAACAAAAAAGAAAGAGAGAAAAAAAGAATAAAAGAAAACAGGAGAGAGAAAGAACGAAATAAGATAAATGAATTGATAAATAGAGAACGAACGAACGAAAGAAAAAAACAAACAACAAAACACACACACACACAAATAAAAGAAAAAAAATCGAAAAATAAAGAAAAACCTCTGACAAAAAGGGTGTGTAAATCTGAGACATAACAACAAAAAAGGAAAAATATTAACACTAAAGAAACAACATTAAGAAACTGACCCCAACCCCCTCAACTGGATTTCAGAAACAAACAAACAAACAAACAAAAACAAAAACAAACAAACAAACAGACACAGCAACACCGTAGAAAAATTACTAGGAACATAGGCAAAACAATATAAACAAATATCTCAATTACCTCAGTACCACCTCAGCGCCAGTCCTCATCTCCATTACTTCAGCATAAGCAAACACTATCAAATAAATATAATGAAGATAAAAAAATACAGAACCCCTCTCCACATATCACGTAACAATCTGGGGTCATGAACTTAACTAATTTACTCCTTACATCACTGTACAGCATCTCTCTCCACAACACACCAACCACGAAACAAGCCTCTCTCTCACATCACCACCGATTCTTTGTTCTGTCAGTATTCACAGCAACTTGCCGTTTCCTTCCTGGACACACACACACACCAAAACACACACGCACGCACGCACGCTCACGCACACACACCAAACACACACGCACGCACGCGCACGCACGCACGCTCACACAAACACCAAACGCGCGCGCGCGCGCACACCAAAGCGAACAGCTTGAAAACTTTAAACTGCCTACTAGGCTACAGACAGAACAGCTGGTACTTTATGCCGTAATTTTTCTCCTCTCTCTCGTTCTTGTTTTGACCCCTCCCCATCCACACACTTCATGCATATATACAGATCTAGACACAGACATGTAGACAGAAACAGATAGACACACACAGACGTACAGACACACCAACACACACAGACGCACACAGACACAAGCACAGACAGACAGACAGACAGACAGACAGACACACACACATACATACACACGTACGCACACAGACCAACAGACACAGACACACAGACAGACACAAAGACACAGACACACACACGTATCTACACACACACACACACACACACACACACACACACACACACACACACACACAACGCGCGCGCGCGCGCGCGCGCACACACACACACACACACACACACACACACACACACACACACAGGGATGTTTTGGGGAATTGCTTTCTTGTTGCGTTGACTTTGATCACTAATATAGATTATAAAAACGAAGACAGAAAGAAAGAAAGAAAGACAGCAAAAAAGGAGAACGAACAAGAACGCAATAAGAAAGAAAGACAGAAAGAGTCCAGACACATCGAAAGAGAAAAAGGACAGACAAAAAAAAAAAAGATGAAAAAAACAACACGTACAAGGACAAAAGTCAGATTTTTTTAAAGAAAGGGAAGAAAAAGAACCAAAACAAAGAAGAAATAAAAATGAGAAAAAGGAAACAAAACAGAGAAAGCAAACAACGAACAACAACAACAACAAAAAAGAACCCCCCCCCCAAAAAAAAAAAAAGAAAAAAAAAGTAAGAGTGCACGCAGAATTCTTAAACAGGAATAAAGTAAGAAAGAAACAGCAAAACCCCCCCCAAAAAAAAATCAATGAAGGGGTGACGTAATGAACAAATGACGAAAGAAATGGACGAAAAATAAATTAAATTCTGTTCCTGTAAATACATGTGCTAAGCCTAAATATCAAATGGCCATACTCATTAAATCAGTTTCTGATAACACTTACACGTAGGAAAGGGAAAGAATCAATAACCAGATTACACCATAGTTAATTAGACAATTGAACAAACGGAACAAAGCATGTGTGGCTTCATAAATAATGAATCGAACAAAAAAAATAAGCCCCAAAGAAACCAGACAAGTTTCATAGAAATAAAGTGACAATGAAAGAAAGAAAGAAACACAAAGAAACAACAACAACAACAACAAAATTAAAAAAAAAACCAACAAATAAAGCCACAATGTAGAATGTAAATTAACATAAAAGCAGAGAAAAAATAAATCAATGAATGACTTATGGAACAACAGCTAACAACAGAATAGAAGAAAAAAAAAACAATCCAGAGACAAAGAAAGAAAAAAAACAAAGAATTAAAATTTACAAGAAAGAAAGAAGGAATGAAAGAAAGAACGAACAACAGAAAGAACAAACAAGAATACGAATCATCAGACAAACAGACGATAGTAACTGACCAATAAAACAATGACAAAACGTAGGAACATAAGATACAAACAAGCATGCAAAGAGACAAATAAAACCCACCATTAATCATCAAGTAATAATCTGGAGTCGTGAACTTACTAATTACTCCTCACGGTGCACTACTCTCTCTCTCTCTCTCTCTCTCCTCTCTCTCTCTCTCTCTCTCTCTCTCTCTCTCCTCTCTCTCTCTCTCTCGAGTAAAACTAGAAATTCAGTCAAAAATGCCAGTTACTGGACTTCCAGCGGCTGTGGAGAGGACCTTAGGCGCCCTGCTGACTGACAATGCAGTTTCCAGCTGGAAAGTGGCAGGAGAAGGGGACAGCGTGGTTTTTGTCTTGCGACTGAAACCAGTGGACACAACAGTGTCAACCAACATGGCGGATCCAACAGTGAATCGCAGCACACAAGCACAGTACTACAGGAAAAAATCGTTTTCTCAAAGACGACGAGATGTTCAGCGCTCACGAAAGCATAAAGAGAAGCAGGCAAGTGTTGTGTGTGAAAGTGACTGTGTCCTCAGTGCCTCGAGTCTGCCTGACAGTGGAGT
This sequence comes from Stramonita haemastoma, assembly GCA_030674155.1. Classification (NCBI taxonomy): domain Eukaryota; kingdom Metazoa; phylum Mollusca; class Gastropoda; order Neogastropoda; family Muricidae; genus Stramonita; species Stramonita haemastoma. The sequence goes on along the minus strand of CM060336.1, from coordinate 33,033,501 downwards.
AGAACAGGGGAATACAGCATGTGTAGATACATATGGAATAGACCTACCAACAACACACACACAGGACATCAACACAAAAACATCAGTTAAGTTGCCATCATCGGTTGATTTAGAACCTCCCTGTATGTCTGATTGTAGTGACTGTGCTGATATGTGTGTTTTGCAGCCTGAGGTGAACGATGATAATATTGTTGGTCCATTCGACACAAGAAATGTCAAACAGTACGTGGCTACTCTAACTGATAGATCCGTACAGAAAAGGCTAAGAGACAGACAAAGAAATACACACTTTAGAAAATCCGTGCTACATCATTCAGACGGTGAAGATATTGTGACGTGTGAGTCAGACGACATTGTGATCCAGTGCGCATGCCAACCAGAC
>CM060336.1:33012035-33014535 GCA_030674155.1 Stramonita haemastoma | reverse complement strand
GGGGGGGGGGTTGTTCCTTTGCTAGACCTCTAAGATACACCAATGTTGAGATTTTGCGAACGCGACCGTATTTAGTGTAGCCGCATTCGGACGTATTTAAATGAACAGATCCTGTTTCATTCATATAGATTTGCTCAAAACCTCTCTTTATGCTCTAAGCTCTTTCCTTATATTTAAACAATAAAACTGCAGTATACAAGGATTTTTGTGTTTGTTTGTTTTTTAAAAAAAAGGTTATGTGCAAGTCAACGCAAAAAAAAAACAACCAAAGTAGGCCAAGCCCGTGTAGGATAGTTTATCATCCTTAGGGATACTGTGATTTGCTTTCCCATTTTTTCATGTGGACACAAATGCAGACATGATTTCTGTCTTCTTCCAAACCTTGCACCTAACACTCCTCCCTGTGGGACACTAGCCCATACTAAATTTTCCCTCGTCTGCCATTTTTTCTCCTTCTACTCCAAGGCTTAGTTGTTAGATCTTCTTCTGTTTCTTTTTCTTCTTTGTCGAACGCTCAAACAGCAACTACTGTTGTCGTATTTTCCCCCACAAAGCCAGGTAAACCTTTACTGCCACAAAAACCAAGTAAAGCTTTTACTGCCACATAAACCAGGTAAACCTTTTACTGCCACATAAACCAGGTAAACCTTTACTGCCACAAAAGCCAAGTAAACCTTTACTGCCACAAAAGCCAGGTAAACCTTTACTGCCACAAAAGCCAAGTAAACCTTTACTGCCACAAAAGCCAAGTAAACCTTTACTGCCACAAAAGCCAAGTAAACCTTTACTGCCACAAAAGCCAAGTAAACCTTTACTGCTGCAAATACCAGGTTAACCCTTTACTGCCACAAAAGCCAGGTAAACCTTTACTGCCACAAAAGCCAAGTAAACCTTTACTGCTGCAAATACCAGGTAAACTTTTTCTGCCACAAAAACCAGGTAAACTTCAAACTACTGTTGTCTGCCATAATTATGTTAAAATAATGAGCGAAAATTATGTTGCACTTCCGTTAAAGTAAGCGTCTGACAAGTCAGACTCAGTACATTGACTTCGGCCTGGGAGAGAATTACTGATGTTTTTTCAAGTCTTTTTCTTGATTAAAAAAAAAAGTTGTTAGATGTGATCTTGATTGTCGGGAACGTGAACATAAGGTGTTTGTCTTTACAGTGTTGCTGTTCTCTCACTTCATGAAATGTCGGGATTTTGTTGCCAGGTGACTTCGTTTTGACTTTTGACTTTGTTAACAGAGTGGACATAATGTGATGTCCCATCTCTGCACAAACCTCGGGAACACGGCACAGCTAGTCAGTTTAGAATGTGACCTCTAAAAAGAGGTTGCATAAATACGTATCACCATGAAGGCGAAGCGCATGCAACGAAGGGTTTTCGACCACTACCCAAGGAATCAGAGCATCGACAATTCACAGGTGTGTTCTCTAAACAGAAACACGACGCTGCGATTGCGCGCTCCGTTCACATGGGAGATAATCTAATTACCGCCCATCACAACTTTGTGGTTGAGGGTTAGATTCATATCAGAACAACATTTTTTTAGGATGGACGCGGGATAGGGAGGGAGTGGGGAGGTTGTGGAATTTCTGACATGGCGGTTATTTTACTGCCTTAGTGATGATGGCATTAATAATATTTTTGAGGCTGGGAAAAAAAAAACCACCAAACACCTCCCTCCCTCCCTCCCCTCTCTCTCTCTCTCTCTCTCTCCTCTCTGTCTCTCTGTCTCTCTCTCTCTCTCTCTCTCTCTCTCTCTCTCTCTCTCTCTCTCTCTCTCTCTCTCTCTCTCCCCTCTCTCTTTCTCTCTCTCTCTAAAAGTTTATTTATGGTTTCTTTATTCATTTTTTTTACAGTTTTCATGATATATGTTTTGTTCACTACCCCCTTCATGAGGGGCTATGGGCCTAATGAATAACTTTCCGAATCTCTCTTCTCTCTCTCTCTCTCTCTCTCTCTCTCTCTTCTCTCTCTCTCTCTCTCTCTCTCTCTTCTCTCTCTCTCTTCTCTTGTCCCATCCCTCCCTCCCCCCCCCCAAAAACCACACTAAACTCTAATCCATTCTACAGTATATAATTATACAGAAATAGAGAGAGATGCAGTCATTAGATCCCTGTATCTTTTGTTCCCCAACGTCCCTTCAGTTCCAGACAGGCGGCAAAGGCAGCCCTGTAAGGCGAGACGATTATACTGCTATCAGATTCTGCCTGTGACGGACCTGCAGTGAGAGAATATATGAGGCCTTTGACTCCCCAGGGTAGTCAGATGTATATATGGATCGAGCATAGTCCCTGGTTGTTTTGGGTGTGGGCGGGTAGGTGGATGGGTTGGTTGATGGTTGCTTGCTTGATTGCTTGCTGCCTTCCTTGTTTCCTTGTTTGCTTCTGATTTTATTTAAATGAGGAGGAGGAGGAGGAGGAGGAGGAGGAGGAGGAGGAGGAGGAGGAGGAGGAGGAGGAGGAGGGGGAGGAGGAGGAGGAGGAGGAGGAT
>CM060336.1:32965429-32990429 GCA_030674155.1 Stramonita haemastoma | reverse complement strand
AGAAGTGAACGGAACTGAAGTGAACGGAACAGAAGTGAACGGAACTGAAGTGAACGGAACAGACGTGAACGGAACAGAACAGACGTGAACGGAACAGACGTGAACGGAACAGAACAGAAGTGAACGAAACAGACGTGAACGGAACAGACGTGAACGGAACAGAACAGAAGTGAACGGAACAGACGTGAACGGAACAGAACAGAAGTGAAACGGAACAGAACAGACGTGAACGGAACAGACGTGAACGGAACAGACGTGAACGGAACAGAACAGACGTGAACGGAACAGACGTGAACGGAACAGACGTAAACAGAACGGAAGTGAACGGAACGGAACAGACGTGAACGGAACAGAAGTGAACGGAACAGAAGTGAACAGAACGGAAGTGAACAGATCCACTTAGTGGATCGGTGGTCTAGGAGGTAACGCGCCTTGCCTAGAAAGCGAAAAGTCCGGGTCGCAGTGTGCGGTGGTTGGAATCTCGTTTGGGCCTAAAACTTTTCCCTAATCCATTAGATCATGAGTGGTGGTCTGGGTGCTAGTCTTTCGGATGAGACGATAAACCAAGGTCCCGTGTGTTACACATCACTATTTAACGCACGTTAAAGAACCCACGGCAACAAGGGGGTTGACCCTGGCAAAATTTTGTAGAAAAAAGCCACTCTAATAGGGAAACAAACACAGTTGCATGCAGGAAAAAGAAAAAAAAATGGGTAGGCGCTGCACTTGTGGCGTCACGCTCTCCCCGGGGAGAGCAGCCCGAATTTCACGCAGAGAAATCTTCTGTGACATAGAGTGGTACAAAATACAAAATACAAAATACAAAATACACTACACTACACTACACTACACTACACTACACTACACTACACTACACTACACTACACTACACTACACTACACTACACTACACTACACTAACTACACTACACTACACTACACTGCACTACACTACACTACACTACACTACACTACACTAACAAAAATACAATACAACACAATTCAGTACAACCCTAATCAGTACTAAAACACACCAGCACCCCTTTAATCTTCTTTAAAAATCGATATCATTAGCTCACAACGGCGCTCTAAAGAAGCGTTCATAATTGAAACAATTGTCCATTGATTTTTTTTACCTATTACAGAGCGAAGACGACTGATTGGTAAGAAGAATGACACGTAAGGCAATTTGAGGATCACCTCAAAGGAATGTTCATGACTCCAGTGAAAGCACCTGGGTGTCATACTGGATTCGATGTTCTTAATGCAGGAACACATTAGTGCCATTTTCTGTATGTCTTTTCTTTTGGACATTTCGCGTCACATTTTTGGTAAGATAAGGTTGTTCGTGTCCCGTGATGCGTTAGTCTGTAACGTTCGTGCTCTAGTTTGGATAATTGTAATTTAGTAGTTTTGGTTGATTTATTTTTTAGTTGAACGATGTTTTGGTTTGATGTTGCAGTTGTTGGTTTTGGTGGGTTCAAAACAAGTGCTGCAATATTTTTATTTTTATTTATTCTTTTATATCGAGGATAATTGAATAAGCACTCATGTTCTTTTACTAGTTTTGTGTATATTTTTTGTGCACACACATGCACAGACACATAGACACACAGACACAGAAACGCACACACAGGTTTGTGATATTTTAAAAAAAAGTTGTCATCTATTCCTACCAGCATGAAACAGAGAAGTTCAAATATGCACGTTAAAGATACCATAATTCTGGTCAGCGCTGGGTGGGTCACGGAAACACGAACATATCCCAGCTGCTCTGAATTGGATATATGGCAGCTGAGGCTAGCAGGCAGACCTCCTGCAGTGCTACAAGCACAGGAGAAAACTAGGCACTACGCATCCCACCCAGTAAGGGATCGCAGAGAAGAGAACAGAAGAGAAGTGAGGTGAAGGGAAGAGAAGAGAAGAGAAGAAAAGAGATAAAGACAAGAGAAGAAAACAAGAAGAGAAGAGAAGACAAGAGAGGACAAGAGAAGATAAGAGATAAAGAGAAGAGAAGAGAAGAAAAGAAAAGAAAAGAAGAGAAGAGAAGAGAAGAGAAGAGAAGAGAAGAGAAGAAAAGAGATGAGAAAAGAGAAGAGAAGAGAAGAAAAAGGAAGAGAAGAGATGAGAAGAGAAGAGAGGAAAGAGAAGAAGAAGAGAAGAGAACAGATGAGAAGAGAAAAGAAAAGACAAGACAAGACAAGAACAAAAAAAACAAAAAAGGAAAGAGAAAAAGAAGATTCCATTCGGTAACAGTTCAATTCTATATCTATATACATCTCTCCACCACAGGCCTGAAGTACCCTGTAAGTACTCGCGTCCTCAGGTAAAAGGTGACAGAGTGCATGTGTTTTAATGGGTGATGGGAGCTAGGCTAGGAAAGAGGAGACGTTCGTTTCCCATTCAGCTGTGACACGTTGATGATGCCTGCTCTGGTGTTTTGCTCCACTAGAAAATGACCGTGCCAGAAGATTAGGGATAAAAGGGGGAGAGAGGGAGGGAGGGAGTGGGAGGGAGGGAGTGGGAGAGTGGAGAGAGAAGAGAGAGAGAGAGAGAGAGAGAGAGAGAGAGAGAGAGAGAGAGAGAGGGAGAGGGGGAGGGGAGAGAGAGATGGAGGGAGGGAGGGAGGGAGGGGAGAGAGAGAGAGAGAGAGAGAGAGAGAGAGAGAGAGAGAGAGAGAGAGAGAGAGAGAGAGAGAGATGTCTCTATGCATGCAGTTGCAACTTAAACACACACACACACACACACACACACACACACACACACACACACACACACACCACACACACACACACACACACACACACACACACGAACACACATACACACACAGAGACGCAGACACACATACACACACTCGAACACAAACACATACACACACAGAGACGCAGACACACATACGCACACTCGAACACATACACAACAGTGTATAGATAAGTTAAGCGACATAATCACAGTTGATATCTATCAAGCAGATATCATTAGATATGTGAATGAATGTATGGAGAAACGAGACAAAGAAAAGTAGAATGCGACATGTTTTTAGTGACATCATTTAGGCAGAAAGATAGTTAAAACTGATGTTTGTTTTGTTGTGTCAAATAGGTCTGCATGACTTAAATGGCAATAAATATTCTGAATCTGAATCTGAATCTACACACACACATTCGCGCGCGCACACACACACACACACTCCCACGCGCGCACAAGCACACACACAGACACACACATACTAGCACACACACATACTAGCACACAAACACACACACATACACACATACACGCTTGCATACACACATGCAAACACACACACCACACACACGCACACACACAGAGCTGTTTCTGTCTTTCTTTGTCTGTGTGTATGTCTACATCTCTCGGATTCTCATCCTCCCTTTCTCTATTTGTCTGTCTGTCTGACTGTCTGCCTTTCTGTCTGTCTGTCTGTCTCTTCCCCCTCATCTCTATCTTTTTGAGACTATAAACCGAGGCCTCGTGTGTGAACGCACGCAGAACATCTTGCACACACGTGAAATCCTGTTCCGCTTTTCGTAAGAGCAGGCTATCGTGTGCCGGTTGGAACAGATAACACGATTTACAAAACTGCATACACACACAGGGACTGGATGTAAAAAGCACACGATTGCTTATTCCGTTATCCTCGATATAAAAGAATAAATAAATAAATAACTAAATAAATATTTCTCTCTCTCTTGAATCGTAGTTGTCATCTACAGACTGATGATAGCAAGTCTCCACATTCAGTATTCTGTGCTGATAATCACCAAGGACTTTTTTTTTGCATCCTTCATGCTCGTTGTCTCTCATTAACTGTTCTTGCTACTGTTTTGGTATGGTGTGGGTGTATCATTATTATTTCTTCTTCTTCTTCTTTCTTCTTTTCTTCTTCTTCTTCTTCTTCTTCTTTCTTCTTCTTCTTCTTCTTCTTCTTCTTTTTTTTTTTTTTTTTTTTTTTTTTTTTTTTTTTTTTTTTTTTCTTCTTCTTCTTCTTCTTCTTCTTCTTCTTCTTCTTCTTTCTTCTTCTTCTTCTTCTTCTTCTTCTTCTTCTTCTTCTTCTTCTTCTTCTTCTTCTTCTTCTTCTTTTTCCTTTCCTTCTTTGTCGAACGCTCAGACAGCAACTATTATCTGTCGAAGCAGAAAAAAAATGCGTTGTGCTGCCATTAAACGCCTGACAAGTCAGGCCCAGCACATCCGACCTCGGCGTACGTGTGGAGAGAATTATTATCTTTTTCTTCTATTTCAGGCAGAAGAATGGAGCAACAAGGCAGAGCATTGATGAGAAGGGGGAGACAGGGAGAAAGGGAACGAAGGAGGAACAAAGAGAGGGATAGAAAAGAGGTAATACCTAGTACAGAATTTTCAGAAGGTATAAATACTATTCATACTGACAGGTCTCCAGCATCTGCAAGGCGGATTAATTTTTTTTTGTTAATACCTTTTTCAGTCACGAAAGATTTCTCTGCACTAAATTTAGGCTGCTTCCCCCCCATACCCCACCCCTCCCCTCCCCCAAGGAAAGCGCGTTGCCACAAGAATAGCGCCACTCATTATTTTATTTTATTTTATTCCTATCTTGCATGCAAAATTGTTTCCCTATCGAAGTGGCTTTCTTTCTCTGAAAGAATTTGTCCACAGACAACTCTCTTGTTGCTGTAGGTCATTTTACGTACGCTTAATGTGTGTTGCACACACAAGACCACGGGTTTTCGTATCATCCGAGAGACTAGCACTCAGTCCACTTCTCACGGTTTAGTGGATTGGGCTGCGCGGGGAAAAGGTTCGGGTATGAATGGGGATCGAACCCGGACTTTACCGCTTTCGAGGGAGGTGTATTACCTCTAGACCACATTATCCAGGTGTGGGTGTGTGTTAGGTGAGTGGGGTGGGGTGGGTAGGGGTGTGATGGGGTGTGGTGGAATGTCATTGGTGGATCGGTGGTCTAGAGGTAATGCGCCTGCCTAGAAAGCGAAAAGTCTGGGTCAGAGTGTGCGGTGGTTGGAATCCCATTTGGGCCTTAAACTTTTCCCCCGTCCACTAGACCATGGGTGGTGGTCTGGGTGCTAGTCTTTTGGATGAGACGAGAAACCGAGGTCCCGTATGTTACACATCATTATTAGCGTACGTAAAAGAACCCATGGCAACAAGAGGGTTGTCCCTGGCAAAATTCTGTAGAAAAGCGCAAATCGGATAGGGAAATAAATACAATTGCAGACAGGAAAAAGAAAAAAAATGGGTAGGCGACGCGCTCTCCCCAGGGAGAGCAGCCTGAATTTTACGCAGAGAAATCTGCTGTGGCATAAAACTATATTAATCCAATCCAATCCAACGCCTTTTTATGCCTTCTTGGCATGTAGGGCAGCAACAAAGGTTCTCCACTCCTGCCTGTCTTGGGCCAGTTTCTGAATGGTTCCCCAGGAGTGTTGGAGGGTCTTCAGCTCTGTTTCTATTGTCCGACGCCAGGTGTTCTTGGGTCGTCCTCGCCTGCGTTTTCCGTCTGGTGTCCAGTGGAGGGCTGTTCGGGCGATGTTCCCTTGTTCCCGTCGGCTGATGTGTCCTATCCATCTCCATCGTCTTTGCATAATGATGGTATCTATATTTTCTTGGTCGCAGCGGGCCAGGAGTTCTTGGTTGGAGATGGTCTCAGGCCAGAAGATGCGCAGTATTCTCCTGAGATTCTTCGTGTGGAATGTAGACAGTTTGTTAATGTAAATGTAAAAACTATATTAAAAAAATAATAAAATGGATAGGGCATGGACGGGTGGGGGCGGATGTGGTGGGTAGGTGGATGGGGGTGGGGGGGGGGGTCAGGGTCAGGGGTAGTGGGAGGGTCGTCAATTGATTATGTCAACGAACTAGAGACCCGATGGCAACTAAGTGTGCTCTTGTACAACACAATTCGATAAGGTCTGAATAAGTCATGTACAGCACACAGACACAGACTAAAAGAGATAGACAGACACATACCCAGACAGACAGACAGACAGACAGACAGACAGACAGACACACACACACACACACACACACACACATACTCTCTCTCTCTCCCATACATGCACACACACATACCCACACAAACACAGACACATACACACACAAACGCACACACACACACACACACACACACACACACACACACACACACACACACACACACACACACACACACACACACACCACACACACACACACACAAACACAGACACACACGTGTGTGCGTGCACAAACATACACACCGACAAATCCACATATACACTCACATACATAAATGCACACGTATACACACATATATACACGTATACACACATATACTCACGGACACACATATGCAAACACTCATACACACACACGCGCACACACACGTACGCACGTACGCACACACGCATGCCTGATACAACAGAGAGAGAGAGAGAGAGAGAGAAGAGAGAGAGAGAGAGAGAGAGAGAGAGAGAGAGAGAGAGAGAGAGAGAGAGAGAGAGAGAGAGAGAGAGAGAGAGAGAGAGAGAGAGAGAGAGAGAGAGAGAGAGAGAGAGACAGACAGACAGACAGACAGACAGACAGACAGACAGACAGACAGACAGACAGACAGACAGAACAGAGAGAGAGAGAGAGAGAGAGAGAGAGAGAGAGAGAGAGAGAGAGAGAGAGAGAGAGAGAGAGAGAGAGAGAGAGAGAGAGAGAGAGAGAGAGAGAGAGAGAGAGAGAGAGAGAGAGAGAGAGAGAGAGAGAGAGAAAGAGAGAAGGCAAAGTATTTTATTCGAGGATAATAGATAAGCACTCGTGTGCTTTTTTACATCCAGTCCCCGCCCTTTTCAGGGAAACATCAAGATGAAAAGATACTAAACCATAAAACTTTACGCAGTACCAAACAACACACAAGAATAAGGACACTATATATGATAAGGTAATAAAAAAGCACTCGATCAGAAGACAAAAATCAGAAGTCACAATAAAAAGATTTTGATTATGAAAGAATAGAAAAGTGTTAATAGATAAAGAGCAAACAAGAGAACAAGATGAAATAAACAACTGAAAACATCAATCCACCACGATCTGTCAAAAGTTATACATGTGATATAAATCATACATCTGGATAAAAGGGGGGGGGGGGACGTTTTTTTAAAACTAATATTGGAGGGGGGGGGGACAGATACTGCCAATAAAAATATAAATCAACAATTATAATGATCCAAATACCAAAAGTAAGGAACCATACCAAGCGAGAGAGAGAGAGAGAGAGAGAGAGAGAGAGAGAGAGAGAGAGAGAGAGAGAGAGAGAGAGAGAGAGAGAGAGAGAGAGAGAGAGAGAGAGAGAGAGAGAGAGAGAGAGAGAGAGCTTGTGTGTCTGTGTCTGTGCGCACGCACGAGTATTTGCATGTGGTTATGTGTATTTGATCATGAGTATGACAACATATTGTGTTCGCACTTATGTGTACACATGCGCATCATGTATATGTATGTGTACGCGCAAAGGTACGCACACACGCGTCTTTCTGTGTGAGTTCCTATACCAACGAGTGTGTGTATGCTTCTTTATACCACTTTATGTCACAGCAGATTACTCTGCGTGAAATTCGGGCTGCTCTCCCTGGGGAGAACGCGTCGCCACAAATGCAGCGCCACTCATTATTTTTTTTCGTTTTCCTGTCTGCAACCTTGTTTCCCTATCAGAGTGTTTTTTTTCAATCACCGCCGGGACCTCTGATGAGGGCTCATCCAGGAGCCGAAAATCGAGTCAGGTCAGGCCAAAGGCATGGTTCTTACTCAGAAATGCCTACAATGCTGCCACTGAAAGACACAATTCCCTAGAATTTAGTTTCATTTCATATATTTAAAAAAAGAATTTTTTTTATTTGAATCTTTGATAAACCATTTTGAAAATGATTGAGGTTAGTACATGCACTTGTCTTTCCTCACTACTTTTTCCTGAATAAGTGTTTTTTCTACAGAATTTTTGCCAGGGACACACTGGACCTCGGTTTATTGTCTCATCCGAAAGACTAGCACCAAGACCACCACTCATGGTCTAATGAATGGGGGAAAAGTTTTGGGCCCAAACGGGATTCGAACCACCACACATTCTGACCCGGACTTTTCGCTTTCTAGGCAAGGCGCGTTACCTCTAGACCACCGATCCATTGAACGCACGCTAAATATACTTGGTGCATACAACGAGCATGCGCGGGTACGATTTTCAGTTGAAAAACAAGACTTTTGAACAGAGAATCCACAGACTAACGATTCCTGCAAGATGATTCATTGAACCCAAATGAAGCAAATTCTGATTTGCTTCCAGACTTTTAATCTTCGTATTAGGAAAATATATTAGGTTGATTTCAAATAAATTAGGATGGTGACAGTGACTCTGTCTCTGTCTATTTCTATCTCTATATCTCTTTGTATATATAATCCCCCACCCTTCTCTCTCCCCTCTCTTCTTCTTCTTCTTCTTCTTCTTGATCTTGTTGTTGTTGTTGTTGTTGTTGTTGTTGTTGTTGTTGTTGTTGTTGTTCTTCTTCTTCTTCTTCTTCTTTCTTCTTCTTCTTCTTCTTCTTCTTCTTCTTCTCTCTTCTTCTTCTTCTTCTTCTTCTTCTTCTTTTCTCATTCTCCCTCTCCTCATCTGTCTGTCTGTCTGTCTCTTCCTGTCTGTCTGTCTGTCTCTCTTTCTGTCTCTCTCTCTGTGTTTTCTCTCTCTCTGTTCTTCTCTCTGTCTCTCTGCCCTCCGTCTCTGTCTCTGTCTCTCTGTCTCTCGTCTCTCTTCCTCTGTCTCTCTGTCTCTCTGTCTCTGTCTGTCTGTCTGTCTGTCTGTCTGTCTGTCTGTCTGTCTGTCTGTCTGTCTGTCTGTCTGTCTGTCTGTCTGTCTTCTCGTCTCTCTCTCTCTCTCTCTCTCTCTCTCTCTCTCTCTCTCTCTCCTCTCTCTCTCTCTCTCTCTTTCTTTCTTTTCGTCTCTCTCTCACATCTCAAAGGGAAATTCTCAAAGACGCCATTAGTCATAGGTTTACTGACATATTGAAAAGTTATGTTGTCAAAGAGAAGACGAAATTTTACATCAGTTGTGTCTTGTTCTTGGGTTTTGCTTATTCTCTCTATGTCTGTGTCTGTCTTTATCCTTTTCTTCGGTTTTCTCTCTCAATCAAGTCATGCTGTTTATAGCCTCGCTGAACACATAGGCCAGTGCAGGGTTCTATTCCCGCCCCCCCCTCTCTCTCTCTGTCTCTGTTTCTGTTTCTGTCTCTGTTTTTGTCTGTCTCTCTCAGAGTCTCTCTCAGAGTCTCTCTCTCTCAGAGTCTCTCTCTCTCAGAGTCTCCTCTCTCTCTCTCTCTCTCTCTCATCTCTCTCCTCTCTCTCTCTCTCTCTCTCTCTCTCCTCTCTCTCTCTCTCTCTCCTCTCTCTCTCCACATCAGTGCTGACTTCACTCTCCCCAAAAGTCTTTCGGATGAGACTGTAAACCTAGGCCCCGTGTGCGAACGCACGCAGAACATCTTGCATACACGTTAGATCCTGTTCCGCCTTTCGTAAGAGTAGGCCATTGTGTGCCGGTGGGAACAGTTGACAATATTCACAAAACTGCATACACACAGGGACCGGATGAAAAAAGGCACATGAATGCTTATTTCGTTATCCTTGATATAAAAGAATTTTAAAAAAAGTCTCTCCTCTCTCCCCCTCTCCCTCTCTCCCTACTCCTCCCTCCCCCTCTCTCCCTCTCTCTCCCCTCCTCCCTCCACCTCTCTCCCCCTCCTCCCTCCCTCCCCCCATCTTCTCTCTCTCTCTCACCTCAAAGGGATGTTATCAACGATGCCATCAGCTGTGGGTTTGTTGATGTCCCGAAAAGCGATGTTGTCAAAGAGCAGACGAAACTTGACGTGGATGGTGCCATCTTCCTGGTTTTCCCTTTCGTCCACCACGTAAATGTTGATCTTGGTTTTGTAGAACAGTTCCCCCACCCTTCGGATCTGCCCCTGTGTTTGAAGACAGAGTATCAGGATATGTTAACTAACCAACCGAAAAATATGTGTGTTGAAAATATTATCACGATTTTATTTGATGATTGTGTGTGTGTGTGTGTGTGTGTGTGTGTGTGTGTGTGTGTGTGTGTGTGTGTGTGTGTGTGTGTGTGTGTGTGTGTGTGTGTGTGTGTGTGTGTGTGTGTGTGTGTGTAGTGTGTGTGTAGTGTGTAGTGTGTGTGTAGTGTGTGTGTTTGTGTAGTGTGTGTGTGTGCGTGTGTGTCTGGGTGTTTGTTTCTGCGTTTCTCTGTCTCTACTGTCTCTGTCTCTCCATTTCATCATTTAATTCTCTTAGGCACTGTTTCGAATTTTTCAGGCATATGATTATGACACATGATCATCCACAATCAAGCAAACAAAAGCCAATGACGCTATTTTGACAGGCACATCTGTAATATGTGGTGAGTATTAGGTATCACAAAACGGAAGTGTGTGTGTGTGTGTGTGTGTGTGTGTGTGTGGTGTGTGTGTGTGTGTGTTGTGTGTGTGTGTGTGTGTGTGTGTGTATGTAAGTATGTATGTATGTATGTATGTATGTATGTATGTATGTATGTATGTATGTATGTATGTATGTATGTATGTAAGAATATATATATATATATATATGATGTGTGTGTATGTATATATGCATATATTTGTATATCTGTGTGTGTGTGTGTGTCTGCCTGTGTCTCTGTCTGTATGTCTGTGTCTGTGCCTGTATCTGTGTCTGTGTCTGTATGTGAATGCATATTCTGCTGGGTGACTTCCCCAGGATTGTTAAACTGCAGAACGCCCAACAACAACAACACCCAAACCAAACCAAACAAAAAAACAGCAGCAAATTACCTTCACATAATGCAGAAAGCCTCTTCGACGAGAACGGTAGTGAAGGGTCAGACCAGATCTACTTTCGTTTTCCACGAAAAAGGAAGGAGGCTTCAACTTGGGGTAGCTGAATCGTAGGTACTCGTGAAGGTTATCCAAGCCGTTCAGGAAATCCCGAAGGTTTCGGCCCAGAACCTGTCCAATAGAGTAGAGAAAGAGCAGATGAGTTGGAGTTGTTTTGGTGGTGGTGGTGGTGGTGGTGGTGGTGTGTATATGTAGGCGTTTCTCTGTCTGTGTTTCCAATTGTCTTCCTCTTTTGTCTTTCTGCTCCTCTGTCTGTCTGTCCCTCTGTCCCTTTTATGTCTTTTTATCTACTGCTTTCTGTTCCTGTTTCTCTGTCTCTTCTCTCTGTCCCTTTTTGTCTATTTCTCTGTTTGTCAGCATCTATGTCTCTCTCCTCCTCCTCTGTGTTCTCGCGTATGCATGTAGTCATGTGTGCGTGCGTGTGTGAGTGTGTGTGTGTGCGAGAGACAGAGAGAGAGAGTGAGAGAGAGAGAGAGAGAGAGAGAGAGAGAGACAGACAGACAGACAGACAGACAGACAGACAGACAGACAGAGACAGAGACAGAGAGAGACAGAGAGAGAAGAATACAAGAACAAGAACTAAATGTAAAAAAAACTTGTCAGTTTCTTTGTCAAACAGTCCTCGAACAAGAATAAAGCAATCACTGAAATAAACGATGGACCTGCCAATAAATTTAACAGTTTAAAGTATTTCAAGGTGTCTCTCTGTATATACATGAAGGACATTCAGGAAATGGCAGATCTGCACCTAAAAGTGACCTGATAGATAGTCAATTTCCCCACCCTCAATTCACCAGACACAGCTGCCAAGATTCGAACCCAGGATTACTTGGACCCATGGAGATGAAATGAAACATCCTCTCAGCTATGGCTCTCAGCAACGTTTTCATTCTTTATGTTCTGATTCACTAATGGTGACAGTAGATGCTAATTTTGGCTCGATCGTGAATCGTGAACTGTGCTGTCACTATGGGGAAAGGTAAAAGTGTTCCAATAATTCTACAGTTGTTTGGGAACGAGGCGTCAGAGACCTCAGATTCTCTAGGGACCAGCATAATGAGGGTGGCACCCCCATCTCCTCTCCCTCGCTGCGTTACCTTCTCTGACCCTAAAGAGGGCAGGGACCTATTTGCAACTGGGTGAATTGGGGGGATTGTACTGAAACCACGGCCAAAGAACGGTCACCTATTTTGCAAAGCAACAACGCACAACACTGCTTAACCTTTGCTCGAGAAGAGAGAGTGCTTTGACCACTGAGCTACCCCGTCCCCTTTGTTGTGATATCATTTAGAATGTACAGAAACAAATATTTCAGAATGAAAATTATAAAAAAAAACAAACATCGTTACCGCGTCTGGAACATTCTGTTTGCAGACTTTAATGAAGAACCTGGACACAAATGTGGCTAATTTCCACCCATTAAAGAGGCGTGACAGACCAATGAACGCAGGTGGGATTGTCGCAGTCTGTTCAGTTTTTCCTGTCAGCTTACTGCTGCAAAAACATGCCTTCCATCTCTCAGTGCCAGACTGGGATTAAGGTGGGCGGAAGTCGACCTAATTCTAATTAGTATACCAGCTTGGTTTGTTTACCACCCGTTTTGTTTGTTCAGGGGGACGGGATAGCTCAGTGGTAAGAGCACTCGATTTTCCCAAGCTAAGGTTAAGTAGCATCGAGCGTGGTTACCAGTTGGATGGGTGACCGTTTGTGTGCCTTGGCTTCAGTACAGTCCCCCAGTTCACCTAGCTGTAGATGGGCACCTGGTCTCTTTAGGGTCAGGGAGGGTAAAGCAGCGACGGAGAGGAGATGGGCGCCGCCCTCAATATGCTGGCCCCTAGAGAAGCTGAGGTCTTTGATGCCTTGCTTCCCTACGACTACATAGGTTATGGGACACTTTTACCTTTTACTTTATCTTTTGTTTGTCCAGAAGCGTATGAACTGATTGGGAACACTGTGAATAAAGCTGACAGTTTAATAATGAAATTTTCTTGTGGTGGGAAATTGTGATGCTGATTTTCTGGATACCTTTACGTGCTGAATATGTTATACATTGGATATTGTTTGTCTAGAAAATAGTTTATCGGAGCGTATAATAGGTTCTTTAAACAGAATGCTTAGATGTTAGTGCTAGTCTTTATTTTGTAAGACTTCATAGGGTAGGTCTTTATCTTGTAAATCTTCATAATGTCAGTCTTCAAATTGTAAATGTTCACATATATACTACTACTACTACTACACTACTACTACTACTACTACTACTACTACTACTACTACTACTACTACTACTACTACTACTACTACTACTACTACTACTACTAATAACGATGATGACAATAATGATGATGATAATGATGATGATGATGATGATGATGATGATGATGATGATGTTAATAATGATAATAATAATGGTGATGATGGCACAATCATAATGATTAATGTAATGATAATTGTACTGTGTTTCTAAAGCTTGACATTGCTTGGTCTGTTTGCATTTATAATCCCTTCTGTACAATTATCTAGTCTTGATATTTGTGTTGTGCTCTGAAAGAGGGAGGGACGGAGGGAGGAAGGAAGGAAGGGAGGAAGGGAAGAGAGGGAGAGAGGGAGAGAGACAGAGACTGAGAGAGAGAGAGACAGAGAGAGAGGAGTTTGTGTGTGTGTGAGTGTGTGTGTGTGTGTATGTATTATATGTGCGTGCGGCGCGTGCGCGCGTGTGTACATAAATTTTGTGTGAGTTAACCTATTCTCTAGTCTTCCCTGATTTACTAAATTAACTTTATCATCTTCAGCAACGAGGATATTTAGTCAGAAAAAAATCATGTATTTACTGATTTCAGTCATTATCATGTTTTTGCAGTGTATGCATTTTCTTGAAGAAACACATTAAAAAACCACAAAGTGTGCATTAAAAAACCTTCTTTTAAGAACTGAGCAATCATGTTTTGTCTCTTCCCGCTGTAAATTTCTGCAAAGTAGCGCCCTTTTCTGTTGCAAAGTTCAAACAATATTTGAAATGTTTCATCCCTTCTCCTTTCCGATATTCAACAGTTTTTCTACATTATTTCATTTACTCTTGATGAGTGAATGCAATATCTTCTCATTTTCGCCATTGCTTAATGAGAGGATTTTAATGTAAAATGTCAATTTCAACTGTCAATTTCAACTACTCTCAGCTGCTGTCCATCCCATTCCAGCTGGTGCTAATTATAGCAGAAACTGACCACACTTGGACTTGGTAAAAGGAAGGGGCTAATTTTAGCACTGGGTCCTGGACTCTTGGCTGAGTTATGATGGATTTGCAATCTGTGCCCCTTCCACCCCCACCCCATCCAAAAAAAAGAAAACCAAACAAAACTAGCAAAACAAAGCAACCCCCCCCCCAAACCCCACCCAAAAACAAAACAACCAAACCCAAAACAAACGTCCCCTTTGAAACGAAACCAAACAAAAAATCGAAACCCTGACTTAAAAGCAAGTTTCTTTGCATAATACTAATTTTTGTTATAATTACATCAAGGTAGCCTCAGTGTAACAAAATGAATAAGCTTACTAATAATATTGGTGCAACATGGATTCATATTTTCGGTGTGAAACGAAAGCGAATCTTTATTTCAAGGAGAAGCCAAAAATATCAAATTTAAAGATAACTTGTTTGAACTTTGAATTAGAGAAGCAACATTTGTTGACAAAGATGGATTGAAAAGGAACACATTTTATCAGTTGCGCATACTCGAATTATAAAATTCTTCCAATCACCCCCCCCCTTTCTCCCCCCCCCCCCTACATACACGTAACTAACCCCCTCTCTCTATCCCTCACTCTCCTCTCCTCCTCTCTGAAGTTGCCTTCTGTCAAAATATTACTGATAAAAGTTAGGATGGGTGTTTATTTTCAAAACATGTTTGAAAAGACGAAAATGAATGAGGTCGTTTGAATTGATAAAGAGCTCCTCTTCGTTTCAGTCATTAATATTTGGGGAGACGCTGAAATTGCAGACCTATGTCAGATGGCAAGCTATAAATCACTCCATTTAGATCCCAGATACAGGCGCTGACATACAGGCACACAGAGACTGAGACAGGTGCATGTTCACATGCACTTACGGAAGTGCTTCAGCGCGCGTGCATGTACGTACACACACCACACACAACACACACACACACACACACACGACACCACGCACCACACGCACAGCACGCACACACACACACACACACACACACACACACACACACACACACACACACTCTCTCTCTCTCTTCACACACCACACACACACATCAGACGCACACACACACCTTACATATTCTAAAGCGGTCTGAGATCACAAGATGTGAATAGCCCATTAACCTGAAAATATCACAGAAGCACATCACGCAGAAATACATACAGAAACACAGAGGCACATACACGTGCACTTTCACACACATGCACACACATACACGTAAGCGGGCGCGGCGCGCGCCGCGCACACACACGCACACTCGCACACATACACGCAAATATAAACACACGAGCTTGCGTGTGCGCGTCCTCTCTCTCTCACACACACACGCACACACACACACACACACACACACACACACACACACACACACACACACACACACACACACAACACACACACACACACCACACCACCAACACCACACCACACCACCACCACACCACACCACACCACCCACCCACCCGCCACACCACACCACACCACACCACCACCACACCACACCACACCACACCATACCACACCCCACCCCTCTCCCTCCACCCCCCAAAAAAACTAAACCAACCCAACCCCAACACTAACCCCAACAAATCAAAAAACCCACCCCCACCCCCACCCAAAAAAACAACCCAACCTCCCCCCCTCCTCCCCACCCACCCCACAACCCCCCACCCAAACCCCCCCCCCCCCTAACAAAAAACAATCCTCCCAAACACCTCCACCTACCTTGAGAATGTTATCGTAGCCATACTGGCCCACGAAGCTGACGAAAGCTACACCGAAGTTGTCCATGATCTCATCTTTCTTCAGCCCCAGAACCTCAGCCGCCGCCTTGGCCACGTTGGGTATCAGCTCTTCTCCTAGATCTCGTGGGTAGAGAAGCAGGTGGGGCCCACCTCCGCCAGGGCACAGATCTCCTGCCACCTCTCTTCTCCATATTCCGACTGGATGTAGTCCGAGATGGCTTCTAAGAGAAGCCCGTACATTGTTTCTGGGTTTGTGTTGTTCTGTGTGTGTGGAGTTGAAGGGGTTAAATGTTTTTGTTTTTTTGTGGTGGTTAAGGTTTTAGGGTTGGTTTGTGACTGTTTTTGAGTTTTTTTGGTGTGGAGGATTGTTTGTGGTGTGGTTGGGGGTTCTTTGTTAGGGTTTGGGGTTTGGGGTTTGGGGGGTTTGGGGTGAAGGTGGGGTGAAGGGGTGTGGGAGGGGTTTAGGGTAAGCTGTCCTTGACGAGGAGTTCTTGGTGAGGATGGGGTTTGGCTTTGGTGAGGGCTTTGGACTAAGCTAGTCCGGGTTCTGATGAAACTTTTGTCAAGGGTTCTTGGAGGATATTTTTAGGGGATGGTTTGGTGAGGTTTTGATGAGGTTTTGATGAGGGTCTGGTCAAGAGTCTGGTGAGGGCCTCCCCGACGAAGTTTTGGTTGCTTAAAGACTCTAGTGAGAAGTTTTGGGTCAGGATTTGTTGAGCTTCTGATGAAAATCTGTTGAAGTTCTGTTGAGCGTTCTGTTGAGTTCGTTGAACTCCTGGTGAGCGCTGTACCTCCTCTATAGGAACGTTCAATGACGATGTGTTATCACTGAGGACACTGATGAAGATGCTGATGGTACATCCTTACTGTAGTATCCCAGCCTGGCCAAATCAACCTCTTCCAGTCATTTTGGTTAAATATGTGCATTTTGAAGAAAAGAATTAAAAAATGCACGCTTCACTTTTCCAGTATACTGTGGTTATGTGGCTGTTTTGCAACTATTGGCAATTTTTTTCTGTCATGCGATGCTGAATAGAAGACACTTTGCACAGAAAAGTCTAGAAATCCTCTGAGACTGAAGTGTTGTCACAGAACGGTCTTCCCCTCTTTGCTGATACCATTTATTGATTTAATAAAAAAAGGAGAAAACAATCTGGAGAATGATGTATTTGTATATTCGCTTCTTGTAGATTCAAGCATTGGTAAAACTGAAAAAAATATGGGACACATTATTCACAACACAGCACAAAGTAAGCATTGAGATTCCAATCTTGAAGCTAAGCTGAACAAACTATTGTGTTTAATCTTGCACTTTCATTTGCAGCATGATCAGTTTTTGGTTACAGTGTGAATCCACACAAAAGCTTTTGTCTATATTTGTTTTGTTTTTAAAGGCCAAAACTCGTATCAACGTAGGTCGGTATTTGTTGAAAAAAACAACAACTTCTTACTTTGATGAGAGATACTTATCTCACGATAGACAAACAATGTAAACATAGTCTCACCTGCCGACACGGCTTTTGTATAACGTTAGTTTTTTTTGTTTGTTGTTGTCTGGTACACAGTTAATGTATATGTAATATTTTTCAGCATATTGAGAAAAACCCTCAAATGGGTTTAAAGATGCAAACAAACAATTTTTTTGTTCAAATAATCGGATGTAAAGTTTTCTGAAAAAAGTTTGTGCTTAACTCTTTAAAAAAGATCTGCAAATACAACACAGCCATTAACAGTATACAAAACATACTGTTGTCCACAGCAGTGGCTCTCTATATTCAACATGGTTAAAGTTTCTCAGCTTTCTTTTTATTCAGTTCTTGCTCTCTGATTTTAAAATATGTAGTCTCATGTGTCTCGCAGTTTTGACAAAAGTTTCACTTAATCACCTTTAGGAAATCTGATTTTGGGCTGCAAGTCTTGATAGTTTTAAACATTTTTGTCTCTCCTAATATCACAGAAAATATCTGTGTTATTCTGTTAAGAAAAAAAATCACACACACTTTTATCCAAAGTAATCGTCTTACCTTCAAATACAGAGTATTTCAAAGAAGTTTGTTTTCAGTCGAGACAGGTTAAAAAAAAAATGACTTCCTTTTTGAAAATTGAAGATTTTTGGGGCTTAAATGTAACTAAAAAAAAAGTTCGTTTATCTTTGTTCAAGACTGGTGAAAAAATGATGTTTTTCTTTTTCAAATACTTCAATTCTTCCATGAAAATATAACTTTTTTGGGAAAATGTTTGTTTCTTTTCATTCACAGCTAAATGATTTCTTTTCTTCTACAGAAATTTTTCTCTTTTCGAAAAAGAAATTCGTTTTAGTTCTGTTCAAGCCTGGTTAAAAATTTTTTTTTCTCCAAAATTGAAATTTTTTCTTCAAGATCTTTTCACATTCCCTAAAGCTAGAGCTCCGAAGTTCAACAATGGAGAGATTTTGTATGTATGTGACCGTTTTCTTCTGTCATTCAAAGTGCAGGCTGCTGCAACCTTCAGGAAAGCAGCGTGTCTGTTGCCCTTCACAACTGATCAACAAACACGAACACTGTGGAAAGGTTGACAAGCAGGCAGTATCAGCCTACACACAGATTCCTCCCCGGCCAATGATTAGCCTTAATTGAACATCAGCTGACTGCAGATACACAACTTGGCCCGCTCAGCCCACGAAAGAAGAAGAAAAAACCACCTAGGAAACATACGTCATATGGAAGGAGAGGAAAAGGAGGAGGAGGAGGAGGAGGAAGAGAAGGAGGAGAGAAGGAGGAGGAGGAGGAGGAGGAGAGAAGGAGAGAGAGAGAGAGAGAGAGAGGAGAGAGAGAGAGAGATAGAGAGAAGAGATGAGAGAGTGAGAGAAGAGAGAGAGGAGAGGAGAGAGAGAGAGAAGGTTAAGGTGTGTGTGTGTGTGTGTGTGTGTGTGTGTGTGATGTACTATAATTTGCCCATAAAGAATTCCCTGTGCAGGACAGATCAATCCCTCACTTTTATACACACACACACCACACACACACACACACACACGCACGCAAGCACACCCCCCCCCCCCCCAACACACAGTGAGACGAAGGATGGTTTGCCTGGTGGATACATCTTCCTTCTTGAGGTCATCATTTTGTTTTGTGACGTAACTTTCTTTAAGTTTTTATTATTTTATTGTGTCGTTGTTTAGTAAACAGGTTTTACTGATGTGGTAGGAATTGTGCACGCTGCGTCAATTCGCTGTACAGCGCTGCTGCACGGCAGATGAGTCCAGCAGTTTTACCACACAGGGAGAGGAGAGGTGGATGGGAAGGTACAGTAGGGTTGATTCAGCTTGGGTGTTGAGTGTCACGTTTAAGGTCAACTCTCCCACACGGGGATAGGATAGCTCAGTGGTCAGAGCACTCGCTTTCCCCCCAGTCAAGTTAAGCAGCTTCGAGCTTGGTTACCAGTTGGATGGGTGACCGTTTGCGCGCCTTGGCTACAGTACAGTTCTCACAGTTCACCCAGCTGTCACTGGGTACCTGCCCTCTCTAGGGTCAGGGAAGGTAAAGCAGCGAGGGAGAGGAGATGGGCGCCGCCCTCAGTATGCTGGCCCCTAGAGAAGTTGAGGTGTCTGATGCCTCACTCCCCTAAGACTGCCTAGGTTATGGGATACTCTTACCTCTACGTTTTTGCTCCCACTGTTTGTTTTTTGGTGAGGTAAGTGTTTTGTTTGATGATAAAGTGTTTGGGGTTTTATAATGCTAAGAATTTGGGCAGTTAAGGTTTTCTTTCTATCTTTTTCTTCTTCGCCCTTTTTCTTTTTCTTTGATAGTCACTGTGTCATTTTAATTCTATTAACTTTGTGTCCTTTCTAATCATATATAACTATGCCAAGTTTGAAAAACAAAATTAGGAAGAATTTCTTCTTCTTCTTTTTTTTTTTTTACAACGTGTTGGTTGTGCGGCCTTAACATGTTTATAGTTTATCATTTTTTATTCAAATTATGTCGAGATCTTTATGCAATTATTCTAGTTTTTAAAGATTTAAAAAGATTTTAACCCTTTTTAAAAATGAAAATCCAACACAATAGGAGTTTAAAGTTATAGTAATGAAAACAAAACACCAAAAAAGAAAGGTACCTGAACTGCAATCGTTTTTAAAAGAATCACAGAGATCTGAATTTCACTTTTTAAAAAGTAAATAAAGATCCATTATTCCCCCCTGTAAGTGCACAAACACATTAAAAATACACGTGCAGTCCTTCACAACTCCTCAACACTGTAAAAGAATGCCTACCCTACCAGCACAACATGTACACCAATATCTCTCCCACTCCAGACATTAGTCTCAATCGAATCTCAGTCGAAAGCCAGTCGAAACCCTCACTTTCTCAACACCACAACGAAACACAGCAACCGCAGTTCCCATAACAAGGAAGAGAGTGGGGGTAGGGGTGGTGGTGGTGGAGGTGGTGGTGGTGGTAAGGTGAGACGGTTTCATTAAGTGGTAGGATTTGTCCACACTGCGTCAATTTGCTGTACAGCGCTGCACGGCAGAATAGTCCAGCACTTTTACCACACACGCACAGCAGCGGAGATGGAGAGTTGGATGGGCAAGGTGAAGTAAGGGTTGAGAAATTGGTTACCGGCATGGTCAGTGTTTTGTGTTTTGCTTGTTCAATGTTTGTTTCTTAGTTAGTGTGCAAGTTTGTTGTTAGTTAGTGGACACGTTCATGTTCTGTGCAGCATCTAGATGTAGTGTTTATATCATGGAAGTAATAAGCTAGAAGTGTTCTGTTTAAAAAAGCAGTAAAAAAAACCCCTTACAAGTAGAGTCGTGGTTAAAGAATTAGTAAAAAAAACAACAATAATGTGATGTGAGCTTTTCTGCAAGTGTTATGATCACTTTCAGTAAATACTATTTTTTCATAGTTTTTCGTTGGAGCTGTATGTTTTTTGTCATTGTTTTTGTGTTTTGTTTAGTAAACGGTTTTGTTTTTATAATGCGCAAGATTGCTGCTTGCTTTTTTTTTAAACAATCGCCACCAAATTTTCCCTGCTATGAGAAAATAAAAGTATTCATGTTCGTATTTGTATTCAAAATACGAGACGTTGTATGAGTCTTAAGAGTTACAGTTTATACATTTACGTGTACAATGTTCAGTATTTCATTCTTTATCGAAAACACACTCTATTAAATGTACAGCTTAAAATGACAAACTGCTGCCTTTATAGTGCCCAAGACAAAAGATTATAATGATCATTGGTTGTCTCAAACGAAATTATTTATTTATTTATTTATTTATTTATTTATTTAATATTTATTACTTTTTATATCGAGGATAAAGGAATAAGCACTCGTGTGTTTATATATATTTTTTTTACAGCCAATCCCCCAAGTGTATGTAGTTTTCTAAATCTTGTCATATGTTTCCCACCGGTACACAATGGCCTACTCTTACGAAGAGCGGAACAGGATTTAACGTGTGCGCAAGATGTTCTACGTGCGCTCGCACACGAAATGATTCATTTAGCAGAAGAAAAGTTGGTTAAGAGCTGACATGGAAATAAAGCCCTCGTTGCTTAATCTTTTAAATCAAACAGAAGTTACCTTGTGCTGTGATGAACAGTTTCGTTTCAAAGCTAATCGCAAAGACAATTATGTTGCATGTGGTGTTTATAAAGCAGAGAGAAAACGCTTTTGTCTGACATTTGACTTGTTTCTGATACAGAACAGGTGGGATCTTAGTTGGCTAGCTTTGTAGTTCAACATTAAAAGGTAAATATCTTAATTGGCTGATAAATCGGGTGATTATTCATTTTGCTTAGTAGATGATGAATATAATATTTAACATAGCCAGAGAACGTAGAAGAAGGAGTAGGAAGAACAGAAGAAGAAGAAGAAGAAGAGAGAAAGAAAAGAAGAAGAAGAAGAAGAAGAAGAAGAAGAAGAAGAAGAAGAAGAAGAAGAAGAAGAAGAAGAGAAGAAGAAGAAGAAGAAGAAAAGAACAAGAAAAGAAGAAGGAGAAGGAAGAAGAAGAAGAAGAAGAAGAAGAAGAAGAAGAAGAAGAAGAAGAAGAAGAAGAAGAAGAAGAAGAAAGAAGAAGAAGAAGAAGAAGAAGAAGAAGAAGAAGAAGAAGAAGAAAAAAAGACTGGGCAAAAGTTGTTTGTTCAGGACGGATGTACGCAGATACAAGTTTTGTTCAGAGAAGGCTGGTCGAAGTCTACATTGATAGTCAAACTTGTCTGAATAAGACAGTCTAATCAAGTTTTTAAGTGGAATACTTCACATGTACTTTTTTAGTAATATCATATTTGAAGTAATTGAACAGAAAAGCAGATATGTGACGTCACACATAAGGAAGTCGCATAGCAAGAGATCAATTTTAGTTACTGACATTATTAATCTGCAATGAAAGGCTATAAATACAAAAAACATATGAAAATCAAACAATTCATCAAAAGTATTATAAATTGAAATGGAGAGCAGCAATGTCAAAATGAGAAATGGACAAGTTAGAGCGTAATTGGTGTCAGAATGAGGGTCGCTATTTTCAGCACGACTAAAGACAAAAGGAAACCAAATTGACTTGATATTTCACTACAATGTAAAAAATGCTATAGTCTTATAACAATCTAAATCTCAAAATCGAACTTCACCCACTGCTTTTTGCTCTTAGCGAAATAAATTATGTGCTAAGGACTCATTTTGTGTGGAGCAGTCACATAGATAGTAGCAAAACACTGAGCAGATAATGTATAGGTAACAGCCTAAAAATACCTCTGACATATACACTATGAAGCTTACCAATGAGCAACGGCACACTCCGGAATAAGTAACACATTCAAACCACTGTGCACGTGTGAATATAGTCTTTAAACTGATCACTCTGTCAAAAACACACATGCATGATTGTTTAAAAGGGTCACAACCATTGGGTGGCGCGGCAAGAAATTGCATCACAATCGAGAAGAGATGAATCAACACATTAAAATATTACCACAAAGACGACGATTCTTGGTTGGTAGGGAATTCCAATACTCTGGCACAAAATTGTAGATATGAATCCACATCCTGAACTGAACTCAGAAACTTACCTCAAAGTCATTCGAGGATATGGTTACACTAACGCATTGAAAAAGTAAGTGCTACTAAAACGATGATTTTTGAAAGGTAGCGAATTCCAACAATTCGGCACAGACACGTTGAAACGGATGCTTAACACAGATACTCTTCCTAGTAATACAAGCTGACTTGTTTTAAAGTAGCTGCTTCACAGATGCATGCACTTTTTTCTGTATCACATGTGGGTAAAACACATTTCGTAAAACTGTGTAAATACGTAACACTGTCAGCTGCGATTAGTGGTCGTATGATTTATAACTTGGCAATTAAAGATTTTACAAATTAACACACGGCTGCTTGTATAAGTCTTTATCTTGTATGAATATATAATATTTTTGAAGATGAACTTACCGACAATATTTTTTTGCGTATTCACAAACGCAAATCTCCACGAAGACACTTTCACCAGTATACTAATTTCGTTTTGAAATCAATCACACACAAACTAGCACAGTAATCTATTAATGAATAAGCTTCAGTTCAAAACAAAACCACGATGTTGAAATCCCAGAAAAAAAATTCCGACATTGTCAGCGATGACAGTTCTTCAAGACTTCTGGAAGCGCTGGCATTTTTTTTTGTCCGCCTTCGCTCTTGCTGCTCATCTCATTCTGGAACAAAAGAGAGAGAGACACAAATAATGACACATGGAGAGCAGTTTGAAGGTCCCAACGTGGTTACAACGGAACAATACTACGCCCCCCCCCCTTCCTCCAGTCTATCTCTTCCCTCCCCCCTCCACCTTAACCCCCCTCCCCCCTCCCACACACACCTTGCAAGCTCATGTATTGCAAGCGCCAGCACAAAGCACACGCTCGCTGGCTAAGCCTAGTAGTGCCAGACAAGGCAAGCTTGCGGAGATGCATTTGCGCAAAGTCGTACCATGACGATGCTTCTTTTTGCTGTATTGATAGTCTAATACAAGGGGGCGTATGAGTGTGCTATCATGCTTTATGTAGTAGGTTCACACACTTGAGTGCGCGCGCACTCGCGTTCCGTGTGTGTATTGTGTGTGTGTGTATTGTGATGTTTGTGTGTGCATAGACGCATGCAGACAAACTTGACTAACTACACAAACGAGAGAGAGAGAGAGAGAGAGAGAGAGAGAGAGAGAGAGAGAGAGAGAGAGAGAGAGAGAGAGAGAGAGAGAGAGAGAGAGAGAGAGACGAGACAGAAGACAGACAGACAGACAGACAGACAGAGAAGAGAAACAGAGATGTTAATGATGACAAAACTTGAGCTGATTAGCTTCATTTTAAGGGAGACAGTAGAGAAGGAAGAGAAGGGGAGGAGAGAAGAGAAGAAGAAGAAGAAGAAGAAGAAGAAGAAGAAGAAGAAGAAAGAAAAAGAGAGAAGAAGAAGAAGAGAGAAGAAGAAGAAAGAGAAGAAGAAGAGAGAGAGAAGAGAAAGAAGAGAAGAGAAGAGAAGACAGACAGAAAGACGACAGACAGACAGACAGACAGACAGACAGACAGACAGACAGACAGACAGACACATAAACAAGGTAGGCAGACAGAGACAAATAGAGAGAGAAGAGAGACAGATAGAAAGACAGGCAGACAGACAGAAACAGACAGACAACAGAAGACAGAGCAGACAGAAGACAAAGACAGACAGACAGAGATATAGAGATAGACAGGCTGACACAGAAGGAGAATACAAAGAACAGATAGACAGTTATATGTTTACTGTCTGCAGAAAGAGAGATATATAGAGAGAACATATTCCCTGCCTCAGCGATATAAGATTTTCCATCTTTGTTTCTTTCCCTAAACAAAGTCAGCAAATAATGTGTGTGTGTGTGTGTGTGTGTGTGTGTGTGTGTGTGTGTGTGTGTGTGTGTGTGTGTGTGTGTGTGTGTGTGTGTGTGTGTTGCGTCGTGTGTGTGTGTTTGTGTGAATGTTATCTGTTCGGTAAACGTTACGTGGTGAAGAATGCTGTGTGTGTTGCGCGTGCATGTTGTGTGTGTATGTGTGTATGAGTGTGTATATGTGTCAGCTGCAGTTGTGTGTGTCGTGCTGTGTGTGTGGTGT
>CM060336.1:32945429-32955429 GCA_030674155.1 Stramonita haemastoma | reverse complement strand
TTTATAGTCCAAGTTGGATGTAGTTTTGAAAACCTCATCCCCAGATCTTTTTACTAAAAGAGGAGAGAGAGAGAAAGAGAGAGAGAGAAAGAGAGAGAGAGAGAGAGAGAGAGAGAGAGAGAGAGAGAGAGAGAGAGAGAGAGAGAGAGAGAGAGAGAGAGACAGAGACAGAGACAGACAGAGAGAGAGAGAGAGAGGGAGAGAGAGAGAGAGAGAGAGAGAGAGAGAGAGAGAGAGAGAGAGAGAGAGAGAGAGAGAGAGAGAGAGAGAGAGAGAGAGAGAGAAGAGAGACGAGAGAGAGAGAAGAGAGAGAGAGAGAGAGAGAGACCGACGATCGACCGACGACGACCGACATAGAGACATAGAGACATAGAGACATACATACATACATACATACATACAGACAGACAGACAGACAGACAGACAGACAGACAGACATACATCATACATACATACATACATACAGACAGACATACAGACATACAGACATACAGACAGACAGACAGACAGACAGACTAAAACAGAGACAAAATCTGAAAAAAAACAAGATTAAATCAGACAACCGAGGCATTGTGAAGAAGAGCATTAAGGCAAGCAAGGAGAATGCAGTCTTATTCATATCGTTTTCTTTTACGTGTGTAGTAATTATGTTCACACGGATTTGTAAAAATTCAACCTATCAACCTTAAAGTAAAATGTTTTGGATTGCATGTGGATAGTGTTGATAAACTTGCTTCATGTGCATGCAGATTTTGAATTTGCAATTCATTCCCACCAGCACACAATGACCTACTTCCCCAAAAGGCAGACAGGTTTTAACCTGCGTGAAAGAGGCACACACAACTCGGTTTATAGACTCACTCAAAGGAGTTTTTTGGGGGTAGTGTTGGCACTAATGTTATTGATATTACGAGATCGAAAAACAGATTAACAAAATCTAGTTTGCCTATTCAAAGAAACTTTATTGTTTATTGTCCTTTTTATTGGTTGCATAAGTAAGAATAGGTTGAATGCAAGCACTTTGCTTTGTTTTGAAAAGAAATAGCGCTATATAAATTCCATTTATGAGTATCCTCCTCCTCCTCCTCCTCCTCCTCCTCCTCCTCCTCCTCCTCCTCCTCCTCCTCTTCCTCCTCCTCCTCCTCCTCCTCCTCCTCCTTTTCCTCCTACTCCTCCTCCTCCTCCTCCTCATTTAAACAAAATCAGAAGCAAACAAGGAAACAAGGAAGGCAGCAAGCAATCAAGCAAGCAACCACTCAACCAACCATCCACCTACCCGCCCACACCCAAAACAACCAGGGACTATGCCTCGATCCATATATACATCTGACTACCCTGGAGGGTCAAAGGCCTCATATATCTCTCACTGCAGGTCCGTCACAGGCAGAATCGGATAGCAGTATAATCGTCTCGCCTTACAGGGCTGCCGTGCCGCCTGTCTGGAACTGAAGGGACGTTGGGGAACAAAAGATACAGGGATCTAATGACTTCATCTCTCTCTATTTCTGTATAATTATATGCTGTAGAATGGATTAGAGTTTGTGTGTGTGGGGTGGGTGGGGGGGGGGGGTGAAAATGGAGGAGTGGACAGAGAGAAGAGAGAAAGAGAGATAGAGATAGAGAGAGAGGAGAGAGAGATAGAGGAGAGAGAGAGAGAGAGAGAGAGAGAGAGAGAGAGAGAGAGAGAGAGAGAGAGAGAGATTCGGAAAGTTTATTCATTAGGCCATGGCCCCTCATGAAGGGGGTAGTGAACAAAACATATATCATGAAAACTGTAAAAAAATGAAATAAAGAAACCATAAATAAACAAACTTTTAGAGAGAGAGAAGAGAGAGAGAGAGAGAGAGAGAGAGAGAGAGGAGAGAGAGAGAGAGAGAGGAGAGAGAGAGAGAGAGAGAGAGAGAGGAGAGAGAGAGAGAGAGAGGGAGAGTTTTGTGGTTTTTTTCCAGCCTAAAAATATTATTAATGCAATCATCAGCAAAGGGAGTAAAATAACCCGCCATGTCAGCATTTCCACTCCCCACTCCCTCTTTCCCGCCTCTAAAAAAATGTTGTTATGATATAATCAACCTCAAGCCAGTAAAAACCCGCTTCAGAACAATCCACTCCCTGAAGTCCGCGTCCATTACAAAAGTCGTCATCTAATGATCTAACGCTTCTAACCACGAAAGTCAAAAGTCAAAAGAAGTCACTGGCAACAATAAATCCCGACATTTCATGAAGTGAGAGAACAGCAACACTGTAAAGACAAACACCTTATGTTCACGTTCCCGACAATCAAGATCACATCTAACAACTTTTTTTTTATATATCAAGAAAAAGACTTGAAATACATCAGTAATTCTCTCCCAGGCCGAAGTCGAATGCGCTGGGCCTGACTTGTCAGGCGCTTACTTTAACGGAAGTGCAACATAATTTTCGCTCATTATTTTAACATAATTATGGCAGACAACAGCAGTTTGAAGTTTACCTGTTTTTTGTGGCAGAAAAAGTTTACCTGGTTTTTGTGGCAGAAAAAGTTTACCTGGTTTTTGTGGCAGAAAAAGTTTACCTGGTATTTGCAGCAGTAAAGGTTTACTTGGCTTTTGTGGCAGTAAAGGTTTACCTGGTTTATGTGGCAGTAAAGGTTTACTTGGCTTTTGTGGCAGTAAAAGGTTTACTTGGCTTTTGTGGCAGTAAAGGTTTACCTGGTTTATGTGGCAGTAAAAGCTTTACCTGGCTTTTGTGGCAGTAAAGGTTTACCTGGCTTTTGTGGGGGAAAACACGACAACAGTAGTTGCTGTTTGAGCGTTCGACAAAGAAGAAAAGGAAGAACATCTAACAACTAAGCCTTGGAGTAGAAGGAGAAAAAATGGCAGACGAGGGAAAATTAGTATGGGCTAGTGTCCCACAGGGAGGGGTGTTAGGTGCAAGGTTTGGAAAAGACAGGAATCATGTCTGCATTTGTGTCCACATGAAGAAATGGAAAAGTAAATCACAGTATCCCTAAGGATGATAACTATCCTACACGGGCTTGGCCTAATTTGGTTGTTTTTTTTTGCGTTGACTTGCATATAACCTTTAAAAAAAAAAGCAAACATCCTTGTATACTGCAGTTTTATTGTTTGAATATAAGGAAAGGGCTTAGAGCATAAAAGAGAAATTCTGTGCAAATCTATATGAATGAAATGGAATCTGTTCATTTAAATACGATCGAATGCGGCTAAATGACGGTTAAAACGATCGCGTTCGCAAAATCTCACCATTGGTGTACCCCAGAGGCCTAGCAAAGGAACACACTCAAAAACCCCCCAAACCAAACCTCCCTCCCAAAACGATTCATTTTTTGCCAATCAGGCAGGTAGACAGACAGGAAGGTGTACAGAAAGACAGGCAGTGCACATGGGATAGCCTGGTGGTTAGAACATTGCGCATTACGCTTGCAATCTGCCGACCCGGGTTCGAATCTCGCTCATTCGAATTCTTTCCATGGAGTTAACATCAGTCCCGACTCCACTTCCCCAAAGTCTCTCGGATGAGTCTATAAACCAAGGGCGCGTGAGGGAACCTAAGCAGAACTTCTTGCCCACACCTTAAAATCTGTTCTGCTTTTTGAAAGAGTCGGCCATTGTGCGCCGGTGGAAACAAACGACAAAATTTACAAAACCACATTCACATGGGGACTGGATGTAGAGAAAGCATAAGAGTGCTATTCCATTATCCTCGATATAAGAGATATAAATAGAATTAATTAAAAATATCTCCAACCCTTTCCAATTTCGTTATGTCTCTCTCTGTCCTCTCCCTTCCCTCCCTCTCTCTCTTTTCTTTATCTTTGTGTCTGTCTCTCTGTCTGTATGTCTATCATTCTCTGAATGTCTCTCTATGTCATTCTGAG
The DNA here is from genome assembly GCA_030674155.1 of Stramonita haemastoma. Classification (NCBI taxonomy): domain Eukaryota; kingdom Metazoa; phylum Mollusca; class Gastropoda; order Neogastropoda; family Muricidae; genus Stramonita; species Stramonita haemastoma. The sequence goes on along the minus strand of CM060336.1, from coordinate 32,951,552 downwards.
TCATTGTGTATCTGTCTCTATAGGGATGCATGTCTGTCTGTCTATCTGCCTATCTCTGCAAGTGCTGTCGTTATCTACAGAACATCTTGCGCACACGTAAAAGCCTGTTCCACTTTTAGTAAGAGTAGGCCATTGCGTGCCGGTGGGAACAGACGACATTTTAAAAACTGCATACACACGGGGACTGGGTGTAAAAAAGTACATGAGTGCTATTCCATTATCCTCGAAATAAAAGAATAAATAAATATAAAAAAATAAATATAAAAATAAATAAAAGAAGAAATGAATAAATAAATATCGATTTCTTCCCTCACACACAATGAATAACAGTAAGTGAATGAAATCTGAGCACGAAAGAGGAAGGTGATTACGTGTCTATTTCTGACCACTAAGCCGATGGACTACAGTGCAGCATTGTCAGTCTGGTTTTGTTTTGTTTTATCTCTCTGTTCTCTGCGTTTCCTTTCCAAGTGAGATGCCAGGTCTTCTCCTGTCCTTGTCACTCTGCAGGAGGTCTGCCTGCCGGCCTCAGACGACACATTCCCATTTCAGAGCAGCTCATTTTGTGTGGGTTAGCTCAGGGGTCAGAGCGCTCGCTTTCCCCCAGTCAAGTTAAGCAGCGTCGAGCGCGGTTGCCAGTTGGATGGGTGACCGTTTGTGCGCCTTGGCTTCAGTACAGTCCCCCCAGTTCACCCGGTTGTAAATGGGTACCTGCCCTCTTTAGCGTCAGGGAAGGTAAAGCAGCGAGGGAGAGGAGATGGGCGCCGCCCTCAACATGCCGGCCCCTAGAGAAGCTAAGGTCTTCGATGTCTCGCTCCTCTACGACCGCCTAGGTTATGGGACACCTTTACTTTTTTTGTTACCTCATTTTGTGTATAGAATGCATGCTGGGCATGTCTGTGGGTTTTTTGTTTTTTGTTTAATCAACTAAGCACTGATATGAATGACTAGAGGTTTTAGGCGCGTATTTGATCTTATACATGTGTATATCTACTCGAAGAGAAGTAAAGCAGTAGCTGGTCTGCGTTCTAGGTTGACCCATGAGATGGTCAAAGTCTTCACCAGACAACACTGCCGAGATTCAAACCCACAGCTTTATGGACCCGTGCATAGGATGGATGTCAAATGGTCTAAACCGCTCTGCTACAGTGTCTCCCTGGCTTTTGGGGATACTAGGTTTGTTATCAGATTTTGCCCACACAGAGCCAGTAAAGAGATGTTGTGACAAACTGAAACAAGATAGAGTAAAATTAATGGAAAGGGGAGGAAGGGAGGGAGAGATGGAAGGAGAGAGAGAGAGAGAGAGAGAGAGAGAGAGAGAGAGGAGAGAGAGAGAGAGAGAGAGAGAGAGAGAGACAGAGACAGAGACAGAGACAGAGACAGAGACAGAGACAGAGAGACAGGGAGACAGACAGACAAAGACAAAGACATACATACATACATACATACATACATACATACATACATACATACATACATACATACATACATACATACATACATACATACATACATACATACATGCATGCATACATACATACATACATACATACATACATACATACAGACAGACAGACAGACAGACAGACAGACAGACAGACAGACAGACAGACAGACAGACAGACAAACAGACAAACAAACATATAGACAGCCAGACAAACCAGAGGGGCTGTGTGGGCGGATTACTGACTAATTAACTAAGTAACGAAACAAGCGAATCCACGATCCTCCCACACAGAGAACAGACGATGGAAGCGGACAAGAGTTGCTGAAGGATGAAATCTGCAGAAGGACAGAAGACAGAAGGGAACCAGGACAGCTGAGGGGGCATGCTTCAGTGGCTGCCTTCAGGTGACAGGTGACAAAACTAATGCACTGAGTAATCAAACACGTGGGCTAGCCTAGCAACTTAAAACAAGTAAACAAACATAAAAAGGTAAAGGTAAAGGTGTCCCATAACCTGTGTTATCGTAGGGGAGAAAGGCGTCAGAGACCTCAGCTTCTTTTGGGGGTAGCATGTTGAGGGCGGCGCCCTTCTCCTCTTCCTCGATACAAGCATAGAAGCAACTAATAAGCTAGCAAGCAGGAGTAGGCATTCGTCAGTCTCGGAAGACTATATGGAGTTGCGTTCTAGGCTCTAAGGGGACGACAAAGCTTGGGTAAGTAAGTATGAAGGGCAAGCTGTTACCCATGCAGCAGACCCCCCTTCCTCTCTCTCCACGTCGCTGGAATGGTCCATCGGAAAGCAAGCAAGCAACACAAGAAAACAAACAGACAAACACACGCGCGCAGAATATCTTGCACACACATGAAAAGCACGTTATGTCTTTCACAAGGGTAGACGATTTTATGCCGGTAGGGACGGATAACAAAATACCCCCCCCCCAAAACAACAACAACAACAAAACAAACAAACAAACAAAGTAACAAAACACCAACAACAAACATAAAAAACCACATGCACGCAGGTGTCGTGTTTAGACACCATCTGTAAAGTTGAACTGAGGCTAACTTAGTGATAGGTAAACACGGTCGCACATGCAAAATCTTTAATCTTGGCATTTTAGCCGAGGAACGAAAAAGAGAGAGAAAAAAAATCATCACTGACCTAATCAAACCCCATATTATCTCTCCAGTTTGCACAGGTGTGTAGTGTAGCCAGCCTTCACCTGCAGAGTCAAAGACCGCGTCTATCACTGCTGTTACAATACTACCCGTGACATATGAGACCCAGGCGTTGGTTGTCTACCGACACAATTTAGTGAGGGTCATTAAATGGAAACAAAAAACAAAAGACAGATAGAGTGATGACCTGTTCTGTACTTTTGTTGACTATGAGGCGGGAGGGGGGGGGGGGGGAGCAGTATGTATTTGTGAGACTCTGGCTATTTTATTATTTATTTATTTATTTATTTATTTATTTATTTATTCTTTCATATCGATGGTAATGGAATAAGCACTCATGTGCTTTTTTTTACATCCGGTCCCCGTGTGTCTGTAGTTTTGTAAATTTTGTCATCTGTTCCCACCGGCACACGATGGCCTACTCTTACGAAAAGCGGAACAGGATTCTTATCGTGTGCGCAAGATGTTCTGCGTGCGTTTGCACACGGGGCCTCAATTTATAGTCTCATCCGAAAGACTATTTGGGAGGAGTGGAGTCAGCACTGATTTTAACTCCAGGGGAAAAATCCCATCGAACGGGAATCGAACCTGTGGGCTGATTTTGGTTAGGAGTATCACATAGCTAATCTTCACCTTCACCTATCCCGTAGTGCTGTAGACCTTGGAGGCACCACTGAAGATTTTCCAACCAGCTTCCTCCTACCCCTGCCGTCCTCTGCTTTCATTAGCAAATCGTTCCAGCCCAAGCCATCTCTGATGTTGCCCTTCCATTGTTTCCTCTGTCTGCCTCGTCGTCTCTTTTTTTTCTTTCTCTTGATCTTATCCCTGATAAGGGCAGGGACTTGATGTAAAAAAGCACACGAGTGCTTATTCATTATCCTCGAAATAAAAGAATCTGCCTTGCCTCTCGCTCCCTGGTATTGTTTCCTGTAGAACAATTGACCTGTCCAGATGTTCGTGTGATGTACCCGTACCACTTTATTTTGCGTTTTATTCACTGAAGTCAGGAGCTCTTCATAAGGTCCGATGGCGTTTGTAAATCACACTGCGATAGACAATTTAAAAGAGAAAAAAAAAAGTTAAAGTCTGTCCCGAGCCTAAGGCTCATCAGGCCGGTGCTTATCCCGGTTTCTGTGGCGCTAAGCGACTGAGAGTCATAGACTCCCCCCTGGATAGGACGCCAGTCTATCGCAGGGTTAACCCCCCAACACAAGGTTGGTACCCCTTTTACACCTGGGTGGGGTGAGAAAATAGCCGTAAAGTGCCTTTTCCAAGGGCACAACGCCATAGCCGACAGCTGGGATCGAACCCGCAACCTTTAGATTACGAGTCCAACGCCCTAACCACTCGACTACCGCGGCGGCTTAAAAGAGAAAGGGAATAGGAAATATGAGCAATAAAAAAACAACAACCCAAGACTAAATTTCCTTTCATAAAGGTAATAAGTTAAATGAAGAGAAGCGTTGCTTTTATCCAGCCATCGAAGAAAAAATGAAGATGTAAACATACATATGAACAAACATTGAAGGAGGATGAATCATAATTGTCAAACCACACACACACACACACACACACACACACACACACACACACACACACACACACACACACACACACACACGCGCGCGCGCGCGCGCGCGCGTACAAACCCATCACACACACTCACTTAGACACACGCACACACACATACACCGACCCCCTTCCCCCACACCTACACACACACACACAACACACACACACACACACACACACACACACACACACACACACACACACACACAACACAACACACACACACGCACTCACTCATTCCTACAACCCACGCTCCCACCACCACCCCCACCCCCACCTCCTCATCCCCCCAAAAAAAAATCCCGGCCACAACACCCTTCCCCCAGGAAACCCCACACCACATCGTATTTCTCCAGTTTCCCCTACAGGAGCTCCCTTCAGCCCGAAGAGTCAAGGGCCGCGTTCATCACCGCCAGACCCATGCAGGTGAAACCTGAGACCCAGGCATTGATTCAGCACCGACACAAATTAGCCTGCGGTGGTCACTGGACTGAAGGTGGAAAACAGGAAGAAGACCGCTAATTTTGTTGACCTCGGCTTTATTATTTTTTTGTCCATACATACCACGGCAGCCATATGTAAGTTGATGGAGTGCTTTGAATTAAGTACCAGCCTGTGTGTAGCTATGAAAGGCGTGGGTTCGAGCCTTCGGTAGTGGTGTTAGTTAGTTTGTTTGTTTGTTTGTTAGTTTGTTTGTTTCTTCTTTCTTTCTTTCTTTCTTCTTTCTTTCTTTCTTTCTTTCTTTCTTTTCTTTCTTTTTCTTTTCTTTTCTTTTCTTTCTTTCTTTGTTTCTTTCTTTCTTTGTTTCTTTTCTTTCTTTCTTTCTTTCTTTCTTCTTTCTTTACTAACTCTATTTACGTATTATTTCTTTATTTCTTTATTCATGTATTTTTTTATATCAAGGATAATGGAATAAGCCCTTACGTGCTTTTTATATCCAGTCCCTATGTGTATCCAATTTTGAAAATTTTGTCATCTTTTCCCATTATCACACAATAGCTTAGTCTTTCGAAAGGCGGAACAAGATTTAACGTGTGTGCAAGATGTTCTGCATGCGTTCGCACACGGGGCTTCGGTTTATAGTCTCATCCGGACTTTTGGGGAGACTGGAGTCAGCACTGATATGAACTCCAGGAGAAAATATTCCCTTGAACGGGATTTGAACCCGGATAGTCAGATTGCGAGCACAATGTTCTGACCACTAGGCTATCCCGTCCCCTGTTTGGGGAAATAAGTGTAAAAAGGGAAAGGTAAATGTGTCCCATAACCTATGTGGTTGTAGGGGAACGAGGCATCAGAGACCTCAGCTTCTCTAGGGGCCAGCATATTGAGGGCGGCGCCCATCTCCTCTCCCTCGCTACTTTACCTTCCCTGACCCTAAAGGGGGTAGGTAGCAATTTACTGCTGGAAATAAGGTTGGACATTTATAAAACAATCTCCTAGATCAAAATAAAGTCAGACCTCCAAGTGTCTTAAATTCCTGTTGTGTAGAGCATCAAAAATGCACCAACCAGTTCCTGTAATTTATGCTGGGAAATTTGTACAGTGGCATCCCTCTATCTATCTATAAGAAGAAAAAGAATGCAAAGAAGAGGAAGAAGAATGCACGAATGCAAAGAATGCAAATAATAAGAAGAATAAGAATGCAAAGAAGAAGAAGAAAGCAAAGAATGCAAAGAAGAAGATTGCAAAGATTGCAAAGAATGCAAAGAATGCAAAGAAGAAGAAGAAGAAGAAGAAGAAGAAGAAGAAGAAGAAGAAGAAGAAGAAGAAGAAGAAGAAGAAGAAGAAGAATTACGAAGAAGAAGAAGAAGAAGAAAAGAAGAAGAAGAAGAAGAAGAAGAAGAAGAAGAACAACAACAACAACAACAACAACAACAATAACAAGAAAAGAAAACTAGCTTTGTCACCCAAAGAGTCAAGGAC
>CM060336.1:32920429-32927929 GCA_030674155.1 Stramonita haemastoma | reverse complement strand
AATAGATTCAATCACCAGTGAAACGATAGCAGGATTTTTATTCTCTTTCTCTCTGTCTCTGTCTGTCTGTCTGTCTGTCTGTCTCTATCTGTATGTATGTGTGTGTGTGTGTGTGTGTGTGTGTGTGTGTGTGTGTGTGTGTGTGTGTGTGGTGTGTGTGCGCGCGTGTGTGTGTTTCTCTCTGTGTATGTGTGTGTGTTTTTGTGTGTGATCGTTTTGTCTGGTTAAAATCTGCTTTTTTACTACTTGAAAAAAGATGAATAAGGTCCTAATATTTGCACAAAAATCTCATTACATGACCTTGGTTAGCAATCTCAACTTGCTAAGGACCGGAGTCAGAAGTAAGAACAACTGCAGGGGCAGATACCTGAAAACATACCCAAAGAAGACTTGAACTTAGGCTCTCTATGACCAGTGAGTTTTGAGGTCCATGGTCTAACCACTAAGCTATTCTGGCCTGCTAACAAAGTATCATAGTTTTTTTATGGACGAGGGTTGTTGTAAGGACAATGTGCTGGTTTCCATATCATATAGACGCCTCACTTAGTCTGGCACTATGACTGAGCTATGGTTATTCTCAGTGGGGAGCTTTGTAGAGGGGTGTAATGCATGTGCTATTTTTTAGAGCAAGCAGCACTGATATCCAGTTGTGATGCAGCAGCTATGCAGGGCCACAGATGTCAGTTTCCCCAGATTTCAGCTGCTTTCTGCTGCTATCCATTCCATCCCATCCCTGGCCAGCTGGGGCTTATTATGGCAGAAAGTGACCCCACTTGGTGAAAGGATGGGGCGCCCTAAGTTTAGCACTGTTGACTGAGTGATGTTGGATTTGCGTGCTGTGGGGGCCCCTCTGGTTGATGGCCCTGCAGGGGCTTAACATTGATACATTCCCAGTGGAGTCTGACCTTGAGGATACAACATGACAGGCCAAGGTGTAACTGGGGCAGATAGATCAGATTGAACAAAGTGTAGACAACAGGACAAGCATATCATCTTAGATGTAGCTGTGAAAAAGGAGTATAGTTATAAGACAAGTCATGAAAAAGAAAATTTGTTACCCAAGCCACGAAATACTCGGAAAAATCTGAGTACCACTGCTGCAATATCACAGACTGTAAATGGCGATACACATGTCAGCCAGATTCCCCTTACCCTCTGTCAGACTTATCGCATGAATCCATCACCTGCTTGTATTCACTTAGCCTGGAGCAGTGGCGTGCTAACTAGCGCTTCTTCTTCCTCTCGGCCTCTCGTTTGTCGTCTGCTTTTCCTTTCAGTTTTATAGCTACTGTGTATCTGCGCCCCCCTCTCCCGTGCATATTTATTATCTGTTAGTGCAAAATTACGATATTATTTTTAAGTGTAGCATTTTTGTGCATACATTTTTCACACACTTGTTCTTTCATAACCAGTTACATAATGCATAAAATGTCTTTTGGCATACAAGAATGAGAAAGCTCTAGAGTGTATAAGTACATTGATAAGCATAGTTAAGTTTATGGACAAGTAACAATTTTTGGGATTGTAAAAAATATAATCGACACGTGAAGGCATACAAGAAAGCAGGGCAGATATGGTAACAGATAACACACTGCATTCTGAAGTGATTTTAGAGCACAAGTTTCAAAACAAATCAATACATCTGGGAGGAATCTTTTCCCCTTAGAGATTACTCAGCTCAACTTCCTACATGTCCAAGTGTTTTTCTCATGAAATGTCCACAAAGGATTTCTGTGCGAACGTATGCTAAGCATCTTGTGACTCATTTACAAATCCATTCATTTCTCATGTCAGTGGTATGGAGGGATGTCAAGGACACAGCCAGCTAGCAGGCAGTCTCTGGCAGGAAGAAGGATGGGTATCCTGAGACTTGGTTCACCTTGTGCAGGAGAAACTGAAATGAAGTATTAGCACTGTACTCCAATGGGTCTTCAGGGAGTTAACAGGAGAGAGAGAGAGAGAGAGAAGAGGAGAGAGAGAGAGAGAGAGAGAGAGAGAGAGAGAGAGAGAGAGAAGAGAGAGAGGGGCAGACAGACAGACAGACAGACAGACAGACAGACAGAGACAGAGATAGAGAGAGAGAGAGGGGAAATGATTTTTAATTTTTTTTTAAAGAATGCAGATCGGTCACATACTTTTTTCACCCAGCCTTTTTACTTGACCCAGGCCTGCAGGCTAAAGGCTGTGTGTGTGTGTGTGTGTGTGTGTGTGTGTGTGTGTGTGTGTGTGTGTGTGTGTGGTGTGTGTGTGTGTGTGTGTGTGTGTTTATTTATTTTATTTTATTTATTTTATTTATTCTTTTATATCGAGGATAACAGAATAAGCAATCATGTGCTTTTTTTCATCCGGTCCCCGTGTGTATGAAGTTTTGTTAATATTGTCATCTGTTCCCACCGGCACACGATGGCCTACTCTTACGAAAAGCGGAACAGGATTTAACGTGTGCGCAAGATGTTCTGCGTGCGTTCGCACACGGGGCCTCGGTTTAAAGTCTCATCCGAAGGACTTTTGGGGAGAGTTGAGTCAGCACTGATGTTAACTCCAGGAAACAATTTTCCTCGACCGGACTCGAACCCGGGTCGTCAAATTGCCAGTGCAATGTTCTGACCACTAGGCTATCCGTCCCCCATGTGTGCGTGTGTGTGCGTGCGCGTGCGCGTGTGCGTGTGTGTGGTGTGTGTGTACGTGTGTGTGTGTATTTTGTGTGTGTGTGTACTTTGTATGTGTATGTCGCGCGTGCGCGTGTGTGTGTGTTCATGCATGCGTGCGTGCTAGTGTGTGTGCGTGCGTGCATGCGTGCATGCATGCGCGTGTGTGTGCAAGTCAGTCAGGTGTTTCTGTTGACACTTTTAGTCTTTTTCTTAGCACAATTTAAAAAACATGACTGAGATCTAACTATGTGTGTAAAATTTCAGGTGTGCAGCTGTACACAGACAAATTTGGTTAATGGTCTAAACAACAAGACTGGCCGGGGAAAGGAGTCAAAGGCAGTATTACCTCCAGGGGGAAATTCCCATCAAATCTACAGCTCAAAGGGGATTTGAACATAATCCATCAAATTGCCATAAAGTTATTAATTCAATGGTCTAACCACGAGGCTGTTGTGGCCTTTTAGCAAAGTATCATAATGATATATAACATTATCTTGGAAAAGGTCCTTGGGGGGATGTTGTGGTAGACACCATCCCAGGTAGGAATCTCACTCAGTCTGATTCCATCACTTAATTATTACTGTCATTAGTACGAGGGTTTGGTATTTCCTATGTTAGCACAGAGCAGCTATCATTGAAAACTAGCAAAGTGACCCAGCAGGGCCCCTCTGGCTGTGTTGCACATGGCAGACTAACATCAAGAAGCCCGCTGCGGACTGCTGATGCTGAGGATACAACAAGAACAAAGCCTTGGCATGGCTGGGGCAGAGAGAATGGAATGAGCAGGGTGGGAACAGCATGACAGGAACGTTACAGAGGAGGTGGCAGTAGTAAAGCATCGTAGCTATGAAACTAAATCAAGAAAAAAAAAACTACCAAAACCGTGAAATAACTGGAACATCCCGAGTATTAATTCCACACACCCCAGACTCTCTAAATGGCAATACACATGCTAGCTACAAAACCTTTACCACCTGTCAGACTTATTGAATGAATTAATCACGTGCATGTATTCACTTAGGCTAGACCAGTGGCATGTTAAGTATCACCCCATTTCTTCCTCCCCATTTCTCCTTCGTCTGCTTTTCCTTTCAGTTGTACAGCTTTTCGATGCTCTGTCCTTGCCTAGTTTCTGTTTTTGCAAAGTTGGGAGAAATTCTATTGCAAAATTTTGATATTTTTTTTTGTAAATGCGTGTTGCCTCCTCGTACATAGAAAGTATAAAAGATATTTTAGATTCATGGAAGTATAACACATTCCGGGAGGTATTGGTAGAGTAATGGGATGGATAAGTTCCTAGACAAGTACTATTTTTTCTTCTTCTTTAATTTCATTTGCAATTCACATGTAAGGATACAAAAGCGGGGCAGTGACCGATGTGTGTTGCAATTCAAAGTAGTTTCATGGTGTCACAGAGTCACAGCCCTGCAAGAGCTGCCTGAGTGGCTGTATGATTTGATGCAATGAACACCATGGATTAGACTTTAAACCGACGCCCCGTGTGTGAACGCACGCAGAACATCTTGCGCACACGTTAAATCCTGTTCCGCTTTTCGTAAGAGTAGGCCATCGTGTGCCGGTGGGGACATATGACATTTACAAAACTGCATACACACGGGGACTGGATAAAAAAAGCACATGTGTGCTTATTCCATTATCCTCGATATAAAAGAATAAAAAAAAAAAAAAATGAAATCCTGAATACTTAAGCCACACTTGGTCCAGGTCGAATTCTGTGTTAAGTTAGTGATCTAAGCTAAGTGCCGAGGCTTACATTTTAAATGGTGCTATGCTTTAGGGCGATATGCTGAGATTGTTTTTCTTCAGCCATGATAAAGTCTTAGCATAACAACTGCCAGTAACTTTTTAAAAGAGAAACAAAACTCCCCTAAAGTCAGAGAAGGGCTGTCACTATGGCGTGGTGCTTTATTTATTATTATTATTATTACATGGAATTTGTATAGCGCTATCTCTTGTAAGAACAAATCAAAGTGCTTGCATTTGACCTACAGAGCCACAGATCATGCTGCCACCAGGCGCAAAGATCAACGACGAACAACGATGATCAACTGTTGTTGTCTTGTTGCTGCTATACACTTTAGAGCGCAAAGCCTGGGCAAGTATGTATGGAGGGCAAGCTGTTACCCATGCAGCAGACCCCCCTTCTCCACGGCACTGGAATGATCAATTGGAAGGGCATTGACCGGTACGAACGGTTCCAGTACCGTCGCAGGAGCCACCAGAAGAAGACAGCCGTACTGTCAAACTTTTTATTCAGTCTGTATTAAAAATCTTACAGTGGTTCTTAGGTTGTTCTTATTAAATTTTCTTTTCTTTTTTATCCATTCTATTTCGAGGATGTTGGAATCAATACTCATGGGCTTTTAAAATTTTTTAACATCCAATCCCTGTGTGTATGCAAGTTTGTATATGTTGTTATCCGTTCCTACCGGAACTATGGCCTACTTTTCAGAAAAAGCATGACAGGTTGTAAACGTGTGAGTAAGATGTTCTGCGTGCATTCGCACTCGAGACCTGGGTTTACAGTCTCATAGGAGCAGAAGGACTTTAGGGTAGAATGATGGAGTCAGCCTCTTCAGTATGAGTAACCCCCCCAGGGTGTTAAGGTGGGGAACACGCAACAGCAGCAACAACCCAGTGAACATGACAACATCATGAATACTTCACGTACACACCATAGTCACCCGGCCTGCAATACAAAGGTCAGCCGGAAATCTCTCATCACCGGCCAGACTGATTGAATGAACCAATCACGTGCCTGCTTTCATTTAACTGCGACCAATGGCGTGTTAGCTACCGCTCTTTCTTCCTCTCCACTTCCTGTTCGTCTGCTCTTCTTCTCTATGTTTATGGCCGGTGGATATCCGATCTGCCGCATCTTCCTTGGTGGATTTTTTTTAGTGTGTGCATATCGCATGCTAAGAACAAGTACACCGCGCATGTTTCTACCTGAGAAGTATTTGTGAATTTTTTTTGGTTATTTTTTCAACTGAACTTTTGAATAATTCAAGATATTGAGAGTCTTGCATGTTTCTTTTCAGTTGTTTTTTTTTATATTTAAACCACCTCTTTGCAATTTCCTGTGAGTATAAATGGTTAAACAAACATGTCCATCTTTAAATAAGAAGCACAGGCAGAGGACTCTGCCAGGTCAGGAAACGCAGACAGAAAAAAGAGGGAAATAAAAAGCAATGCCCTTTTAAATGATTGTGTTTTTGCGCTTTAAATTTTTTAAAAAGAATTTCTTGTGGGTATACATGAATTGTAGATGTACATAGTTTCTGAACCACAAAATATAATGATTTGCTGTGGTCTCATTCTTGCAGTTACAATAATTTTGAGCATACTTGTTAGGACAATTCAGCATAAAAAATCAATGGTTTCAAAACAAAAGCGACAAAGTACTTTGGGGATAAGAATATTTGAGTGTGTAACTGGATGAATACATAAGTAAGCGAAAAATCTGTAAAGGAGTCATTTTGTGTTCCTAAATTTGTTTTTTTTTTACAATGTCAACGATAATGTATAAGATAATATCACAAATATAAAAAAAAATAGAGTTTAACATCTGCACATTGGAGATTCAACACTTCCAGCCCACTTCAAGCCAGACAGCGGTTATCGCCCTCTCTCGAAGTATCAACCAATCGCCTGCAAGTTCTGCATTAAACCCTGACCGCTCACTCGCTTACTTCCGCTCTTTCTCCCTGTCCTTTTCCGGTTCGTCTGCTTTTTCCCTCAATTTTATGATCTCCTCATTTCTCTCTCGGATTTCCGTTCTCCACATGCTTCTCCTTTCACACATGCAGAGAGTCACGTTCACCAATCGTACTGGGGGTAAAGTACCCACCCATTCCAGCCCTAGGCAATACCTAACACACAGTCCAGCTAGAGCCATCTTGTCTCAGAAAAGCCTGCTGTTTTTGGTGGCATGCTTTGCAATGGTTTGGATCGATCTGGCTGTGAAAAACTCCTAAATCTGGACAAAAGTAAAAATACCTATCACGCAGACAGCATCAATACCTGCCCTAATCAATTCTCTAACACGCAGCCCCAGCCTTCTTGTTTTCTATTCTCACTTCTTACTGAGCAAATGTGTTGTAGCTACAGCTGCTACAACAGCAACAACAACAACAACAACTACTACTACTGCTGCTGCTGCTGCTACTACTACTACTACTACTACTACTACTACTACTACTACTGCACTGCTGCTGCCGCTGCTGCTGCTGCTGCTGCTGCGCTGCTGCTGCTGCTGCTGCTACTACTACTGCTGCTGCGCTGCTGCGCTACTTCTACTACTTCTACTTTTACTACTACTACTACTACTACTACTACTACTACTACTACTACTACTACTACTACTACTACTACTACTACTACTACTACTACTACTACTACTACTACACTATTAATGTTTCTTTTGTTTGTTTTATTTGTTGTTGTTGTTGATGATGTTGTTTTTTATCTTCTTCTTCTTCATCATGTTCCTCCCTCCTCCTCCTCCTCCTCCTCCTCCTCCTCCTCCTCCTCCTCCTCCTCCTCCTCCTCCTCCTCCTCCTCCTCTTCCCCCTCCTCCTCCTCCTCCTTCTTCTTCTTCTTCTTCTTCTTCTTCTTCTTTCTTCTTCTTCTTCTTCTTCTTCTTCTCTTCTTCTTCTTCTTCTTCTTCTTCTTCTTCTTGTCGTCGTCGTCGTCGTCGTCGTCGTTGTTACTTTTGGTGGTGGTGACAGTGACGGTGGTGGTAGTGGTGTTTGTCTTCTCACTGTTGTTGTTTTTTTCTTCTTCTTTTATATCTTCTTCACTGTGGTTATTGTTGCTGTTGCTGTTC
>CM060336.1:32902929-32905429 GCA_030674155.1 Stramonita haemastoma | reverse complement strand
TATAAAAAGTTGATTAAATGCAAAAAAACTAGACATAAGCGAGAAAAAGCCAAGTACTTGGCTTCTCTTGGTAAAAATAGCAAGCACTTTTGGAAAGAACTTAAGCAAGTTTCAGGAAGGCGAAAAACAAAAATCTGTAAAGATATAACTGATGATCAGTGGTTCAATCATTTTCAGCAATTATTTAACGAAAACACAATAAACACCAGTATGAGTCCAGCTACTGGCCTTGTACAAGCAGAAGGCAATGACTTAAGCTGTCAGCTTAATCAGCCTATCTCTGAAAAGGAAGTTGCTGATGCCTTACAACACTTAAAAAGAGGCAAGGCTTGTGGTGTTGATAACATCTTGGCAGAAATGTTAAAGCTAGCAGACAATCTGGCTGTGCGCTTTTTAACCAAATTGTTCAATATCTTGTTTGATAATAGTGTGTACCCAAATCAATGGGCAAAAGCCATTATTGTACCAATTCTGAAAAAGGGAGATGACAGTTTAACTGATAATTACAGGGGAGTTTCTTTATTGAGCTTGACTAGTAAATGTTATACGTCGGTTCTAAACAAAAGACTTGTGCAGTGGGCTGAAGATCATGAAAAACTGACAGAGTCACAAGCTGGATTCAGAAGTGGCTATTCCACAGCAGATCATATTTTTACACTCCAAGCAGTGGTCGAGAAGTGTTTAGCAAAGAAAAGAGGAAAACTTTATGCATGCTTTGTCGATCTGAGGAAAGCCTTTGACTCTGTTCAACGTCAGCCTTTGTTCAATATTATGAATCAAAATGGAATTCAGGGGAAATATCTAAATGCTGTTATTGCCATGTATGAATCGGTGGTGTCTTGTGTGCGTATCGAGAGCAGACTAACTGAATTTTTTGATTGTCCAATCGGTCTAAGACAGGGATGTGTGTTGAGTCCGATATTGTTTTCATTGTATATAAATGAAGTAGCTTCAGCAGTTGATACTAACGGTCTTCATGGTATACAGTTGTTGCCCAGTTTTCTTGAATTGTATCTTCTTTTTTTGCTGATGATATAGTTCTGTTATCATATACTGCGGATGGTTTACAAAACCAAATTAACAGTCTATACAATGCATGTACAAAAATGTTTTTGAATGTTAACATCGACAAGACAAAAGTTATGGTTTTTCGCAAAGGTGGATTTTTGGGTAAGAAGGAAAAATGGAAGTTAGGTGGCAGTGTATTAGAAGTGGTTGATAAATACAGTTATCTAGGATTTGTTTTTACCACGAGAATGAGCCTGAACAGAGGTGTAGATGCTCTTGCCATGAAAGGAAGGCATGCATGTGTTGAATGCGTGAAACATATATCAAAACTAAATGACATTTCAAAGGATTGTTTTTTTTCGAATTTTTGATGCGCAGGTACTGCCAATTCTCTTGTATGGGTCTGAGATGTGGGGTCTTCATAGACTGAGCAATATTGAAAAGATACATACCATGGCATGTAAACGTTTTCTAAACGTTCCACTTAGGGTACCAAATAAATTTGTTTATGGAGAAATAGGACGTTATCCATTATATGTAAACAGTGCAGTCAGGTGCATTCGATACTGGTTTAAGTTTTTAAAAATGGACATAGATAGACTTCCCAAGCAAGCTTATCTAATGCTTGTTAACTTGGACGAATATGGCAAAACATGCTGGGTAACTTTACTTAAACATACCTTGTTTACTCTTGGTTTTGGGTATGCCTGGTTGGAGCAAGGAGTTGGTTGTGAACATACTTTTATATCATTGTTTAAGCAAAGAATGATAGATGTATATTTACAAGAGTGGAATGGGTCTATAGTGGCTAAAGACATATATCAGACATATAGACTGTTTAAAGCTGACTTTGGATGTGAACTTTATTTCGAATACATGGATATAAAATGTTTTAGGGATTGTTTAGTTAAGCTTCGTCTCGGCTTGCTACCAATTAATGGATCATCTTTCAGGAGAACTTTTAAGAAGGATACTGACTACATGTGTAAGTTGTGTAAGGTAGTGGAAGATGAAGACCATTTTATAAGAAATTGTATTCTGTATGAAAATCTAAGGTATAAGTACTTGGTCCCAATCGATCAACCATACGTAAATGTGTTGAAATATGGCTCTGTATTTACCATTCGTAGGCTAAGTTTATATCTTTTCAATGCCTTAAAAATAAGGCAGGATTTTGTTGAAAACTTGGAGACTTGACAAACAAATAACATCATTTAAAAGAGGTCAGTTTAATCTAAAAGGACACATGTTCACACTTGATATGTTTAGCAGTTGCCATATATGTCATGAGGTTTCATTTTATTTTTGCATTATTTGCTTTGCTTTGCTATGCTTTGTTTACCCCATTCTTGGGGCTGGTGGCCTGAAGAATAAATCTTGTTCATGTTCATGTTCATGTTCTCTCTCTCTCTCTCTCTCTCTCTCTCTCTCTCTCTCTCTCTCTCTCTCTCTCTCTCTCTCTCCTCTCTCTCTCTCTCTTCTCTCTCTCTCT
>CM060336.1:32875429-32887929 GCA_030674155.1 Stramonita haemastoma | reverse complement strand
AGAGAGAGGAGAGAGATAATTCTTCTCTTCACGCGATCTATTTTTATTCGACATCTATCGCGTTATATTTCAGAGTTACTGTATTGGGTTTCTTTTGTTATCGCTGTTTAAGTGAGGTAGTAACTCACACACAACACACACACACACATCACACACACACACACACACACACACAACACCACACACACACACAATATTTATATATATTATATTATATATATATATATTATATAATATATTATATATGTGTGTGTGTATTATGTGTATGTGTGTGTGTGTGTGTGTGTTGTGTGTGTGTGTGTGTGTGTGTGTGTGTGTGTGTGTGTGTGTGTGTGTGTGTGTGTGTGTGTGTGTGTGGCACTGTTTAGAGTCTAATTGTTTTTTCCTTTTTTTATTTTCTTCTTTTTATTTCTTCAGTTTCTTCTTTCCGCCTTTCTTTTTCTGTTTTGTTTTGTGTTTGTTTGTTATTCTTCATTTTTGACTTATATGTATTTTTGTTTCATCCCTTTCTTTTTCCTCATTTTTTTTATTTTTTCGGGGTTTCATCCTTTCGTTATTCATTCCCTCTGTTTTTTTTGATTTTTATCTCTTTTCACTCTCCTTCCTGTCTTTGTTCGTTTCTGCCTGCCTGCCCCTGCCTGTCTTTCTCTCTTCTAGATGTGACGGAAGGGAGGGGTGGTGGTGATCCTAATTACCTCCCCTGTGGAAAGACTAAGTACATCACCACAAGCTACGAAATGAGACACACCAGCAAATTTGTGTGAGATTCTGCTTCCTTGGGTGGTAGTCTTCTGACTTCCGTTGACATACATGTCTCTTATACGGTAAATTGTAGCGATATACTAGTGTAATTATGCATAGAGGCCGCAGTCCTACTGCTTTGATCATGTTCTGTTGTTCTGTGTTTTGCAGAGATGGGTGGGAGTAATCTATCCACCTGTTTCACGAGAATAATTATGAGGGGTTTTTATGGTTTTTGTTTTGGTTTTTGTTTTTCATTTTGTTTTGATGGTTTTTATGTTTTTGGTTGTTTGTTTCCTGCTCATCTTCTCTGAACCACCGAATCAGAGACAATCATCTTTTTTTTATAAAATTTTGCATGGTAATGAAGGTTGATGTAAAGATGGAAGTGTATTTGCTTTGATACTACAAACTAGAGCTTTTTTTACCTTTCTATCTACGATATATACCAGCGTTAACCAGGTCGGAGAGATACAGACACTGCATTGATTGGTTTCGGTAGTTTGAGCAACACTCTCAAACTCACATCTGTAAAGTTGACGAAGCTCGATTGTGTGGTCCCAGTCTTTCCATGAACCCACAGCACGCTCACTCTGGGTAGAAGCTGGCCAGAGTCCGAAAAAAAATCCCTATGACTGTTATTGGATCTGAACCTGCAAATTTCAGTCTATTTGTTTGTATATTTATCTATTCTTTTTATTGACGATGATGGAATAAGTATTGCATGTGCTTTTTTTACATCCAGTCCCCGTGTGTATGCAGTTTTGTAAGTTCTGTCATGTGTTCCCACCTGCACAGAATGGCCTACACTTACGAAAAGCGGAACAGGATTTAACATGTGCGCAAGATGCTTCTGCGTGCGTTCCCACACAGGGCCTCGGTTTATAGTCTCATCCGAAGGACTTTTTGGGGGAGCTAGGGTCTGCACTGAGTTTCTCCAGGGTAAAAAAATCCCCTTTGAACGGGATTCGAACCCGGTTCGTCAGATTACAAACGCAAAGCACTAGGCTGTACTGTCCCCCAGGTCGTAACTCAAGGCACTATTCACTGGGCCAGGGCAGCTGATTTTAAGGAAACAGAATTTTATTGTTTGAGAAGCAGGAAGAGGAACAGGGAGATTGCATAACAGTGTCTGTGCAGACCTCCAAGCGTTTTGGGAGTTTGCAAACATGTAGAATACACACGCTAAATATTCTCACCCACCCCACCTTATCATCCTAACAACTACTACAACTGCTGCTACTACTCTTCGTCTTTCTCTTACTTGTATTAAAACAGAGTGCTATTTACAGAGATTACAAAAAAAACCCAGCTAAAGCCAAGGTTTTCATCGACAATGCCGGTTAGGGGAGCTAGAGGCAATCTCTCTCGGTCAGTTGTGTCTGGCATAGTTGTCTGACATTTGTGGCCCTAGGTTGTAATCGTCTGCTTCACTTTCTGTCTGTCTTTGGTGGTTGTTTCTATAGAAATAAGCTTTGTGTGCAATGGTGAAAACTGGAGGAGAGAGAGAGAGAGAGAGAGAGAGAGAGAGAGAGAGGAGAGAGAGAGAGAGAGAGAGGAGAGGAGAGAGAGAGAGAGAGAGAGAGAGAGAGAGAGAGAGGAGAGAGAGAGAGAGAGGAGAGAGAGGAGAGAGAGAGAAGCAATGAACTGAATAAGTCTAATGTACATCTGCCTTGGACCACAATACAAAACTAGGGTGTAGGGGCAAATCAGAATACAGCCATGTTTAATAAAAAAAAAAAAAACAACCCAACATATTGACAGCAAACTACTGATAAGCAGTTGCAGCTGAAACTATTCAATCCCAAAACTACTACTACGCTTCATCTCTTTCCATAACAAGAATCAGTGAAATAAGCCCGTTTTAAACATAACAATCAAGACAAACACACCCATTACACATAATTCAACTGATACTATCTCATTCTCAGCACACATTTAAGTCAAACTTTTTCCCCATTCTATTGAATAAATGAAAAAAATGAGCCTAGATAGATGATATCTGAGGGCAATGTTACTCTGAGATCTGGGAATAACAGATTGTAGAGAGACACAAACATGTCATTATTCACAAGGCCAAAGTCTTTTAGAAGGGGGACAAACATATCAACGATATACTAACATTACCTACTCAAGTGTTTAATGTGTCTCTTAGAGTTTAATGCCTTCTATACGTACATTGCGCAAGATGTTCTGTGTGCCGGTGGGAACAGATGACAATATGTATAATATCGCATTAAGAGAACAGACGTAAAATTGAGGACACACACACGTACAATGCAAGTTCATTGTACATTCCCTCAAGTCATAAGCAATAACAACTTAAAATATAAGCAAGGTTTTATTTTAATGAACCGTTATCGACGAGCTATTAGTCCAGTATTTGAAAGAATAAAATCAACTTCACTTTCCTGTGATTCATGACACACGGACAGATATCGAAGTAAACAACCCCCCCTATGACTCTTATGGGTTTCGAACTTGCGACCTGCAAACCATTGACCCAACGCACTAACCATAGTGCCGTGGCAACTGGTACATACATGCATACATACATACATACATGCATGCATGCATGCATGCATGCATACATACATACATACATACATACATACATACATACATACATACATACATACATACATACATACATACATACATACATACATACATACATACATACATACAACTTTTTGCTGAGTCAGAACAGAAACAAATTTACATATGTACGTGCATTTCTAAAGTTATACTGGCCCTTTGTTGTTCGGGTCCATTATTGAGATTGCCAATTCTGCTTGGTCTGGTTCGTCCGGGTTTTCTGAGTGCCTTTTGTCTCGTCAGAAATTTCGCTTCTGGCATTCTACTCTGACACATCTTCCCGAATGTATCTACGCTTCAACGGTTTCTGCAGTGCAGTGGGTTATTGTTGTGTGTCACATTGTGGCAGGGTGGTAAGACTGTTTGTTTCCATCCCATTTGTTTCCTATCCCGTTTGTTTCCCATCCGTTTTTGTTTCCATCCCATTGTTTCCCATCCCCTTTGTTTCCCATCTCGTTTGGTTCCCATCCCATGGACTTACACACCACGAAGTTGTGGGTTTGAATATCCGCAGCAGTGTTTGGTGTATCAAGAATGGGAATTGTTCAGATCTCCCTGGTCAACTTAAAGCTCAAAGACCTACCAGTGCCTTCATCTTTTACGGCATAAAGAAGATCAAATATGCACGTTACAGATTCCACGATTCATATCAGTGTTCGATGGGTTACAGAAACATGTTCAGCATGCATCATATACCTGGAGATCGATGGGCTCCGCCAGAGACGGCCAAGAGAGAACCTGAAAAGTTCAATATGTATTACGCTTCCTCTAAAACTCTTTAGGGAGTTAAGGGACAAACAGATGAAGGAAAAAATAGAGATCAGATCGCTGGCTTAGCTCTAAACCATACGACTAGAAATACAATACAAAACGACACAATACAATTCAAGACAAAACAACACAATACAATTCAATTCAATGTTATATCATACAGTACAGTACAATATAACATAATACAACAAAATACAATACTGAGCAATGCATTTCGCAGAACAATATAGTACAGTATACGCCACGCCACGACACGCCATTGCACTACACTACACTACACTACACTACACTACACTACACTACACTACACTACACTACACTACACTACACTACGCTACACTACGCTACGCTACGCTACGCTACGCTACACTACACTACACTACACTACACTACACTACAGCAAACAACAGCAAACAACACACCATAACTCATCACTCAACCTCACCTAACCTGACTAGAGCTCAGTATCAACAAAATACAATCTACAACAAACAATATACCACAATCAATATTTGTTATATAAAAAAAACTTCGATAATTCCTTCTCATCACGACAAAAAAAAGTCCAACAGTCACATCGCACCAAATAAAAAATTCAAACCATTACTTTCAAAATAATAGTGATACTCTGATACTGTCTTCTAACATGATACTGTCATGACGTTGTGACTTTTTCTCCTATCTAGGAAATTTTGCCTTCAAGCTGCCTGTCTGCTCTTTAGGGGTTTCTTCCCTTTCTCATCCTATCATCTGTTCTCTCTCTGCAATCTCCACTCCTGTCTGTCAATATTTTACAACCGAAGTTGAAGGTTGGAATCATCAGTCTTATAGTGTTAGTTTGGGATGTCAGTGAGTATAGTTTAGTGTTGTGTTGTGTTGTGTTGTGTTGTGTTGTGTAGTGTGGTGTAATGTGGTGTGGTGTGGTGTGTGGTGTGGTGTAGCGTAGTGTGGTGTGGTGTGGTGTGGTGTGGTGTGGTGTAGTGTAGTGTAGTGTTGTGCTGTGCAGTGAAGTGAAGTGTAGTGTAGTGTAGGGTAGTGTAGTGTAGTGTAGTGTAGTGTAGTGTAGTGTGGTGTGGTGTGGTGTGGTGTGGTGTGGTGTGGCGTGGCGTGGCGTGGCGTGGCGTGGCGTGGCGTGGCGTGGCGTAGCGTAGTGTAGTGTAGTGTAGTGTAGTGTAGTGTAGTGTAGTGTAGTGTAGTGTAGTGTAGTGTAGTGTCTGGCCGTGTCTGGTCGTGTCTGGTCGTGTCGTGTCGTGTAGTGTGGTGTAATGTGGTGTTGTGTGGTGTAGTGTAGTGTAGTGTAGTGTAGTGTAGTGTAGTGTGGTGTAGTGCGGTGTGGTGTAGTGTAGTGTGGTGTGGTATGGTGAAGTGTAGTGTGGTGTAGTGTCGTGTCGTGTGGTATAGTGTAGTGTAGTGTAGTGTAGTGAAGTGTGGTGTGGTGTGGTGTGGTGTGGTGTAGTATGGTATAGTGTAGGGTGGTATGGTGTGGTGTGGTGTGGTGTAGTGTATTGTAGTGTGGTGCAGTGTAGCCTAGCGTAATGTAGTGTAGTGTAGTGTAGTGTAGTGTAGTGTAGTGTAGTGTAGTGTAGTGTAGTGTAGTGTAGTGTAGTGTAGTGTAGTGTAATGTAGTGTAGTGTAATGTAGTGTAGTGTAGTGTAGTGTAGTGCAATGCAGCGCAGTGTAGTGTCGTGTCGTGTCGTGTCGTGTAGTGTAGTGTAGTGCAATGCAGTGCAGTGTAGTGTAGTGTAGTGTAGTGTAGTGCAATGCAGTGCAGTGCAGTGTAGTGTAGTGTAGTGCAATGCTGTGCAGTGCAGTGCAGTGTAGTGTAGTGTAGTGTAGTGTAGTGTAGTGTAGTGTAGTGTAGTGTAGTGTAGTGTAATGTAGTGTAGTGTAGTGTAGTGTAGTGTGGTATCACCTGGGAACCACTCGAGGTGATAGGGACACACTTCGTGTGAATCTTAGAAAACCACAGCACACCACACCACACTACACCACACCAAACCACACCCCACCCCACCCCATCCCACCCTACCACACCACACCCCACCACACCCCACCCCATCCCACTACAGACCACACCACATCACACCAACATATACCACGCGACAACACAATGTAAGACATTACAGCACAATACAACACAACAGCACATTACATTAAAATACAATATAACGCAGCACGATATACTACAATCTTAGTTATCATACTACACAGCGGACCCAGAGTCCTTTTTGTTACATAAAAAATCCTACTATATAACCTAATAAAAATGTAAATTATTTGAAACTGTGATAGTCTGGCTCCCATTTCCAACACGATAATGTCATCAAGTTGGGACTATTTCTCCTGTCTGGGCAGTTTTGTCTTCAAGTTGTCTCCCTGCCCTGAGGGGTTTGTTCCCTTGTCTCATCCCATCTCCTGTTTCCCTTGCAATCTCCTCTCCTGTCTGTCAATGTTTACAGCAGTAGTTATGGCTAGAATCAGTCTGAGTGTGCAATTTGGGATGTCAGTGAGCATTGTGTAATGTTATGTCGTATTGTATTTGTTTATTGTTGTGCACATATTACTTTATTTTCTTTGAGCATTAAGTACATGGGTCTCACAGTATTTGTCTTCATATTTTTTAAAATATTTGTTGCAGATCGTGTTTTATAGTTCGGTTTAACAAAAAAAAAAGCAACCAACTTTAATTTTTGAGGATACAGTCGGCAATGTGAGGATAATGGGACTCAGAAATTTGGGCAGGGAAAAACAGATTTTGCAAAAGTCCAAAGTGTTGGCAATGGGTTTTGATTCTCATGAAAATGGCGGCTGTTTTAACAAAAAAAGGTATCGCCTGAGAAGATAAAAGAGCAAATAACATTTGCTATGGATGTATCAATAAATAAACAGACAATTGTGTTAAAAATACATGCAGATTTGATATTCTTCTTAATGATAAAGCTATCCCTGAAGCTGAAATGCAGCTACTTTAATGGTTGTAAAAACAGTTGCATACACAAAATATCACCATATTTTGCTTACATAATTTTTTCTATTCTTTTATATCGAGAACAATGGATTAAGCACACGTGTGCTTTTTTACATCCAGTCCACGTATGTATGCAGTTTTGTAAATCATGTCATCTGTTCCCACCGGCACAAAATGGCCTACTCTTACAAAAGCGGAACAGGCTTTAACGTGTGCGCAAGATGTCCTGCGTGCTTTCGCACACGGGGCCTGGATTTACAGTCTCATTCGAAGGACTTTTGGGAGGATGAAGTCGGCATTGGTGTTTACTCCAGGAGAAAAACCTCCTCGAACGGGAATCGAACCCGGGTCGTCAAATTGCGAGCGCAATGTTCTGACCACTAGGCTATCCCGTCCCCCATAATTCAGAACTCTAGCTGATGAACGAACCCCCCCCCCCCCCCCCCCTGCTGTCACTGCTATAAAAATCCCTTGCCTCACTCAAAGGCAGATTGTTTGTAAAACACGAGGACTCAACAATGACCATTACATTACTTATCTATCTGACAATGTTTTAACCAATAAACCAACAAAGTAAAAAAAAAAAAAAAGAGATAACCACTTAATGGGCAATTAGAATTTAAAAAAAAACTCTGAATACTGGCGTCATGGTAAAGTAAACTGATCTAAGGTTATATTCCACGTCTCTCTACTTATCCCATCTTGTTTTATAGATTTTTCGAGAATGGTCTTGTGTTGTTCTTGGTGCGTATCAGTTCTACAGTCACAACGCCTCAGGCCAGAGCACGCAGCCCTCCCCTGGGGATTCCAGAGGGCAAACTGACCCGTTACTTCTGTATTGATTCCCTGCGATCTTTGTAACTCTCATTTAACTCTTCTCTCTGGACTCACTGTCTGCAGTTTTCTGCCTAGCCTTCTGGTGCAGTTTTTGTCATCACATTTTTACCATCATCCAGTATAATAATAATCATGGCATTGGTTTTAAAGAATCTGTAGTTTTGTACGCAAAACCGTGACCCAGAACATTAGTAAATTGGCTTGTGAAAGATTTAAGGGTACATGCGTTTTTAAAATTACCATTGTATTTCCAGAGCAAAATCGTGCTTAATTCTTGAACACATTTGTTGGCAACCCACATGAGAAAGAACCAAGAGAATTTCTAGGCAACTGACTACGTTCACATATGTGTGAAGCGCTGTCCTAACCTGAAAGATAAACTCTAATTGTGGCTGACTTCATGCCAAGGTTTTAGGCTATAAACAGCGTGTAATCTTCATAGCAAGCCAGGATAGCAAACATCTGTAAAATGTTTAGTTTCCACGCACAGACATGTCATCCAGCAGACAAAGTACTGTGATTACAGACAGCCAAGAGACAATGTCCTGTGATTACAGAAAACCAACAAATAAATAATGTCCTGTGATTACAGACAACCAATAAACAATGTCCTGTGATTACAGACAGCCAGCAGACAATGTCCTGGGATTACAGACAGCCAACAGACAATGTCCTGTGATTACAGACAGCCAGCAGACAATGTCCTGGGATTACAGACAGCCAACACTAAACAATATTCTGTGATTATAGACAGCCAAAAATGTCCTGTGATTATAGCCAACAATAAACAATGTCCTGTGATTACAGACAGCCCACAATAAACAATGTCCTGTGATTACAGACAGCCAACAATAAACAATGTCCTGTGATTACAGACAGCCCACAATAAACAATGTCCTGTGATTACAGACAGCCAACAATGAACAATGTCCTGTGATTACAGACAGCCAACAATAAACAATGTCCTGTGATTACAGCCAACCAAAACACAATGTCCTGTGATTACAGACAGCTAATAAACAATGTCCTGTGATTACAGACAGCCAACAATGAACAATGTCCTGTGATTACAGACAGCCCACAATAAACAATGTCCTGTGATTACAGACAGCCCACAATAAACAATGTCCTGTGATTACAGACAGCCCACAATAAACAATGTCCTGTGATTACAGACAGCCAACAATGAACAATGTCCTGTGATTACAGACAGCCAACAATAAACAATGTCATGTGATTACAGCCAACCAAAACACAATGTCCTGTGATTACAGACAGCCAATAAACAATGTCCTGTGATTACAAACAGTCAACAAGGTCCTGTGATTACAGACAGCCAATAAACAATGTCCTGTGATTACAAACAGCCAACAATAAACAATGTCCTGTGATTACAGTCAACAATAAACAATGTCCTGTGATTACAGACAGCCAACATTAAACAATGTCCTTCCTGTCACCGCAGACAGCCAACACAGAGAAGCAATGTCATCAGTGATGGTCCAGAGTTCTTCTCCATCGTGACAGCCGTCAGTTTGTTTCGTGTCGTCTGCTTCTCCTGTCTGACCTTCACCTGTCAATCAGCTGTCTGTTCTGCTGTCTGCTTTGCTGTCCGCTCTGCTGTCTGTTCTGTCAGTTTCCTTCCATGACAGATTCCAATTATTCTCTTCCATTTCCCCTCTACTCTATTTCCAGACTCAATGGTCACGATTGTACTCCAACGTTCGGATCAGTCTAAGTATCGTCTGAGACCTTTGTAAGTTGCTGACGTCCCCATTTCTTGATGTCTTTCTTGATCTCTCTTGCTCTTTGGGCTCTACCTGTTTCTTTCACTCCCTGTGTCTTGTCTCTCTCTTCCTCTCCCCTTTCTTTTCTGGCGGTGTTAAGCTCTACTTTTTTTTTCATTGCTATGTTACAATATGGGGACGGGACAGCTCAGTGGTCAGAGCACTCGCTTTCCCCCCAGCCAATGTTAAGCAGCATGGAGGGTGGTTACCAGTTGGATGGGTGACCGTTTGCACGCATTGGCTTCAGTACAGTTCCCCCAGCTGTAAATGGGTACCTGCCCTCTTTAGGGTCAGGGAAGGCAAAGCAGCGAGTGAGAGGAGATGGGCGCCGCACTCAATATGCTGGCCCCTAGAGAAGCTGAGGTCTCTGATGCCTCGCTCCCCTACGACCACACAGGTTATGGGACACCTTTACCTTTACCTTTTATGTTATAATATTTTTTATATGAAAACTTATTTCTTTGCATGTTACCAATAAACACACTGATAACAAATATGCTATCAGTACAATTGTCTCTATTTAAGGAAAAGAGTTTGTAGGTCATTTTATTATTTTTTTTATTATTCCTTTTTGTTCGGTATGTTTACGCATATTATTCGTGATGGCAAACGTTGCCGTCCGTTGGAAAATAACAGCACATGTGACAAATGTTGTGTCTGTTGAAAATAGCAGCACACGTGACAAATGTTGTGTCTGTTGAAAAATAGCAGCACACGTGACAAATGTTGTGTCTGTTGAAAAATAGCAGCACACGTGACAAATGTTGTGTCTGTTGAAAATAGCAGCACATGTGACAAATGTTGTGTCTGTTGAAAAATAGCAGCACACGTGACAAATGTTGTGTCTGTTGAAAAATAGCAGCACACGTGACAAATGTTGTGTCTGTTGAAAAATAGCAGCACACGTGACAAATGTTGTTTCTGTTGGAAAATAGCAGCCACACGTGACAAATGTTGTTTCTGTTGGAAAATAACAGCACATGTGACACATGGACTCCTCAGCTCCTGTTGTCTTTAACAACAGGTTCAAATCTCGTTCAAGGGATTTTTCCGACTTGGGCCGACTCCACTCTCCTCAAAAGTCCTTCGAATGAGATTAAAAACCAAAGTCCTGTGTGCGAACGCACACGGGACATTTTGCGCACACGATAATCCTGCCTCCTGTTTCGCTTTTCGGATTAGTAGGCCATTGTGTGCCGTGGGAACAGATGACAATATTGACAAAACTGCATACACACGGGGACTGGATCTTAAAAAGCACACGAGTGCTTATTTCATCATCCTCGATCAAAACGAAAAAATAAAAATAGAATAAATAACATATCTGAAAAATCTTAAAAAGTGCAGATTTGTGTCTTTTTACTAATTTAAAAAAAATGTTGATGAAAAAAAATGTTTCTGCTGCTTCTGTTGTCTGAAAATTCTTTACATTTTTTTTTGCTCATGCTCTTAATATGTTCTTTATATTGCATCGATTTATTTGTTTAAATCTTGTATGGAAATTTACTAAAACATGACTGCCTATGGCAGTAATGCAGACAATGACAGCTTTCTCTCTTGTTGTACGGGATAGCCTTATGGTTAGAACATTGTACCTGCAGTCTGACGACCTGGGTTCGAATCCCGTTTAAGGGGATATTTTTCTTCTGGAGTCAACATCAGTACTGACTCGACTCCCTGCAAATTCTTTCGGGTGAGACAATAAACCGAGGCCCCGTGTGTGAACGCACGCAGAACATCTTGCGCACAAGGTAAAACCTGTTCCGCTTTTGGAAAGAGCAGGCCATTGTGTGTTGGTGAGAACGGACGTAAAAATTTACAAAAGTGCATAAAAAGCACATAAGTGCTTATTCCATTATCCTTGATATAACAGAATAAATAGATAAATAAATAAATAGATAAATAAAAAAAAGAAAGATATATTTGGACTGGTTCGTCTACTCTACCTTTAATTAAAACACAGGCTGCATGAACAGCGTAAGAATCACTAACTCATCTCTTGTGCCATGGTCCATTGAGGATAAAAAAGCTCTTGCTGTTGTTTACTTTGGTGCTGAGTACACTAGCATCATCCTTGATGTAGATCACTTTCACCTATCATCAGGGCGACGGGATAGCCTAGTGGTCAGAACATTGCGTTCGCAATTTGACGACCCGGGTTCGATTCCCTTTCGAGGAGATTTTTCTCCTGGAGTTAACATCAGTGCTGACTCCACTCTCCCCAAAAGTCCTTCGGATGAGACTATAAACCGAGGCCCCGTGTGTGAATGCACGCAGAAGAACATCTTGCACACACATTAAATCCTGTC
Organism: Stramonita haemastoma; assembly: GCA_030674155.1. NCBI lineage: Eukaryota > Metazoa > Mollusca > Gastropoda > Neogastropoda > Muricidae > Stramonita > Stramonita haemastoma. The sequence goes on along the minus strand of CM060336.1, from coordinate 32,875,918 downwards.
CCGCTTTTCGTAAGAGTAGGCCATCATGGTGCCGGTGGGAACAGATGACATTTACAAAAAAACTGGATACACACGGGGACAGGATGTAAAAGCGCACAGGAGTGCTTATTCCATTATCCTCAATATCAAAAAGAACGAAAAAAAAAGAAATAAAATAAATCATGTCATGTCGCCTCAGGACAGACAAAATACAGACCTGAACTCTACTCTGGGGAATGCCTGAAATGTAACTGACATGTTGCGACAGTATTGATTTTCCAGATTCTCTGTCACTCTCAGTGATAGCATCTGTATGAACCTGCCCCCTCCGTTCTTTCTTGCTTTCTTTGTCTGAAGCTTCTGGTAATGTGTTTTGCCCGCAAGTCACTGTCACTGTGTGTTGAGATACAATTTGAGAAGTCTCCGAGAGAATCCCATGTTCTGTACTGTTTGAATAAATTTTGCTAAGAACACATACACGAGCCTGATTTCATACAATTTGTTTGATGT
>CM060336.1:32862929-32865429 GCA_030674155.1 Stramonita haemastoma | reverse complement strand
CACGACAATCTGATTGAATACACTGTGTGTGTGTGTGTGTGTGTGTGTGTGTGTGTGTGTGTGTGTGTGTGTGTGTGTGTGTGTGTTCGTGCGTGCGTAGGTGTGTTCGTGCGTGCGTGCGTGCGTAGGTGCGTGTGTGCGTGCGTGTGTGTGTGTACTGTGAGTGAACTCTGTGTGTTTGTGTTTGTCTGCATGTGTGTCTGTATGTGTACAGAAGTGTCTGTCTATATATACATTAATTTTTCTATGTTGTCTTATTTTGTTGGCTTTTGTTCTGTTTACTAGGACTTGAACCATTCAGACTGGAAGTTGTTGCTAGATAGAAAGAGAAATTAGAATAACATGTCCATTGATATGGGGACGGGACAGCTCAGTGCAGTGGTCAGAGCACTCGCTTTCCCCCAGCCAAATATCAAGCAGCATCGAGCGAAGTTACCAACTGGATGGGTGTTCGGTTGTGCGCCTTGGCTTCAGTACAGTCCCCCCAGTCCCCCCAGCTGTAAATGGGTACCTGCCCTCTTTAGGAACAGGAGAGGTAAAGCAGCGAGGGAGAGGAGATGGGCGCCGCCCTCAACATGCTGGCCCCCTAGAGAAGCTGAGGTTTCTTACGCCTCGCTCCCTTACGACCACATAGGTTTGACACGCTTTTGCCTTTACCTTCATTGATATTGTTTCTGAGGCTGGCTTCTTTTCTTATATTGAATATTGCGTGATATGCACAAACAGTACGTGGTGTGATGAAAAAAGAAATTAATGTATATGTGTACAAGGAACTGTAAACTTGTATGCAAAGGACAAAGAGAAGGATTGACCACCCCTCCCCCCCAACCCCCCAAAAACACAAACAAGCCAAAAAACGAAACAAAACCAAGCCAAACTAACCAACCATCCAAACAAGACCACAAAAAAAGAAAAGAAAAAGAGACAATATGACACAATACAACCATTTAGAGAAATTCACATAGAAAGGGAAATCATTCTTTGCACTCGATCATGCATTTTTTCCCCTTTTGATGGCAGTTTTGTAATCTTTCTCCAGCATGTCATTCTTTCAAAATACCTAGCTTTTAATTTTTAAAAAAAAAAGTAATTTAATCTGTAAAAAGAATTGCTGGATAGACTCTCTACTCTTATGTTGATATCACTTATATCATAAGTGGATGAACATAATAATGAAAGAAAAAATTAAAAAAACAACAACTTTAAAGGGTTATATTAAACAAAGCTGTTGTTGATGTGAATAAAAGAGTTTTTAAAGATTGCACTTTATGACATTCTGGACTGTCAGAGCTTTCAGTCATATTACTTGAATGGCCATAAGGACGCGAACAATAAACAAACAACAAATAGATAAATAAATAAACGACTAAATAAGTACACGAATAAACAAATAAAATATATGAGTACGCGGTCTTATTAAGGGCCTTGACCCTCTTGGGCTAAAAATAGTGCATACAGGTATGAAGACCAAAATATTCTTAATTGAAATCTTGCGTGATTTATTCCGTGCCATTTATCTGTAAAAACGAGAGAGAGAGAGAAAGAGAGAGAGAGAGAGAGAGAGAGAGAGAGAGAGAGAGAGAGAGAGAGAGAGAGAGAGAGAGAGAGAGCGCTTTCGCTTACATTTCTTATACAGGCTGTAAAAAAAAGATCAATTCTGATTCATAGCTGCCGCCGTAATAATAATATTCACCACGGAAATCGAGAAAATTGAAAACAGAAGAAGACGAAGAAAGAGAAGAAAAAGAAGAAGAGGAAGAAAAACTGCGAAAAAAGACGAAGAAGAAGAATGCAAAGAAGAAGAGGAAAAAGAAGAAGAAAAGGAAGAAAAAAAGAAGAATTGCGAAGAAGAAGACGAAGAAAGAGAAAAAGAAGAAGAAGAAGGAATTGAAGAAGACGACAAAGAAGAAGAAGAATGCAAAAAGAAGAAGAAGAATACAAGAAAAAGAAGAAGAAGAAGAAGAAGAAGAAGAAGAACTAACTTAAAAAAAATTGACGTATGAACAAACGCTGAGGAAAAGGAAGGGCCGATAGAAAGAAATCAAGAAAAAGGAAAGATTTAGCCAAAACCAAAACAGAGTGACAAAAACAGAAAAAAACCATATGCAGCAGAAAGAAAGAAAAACGACAGAAAAAGGTCAAAAGGAAAAGGAAAAAACAAATTATAGAAAGGGGGAAAGAGAGAAAAATACCCACAGAAAGGGAGAAATAAGTAAAGAAAGAAATTCATCACGAAAAAAAAAGCAGAAAGAAAAGATAAAAAAGAGGAAGACAATTATTTTGAAAAAAAAAAATCAGGAACACAAAAACGAAAAGTACCAAAATGTAGAAAGGCAACTGATAAAACACATGCTTAAACAAATCTGGTAAAAGACAGAAAGGAAAAGTGAAAAAGAAGGAAGAATATATATATATATATATATATATATATATATATATATATATATATATATATATATATATATATATAATATATATATATTATTATAACAGACAAACC
>CM060336.1:32837929-32840429 GCA_030674155.1 Stramonita haemastoma | reverse complement strand
AAGCCACCCACCCAAGCTAAGCTAAGCTACTGTAAGCCAAGATCAAACTGCGATCTCCTCTTGAAAAAGAATCTAGAAATCGATGGAGCAAACACTATTTTTAGCACTGTGTCTGCTTATACAAACATGATCCTGTTCCCATAACCAATACGGTGGTTCGGGAGCGAGATATCAGACACCCCATCTTCTCCAGGGGGCCAGCACATTGAGGGCGGCGCCCATCTCCTTCTCCCTTTTGTTGCTTTACCTTCCCTGACCCTAAAAGAGAGCAGGTATCCATTTACAGCTAGCTGGGTGAACTGGGGAGACTGACTGTACCGAAGCCAAGGCGCAAGAAAGGCCCCTCATCCAAGGTTGTAACCATACTCAACGCTTGCTTAAACTTTAGCCTAGGGGAGGAGGGAAAACGAGAGCTCTGACCACTGAGCTATCCTTATTTGTTTCTCGTCGTCATGTTTATGTGTGATACTAGCATTACACAGACCACCTCTGGCCATAAATCATGTCTGGGAGACCATTTTCTTGATGGCTCTGGCACTCACACTCAATTTCCTTTACGGCTTACTGGCTTTCTTCCATCAATGATTGATTTATTTTCCATGGAGATGTTTTCTGTCACAAGATGGAAGACTGGTGTTGTGAGCAAAAAGAGAGAGGAGAGAGAGAGAGGAGAGAGAGAGAGAGGAGAGAGAGAGAGAGAGAGAGAGGAGAGAGAGAGAGAGAGAGAGAGAGAGAGAGAGAGAGAGAGAGAGAGAGAGAGAGAAGAGAGAGAGAGGAGAGAGAGAGAGAGAGAGAGAGAGAGAGAGAGAGAGAGAGAGAGAGAGAGAGAGAGAAGAGAGAGAGAGAGAGAGAGAGAGACTGAGAGAGAGGACAGACAGACAGACAGACAGTCAGACAGACAGACAGATACGTAGGCACACAGACACAAAACAGACATAAGAAAGAGACAGACACACAGGAACAAGACAAAATATGAATTCTCAATATCTTTTCCTTCAATCTCCTCCCTACCCCTACCTCTCCCCAGTAAATTTCTCCACACCCTTCTTCAAGAAATCTAATAGTCCAGAGAACCTGGACACGGCAGATCAGCAATTTGTCAGCACGCTCTTCACTGTGCTCCCATCTCCACAAGCCGTATAGCCGGGGACGAGATAGCCTAGTGGTCAGAACATTACGCTCGCAATTTGACGACTCGGGTTCGATTCCCGTTCGAAGGGATTTTTTCCCCTGGAGTTAACATAAGTACTGACTCCACTCTCTCCAAAAGTCTTTTGGATGAGACTAAACCGAGGCCCCGTGTACGAACGCGTGCAGAACATCTTACCGCAAACATTAAAACTTGCACCACTTTTGGGAAGAGTAGACCTATTGTGTGCTGGTAGGAGTGGATGACAAAATTAAAAAAAAAACATACACAGGGGACTGGATGTAAAAATTTGCAAATTGTTTTGTGTGCCGGTGGGAGTGGATGACAAAATTTACAAAAACTACATACACAGGGGAGAGGATATAAAAAATTGCAGACAAATTGTTTTGAAACAAACAAGGAAGAGAAGTTGCATGTAGTAAGGTCACCGTACTTCGGCTATTTGTCAGCGGAATTGTTTTTCAATATATCCCTCTTTTGGCGAGGTGTGTGTCCCCATACCTTCTCTCTACGTTTAACAAATGACACCTTAGCACGCAAGGAGTTCTGGTTTGCAGAAATAGTAGATTCAATTTCCTTGAAGTTTGGGGCCAAAGTGGCGTCATTATAGGGTGGCTGCACACCATTGATCTTCTGTTCGATCCTCTCCCTGTACACCCTCTCCTCTCTCTCTCTCTCTCTCTCTCTCTCTCTCTCTCTCTCTCTCTCTCTCTCTCTCTCTCTCTCTCTCTCTCTCTCTCTCTCTCTCTCTCTCTCTCTCTCTGTGTAGCCGTCGTGAAAGTGGTTACTTGTTCCAATTTGGAAACATAAGGCAAAGTCTGGATTCTTCGAGCGTTTCAGTGTCAGATCTAGGGGATGATATATATATATATATATATATATATATATTATATATATATATATATATATATATATATATATATATACATATACATATATATATATAATTTATACATAAATATAAATTATATATATATATATATATTCCGTGTCCATATATATATATATGTATATATATACACATATATAAAAATATTATATATATACACTATCTCTCTTGTGTCCCCATACCTTCTCTCCACGTTTAACAAATTCCACCTTCGCACGCAAGAAGTTCTGGTTTGCAGAATAATTAGTAGATTCAATTTCCATACAGTTTGTGGCCAAAGTGGGATCATTAAATATATATATATATATATATATATATATATATATATATATATATATATATATATATACTATACACACATACGCACAGATCTATATGTATATACATATATATATATATATGTATAAAAATATATAAATAGATAGATAGATAGATAGATAGATAGATAGATAGATAGATAG
>CM060336.1:32827929-32830429 GCA_030674155.1 Stramonita haemastoma | reverse complement strand
GAGAGAGAGAGAGAGAGAGAGAGAGAGAGAGAGAGAGAGAGAGAGAGAGAGAGAGAGAGAGAGAGAGAGAGAGAGAGAGAATGGAGAGAGAGAGAGAGACATAGACATAGGCAGAGACAAAGACAGACAGACAGACAGACAGACAGACAGACAAATAGAGTGACATTTAGACAGAAACAGAGTAACACAGAGACAGATAGAGATCTACCAGATAGACACATCAAACAACGGAATTCATTTGCATTCAGCGCTAGCCACTCTCTGAAACATTCAACACCCCCCACCATGACCAGAAAACGTCTGCCATAAATGTCAAAACCTCTGCCAAAAAATGTCAAAACCACTGCCACTAATGTCTTCATCCAAAATTCATGTACATGGCACTGTCTCTATTTCACATTTATCAACTAACTAATGCAAACAAATGCCACGACATCCGAGAGCGGACTGGCCTTGAGTGGAACCACTCGCTACAGAAAGCCGAAAACTGCTAGTAGTGGAGGAAGCTGGTTACAAAATCTTCAGTGGTGCCCCCACGGTCCACTTGACTTCGGGATAGGTTAAGAGGAAGGACGGTGAATACCATATAGAAAGAGAATGACTTTGTAGTGAACACCGAACGCATCAAATTTAATTTATCGTCTATTTAGAAAACAGGAATTAAGAAACGGTAAAGAGCGAGAGAAATGAGAAGGAAGGAAAGAGAAATTGGAAAAAAAAAACCCAGAAAGAAAGCAAGCAAGCAAGAAAGCGGATATATTGTCTCATGCGAAAGACTAGCACCCATACCGCCACTCACGGTCTAGTGGATGGGGGAAAAAGTTTCACGCAGGATCTTTAACCTGTATGTTTGATCTTCTGCTTTTGTATATCCACAAAAGGGAATGAAGGCACTGGCAGGTCTGCACTTGAAGCTGATTTAGGAGATCGTAAAAAAACCCCAACCCAATTCACCCCGCGCTTCCGAGATTCGAACCCATGACTTCATGGACCTATAGAACTAAAGCCGAACGGTTCGAACCACTGGGCTATAGCCTCAATTCTTGGGATAAATAATTGCAGTGTTGGAACAGTTCCTCATGGGGGTTGAAGGAGAACTCCGTTGCTCTGTTGCCCATTAAACATGCTTCAGTGGACCTCTTGTCTCAAATCACACAACCCGGAAGTCACACAGCTGAGCAGATTCTGATTATTCTTAAAGACTGCAATGAGGCAGGCCGCGTTAAAAAATCAATGCCTAGCACCTCCTGCTTGTCTAGTGCTGGGTAGATGGTTTTACACAGAGGAGATGTCACACATTATTGACTGCTTTCCTTGTAATCTTACTGATTTCAATCAATAGGAAACTGTAGGAAGCTGGGTAGAATCAAGCCATGATGTAGTAGTCTCATGGTAATGTCTGGAGAAAAAAGAAAAGAAAAGTAAAGTGACGTCATATTTAAGGTAGTGTTCCTGTTAATGTGTATTCTTAAGACAAGAACAGCTGTGTTCCCGCGGGGTAAAACATAGTTTCTCCATTTTTTCTCCCAAATTTCAAGAAATTTGAATTGCATCATTTAAGTCACTCATTACAACAAATAAAATGTTTGCCTGCAGTATTGTTAGCTTAGATAATTATAAACTCCTTTAACTTATTTTTTTGTATAGTCTGTGGAATCAGACAAGAAAATACAGTTTTCTCAAAACTGTTTTGTCATAGGTGAGAAGAAATATGTCGTTTATCACTCACAAGGGTAGATTTTGAAGCATTGGCGTGAACTGGAACAAAATTACTAGCAGATCAGTAAAAATTAATTTGAAACATACAAAACAAAAGCTTAAAGAGGAAGAAGTGTAAAATGAATCACAAAAAAGGTCTCAGTAAAACAAAAAAAGGCAGAAAAGAAAGTCTACTTGCATGTAAAAGAGGTAAAGGTAACGGTATCCCATAACCATTGTGGTCGTAGGGGAGCGAGGCGTGAAAGACCTCAGCTTCTCTAGGGGCCAGCATATTAAGGGCGGCGCCCATCTCCTCTCCCTCACCGCTTTACCTTCCCTGACCCTAAAGACGCCGGTATCAATTTACAGCTGGGTGGGCTTGGGGACTGTACTGAAGCCAAGGCGCGCAAACGGTCACCCATCAAACTGGTAACCAAGCTCGATGCTGTTTAGCCTTGGCTGGGGGAAAGCGAGTGCTCTGACCACTGAGCTATCCCGTCCCCATGTGGTGTAGCGTCGTTAAGTCATTGATGTCGTAAAGTGGGAAGGTTTAACAGAGAGAAGAACTGATTCCCTGGTTTGGAAACTCTGGAGCACTACGCACTACGGCCTCTTTGGTAAATGGCCAGATGCCAGTGCAACGTGGACCACTGAGCAGGAAGAACTTATAGCAATCACCAAAGGCTGCTATTTTCCGTGGTATTTTTCTTTGTCCTTTTATATCCACTGGTTTCAGGGATTCCAGTTCGTCATCTGCAATGAATGTATTGGTCATCAATAGTATCTGTTCAAATGTTAGCCA
>CM060336.1:32820429-32822929 GCA_030674155.1 Stramonita haemastoma | reverse complement strand
ATAGCGAAAAGAAACATTACCACGTTAACGTTGATATGTTTCATTTGTGAAGGATTTTAATAAAACCAAAGGACACACCAACTTGAGCAGTATTAAGCTTGGAGCTTTTATCGGGCAGTCTAATGAAAACATTTTCGAACAAGGGAAGGCAGTGACAGAAGTGTATGGAAAACCTGACATTTCACAAAGAACAAATCCAAAAGGATATTGTAATATTGATCATTAACAGTCGATAATAATGTTATAGCAATCAGAATGACATAAAAAAAATACGGAAGCAGTCAAGCAAATACACAAACAAATGAATCTGATATATGATATATATATATAATTATATATATATATATGTAAAGAGAGAGAGAGAGAGAGAGAGAGGAGAGAGAGAGAGAGAGAGAGAGAGAGAGAGAGAGAGAGAGAGAGGAGAGAGAGAGAGAGAGAGGAGAGAGAGAGAGAGAGAGAGAGAGAGAGAGAGAGCTAAAAGAAAAGAAGTGACATATGTTGTCATCATTGTTTTTAGCATCAGGACAGTGTTCAGAAGTCCTGATGTGAGAGTGTCCTGCTAGCTGCCGCCGTGTCCACTGTGTGGTCAGTTGAAGGCCCAAACACTTGCCAGAGCCAAGCCCTGTCTCTAAAGACCTTCTGCTGTCCACCTCTCTCTGCACTTTTCTCCCTTTTTCGGCTTTATCACAGTTCTTGATTAAACCATTGATGCTGGGGGCAACAGCAAAGTGAGAGGCTGTATAATTAGCGGCTTTCCCACTCATGGAATTCCACTTTACAGCTTAGTCTTTAGTGATCAACTATGACTCTCTGACCAGGAGGCTTGACTTGCACAGTTATTATGTGCTGCAGCCCTGGGGGCTAGTTGGCCTTTGGAGAACATCTCCAACGCTTACTGTCCTTATGCCCTCTTGGCCGAGAGAGTGGGGATGTACTGTGGGCAAGGCATCTCCACTAAAAATCAAATTTCTGCCCAGTTTCCGAAACAGCATCTGCCTCCTCTGCTGTTTTGGATGTCATCGTCGAACACGACGGACAAACAAACAATATCTTAGTATTCTAGTTTTCTTTTTAAAGATTTTTTATTTTACGTCTTTCTTTATCTAGTCTTTCTTTTTCTTTATGCTAGTTTACTTTGCTGGTTATTTTTACATCAATGCCTCAGAGATGTATTGTTAGGAAAAAAATAAATATAGTGCTTCCTTTATAAGAGTTGGGAGATGGGACAGTTCAGTGGTCAGAGCACTCGCTTTCCCCAAGCTAAGGTTAAGCAGCATTGAGTGTGGTTAACAACGGGATGGGTGACCGTTTGTGCGCCTTGGCTTCAGTACAGTACGCTAGTTCACACAGATGTAAATGGGTACCTGCCCTCTTTAGGGTCAGGGAAGGTAAAGCAGCGAGGGAGAGGAGATGGGCGCCGTCCTCAATATGCTGGCCCCTAGAGAAGCTGAGGACTCTGATGCCTTGCTCCCCTGCGACCAAATAGGATATGGGACACCTTAACCTTTTACCTTTACATAATTTATTTTGCTAGTTATTTTAACATCAATGCCTCAAAGCTGTATTGTTCGGATAAAATGATACATTGTTTCCATTATAACAGTTAGCCCATTGTCTACGTTTTAAGAAAACCAGTTTCCTATTTAAGTTTTAATGAAGAGGTTGATAATCTACCTAGGCCTAACCTAACCACAAGCAAAACCACTTTTTTTCTAATTAAATTATAGACCAAAAGACAAAAAAGATTTTCTTGAAATTGAAAAAAAAAGAGTTGCTTTATTTTACACGGTGGGGACAGAGCTTGTCTTGATGTTTTAAAAATACGGATTAACGTGACTTATTTAATCTTTTTCTTACGTCTGCATCATAAGAAATATTGATTCTGACAAACCGCCCAACATATTCCAGATTTTATCGATACCAATCAGTCAGATTACAGGAAGCATTGCGTGTCATCCCTTCTGTGTAAAATAACCTTTATGCACCAACAGTTTTCATTTTCAACTGTCGTTCTGCCCAACTGCAGCCTTCAGGGATAAGCAGAGCGTGCTCAGCCATACCACAGCAGGCTTTGTGATTCATCAGACCCGTGAACCATTGAACCCTGGTCAAAGTGTCGCGGACACACTGAGGCCAAAAATACCAGCCTCTTCCCATCCCCCCCCTTCCTCCAAAGTCCTACAGCTGAGCAGATTCTATTCATGAACAGATCCTATTCCTGAGCAGATTCTTTTCATGTACAGATCCTATTCCTGAGCAGATTCTATTAAAAAACTCTGGAACAGGAAGGGTAAATCAGATTCTATTCTATTCTTTTATTTCGATGATAATGGTATAGCAATCATGTACTTTTATATTTTTTGCTTCAAGTCCCCCGTATGTATGCAGTTTTGTCAATTTTGTTATCCGTTCCCACCGACACACAATGGCCTACTCCTCCGAAATGCCGAACAGGTTTTAATGAGTGCGCAATATGTTCTGCGTGCGTTCGCACACGGGA
>CM060336.1:32805429-32807929 GCA_030674155.1 Stramonita haemastoma | reverse complement strand
ACGTTTGCATTCATATAATTTTTCATAAAATCCCAAAATTGTCTGTCACAAAATTAAAAAAAAAAACAGTTCCAATTTTCTCAACACCTGGTGCACTTTTCATCCCTCCAAAAATGTCAGGGTTAACAAAAAAAACAACAACCCTCCTTCAAATTACCATCAATGACACCACCACAATCAAACACCACACACAAGTTCAAGATCCGGTGTTGTTGAACATCATCCTAAATGACCCACAAAACCTCAGCCGATACACACAGACAGACAGACAGACACAGACGCAGGCAGACAGGCTGACAGTTTAGCCAGGTCGCTAGCGGTGATCACGTGCGTTGCTAGCTTCCCTGCTAGCCTGCTCTGTGGGTGGCACAGTATGGATGCTATAGATTTCGAATTTCTGTCGCCAGCAAGCTACAATTGGCCTGTCAGGGTTGATGTGTGTGTTCTGTTCTGTTGTGCTCTGTTCTCGTTTGTTCAGATTGATGAAAACATTTTTTTGCAAGCAAGTTTTGAAATAGGTTAACTGTTGAACATGTTGGATTTGTCAGTTAAAGCGTAGAGTTGTTGTGTTGTGGTGAAATGATTGTAATGTTGATGATTGTGGTGATTTTAGTTTTAGTTTTTGCTGTTGTGTTGTTGTAGTTAAATGTTTCTCAGATTTCCAGTCTAGGGTTAATCACCCAGAAAATGCATTCTCACTCACCACACCTGGGAATCTATATGAGAGCACACACTGGGTGCTAAGTCTCTGTGTGTGTTGTTTTCAAATACCTTGCCATACAGGTAGCTATACTCAGACTTCAGAGAATTTTAGAAAAACAACAAAAACACACAAATTAAGTATTAAAGCAATACTTATAAGAGTACTGAAAAGTATGTATCAAAAGATGCTGCAGCTGAACACTTATTACATTCTATAGATAAAAATATGATTAACTAATTGTGTAATTGTTTTGGGGATGACACAAATATCTGGAAAAAAAACCCAAAACAAAATACAAGACTGTTAAACAGAAATAAAATGAAACGACTGATAACCAAGGGAGGTAAAACACTGGCAAGTCTACATATCAGGTGAGTTCGAAGATCGTAGCACTCCCTCCCTACCACCCTCACACCTGATTCATTCAGGGCCGGGCACCCGATAATCTTACTCACAGGAACCTACCCAACATCCGGTCTATGACCTTAAATTAAGGGGAATGGGCTCCGCCAGTTTCAACTCGCCCAGCCTATGACCGATGATATGGATGACACGAACATAGCCAGCCTCCTGTCTGTCCCCTGGAGAAGAACCGGCTTTACCAAGTTCAACTTTTCCCAGAAATCCTGTCTGAATCTTTTTTTAAAAGGTAAAGGTGTTTCCATTACATATGTGTACGATGGGGATCGAGGTGTTAGAGACCTCAGCTTCTCCAGGGACCAACGTCTTTGGGGCCCAGGCGGCGCCCATCTCCTCTCCTTCGGAGCTTTACCTTCCCTGTCCCTAAAGAGGGCAAGTACCCATTTACAGCTGGGTGAACTGGGGAAACTGTATTGAAGCCAAGGCGCGCAAACGGTCACCCCTCCAAAAGGTAACCCTGCTCATCGCTGCTTAACCCTAGCTTGAGGAGAGTGTGTGCTCTAACGATTTAGCCATCCGGCCTCAAACAAAATAAAAAACAAACACAAAAAAACAAAAAAAGGACTTCGTTCCTTTTGTTACAGAAGAGGAGGATCGTTATTTGTGTTGTGTTACTTCCTTCATTTTCGTCGTCGACCGCTCAGACAGCAACTGTTGTTGTCTGTCATGTGAGCAAAAATGCGTCGCGCTGCCTTTAAGCACTGATAAGTCATGCCCAGCGCTTCCAACTTGGGCTTGAGATAGAAGTGTCATTTGTTTGAAAATAAGGCACGGAAATAGACCAAGAAGGCAGAAAATAGACAAGAAGGACGTGACAAGAAGAAGAAAAAAGAACAAGGCAGGATGAAAGAGAGGGATATAAAAGAAGAGAAAAGAATTGCTAGCACCTAGTTTTCAGAATGTGGGGATGCTGTTTATACTGACAGGACCCCCAGCATCCCTTTAGGGGATGTAAGCGTTATCTGGAAACATTTTCGTCTACCTGACCACAGCTTCTGTCATTGAAAATCTGTGACACCAACTGCAATATAATCAGTTGGAAATGGAGAACTTATTTTAGTCACTAAATTAACTGCTACATGACTCATTTCTTCAACCATGTTCCATTTCACTTAATCCCATTCGCTTATTTCGTTTTCGTTGTTGCTGTTGTCGTTGTGGTTGTTGTTGTTGTTATTTGTTGTTGTCGTTGTTGTCGTTTTTGTTGCTGTTGTTGTTGTTGTTGTTGTTGTCGTCGTCGTCATTGTTGTTGTTGCTGTTGCTGTTGTTGTCGTTGTCGTTGTTGTTGTTGCTCGTTCCCCAGTCGAAACACCAGGGAGGATACCTATGATACGTACTTTGGCTCACTCATCCCACCTGGGAATCACTGTACTATTG
>CM060336.1:32797929-32800429 GCA_030674155.1 Stramonita haemastoma | reverse complement strand
CTCTCTCTCTCTCTCTCTCTCTCTCTCTCTCTCTCTCTCTCTCTCTACGCACGCGCGCGCGACGCGCGCGCGCCAACACACACACACACACACACACACACACCGCACTCACAAAACACACACACAAACGAACACACACACACACACAGACACAGACACAGACACACACACATACACACACAACATGCGCGCGCGTACACACAGACACAAACACACGCAGACACACAAGACACAAACAACGACAACACACACGCGCGCGCGTGCGCACGCGCATGCACCACCTCCCCTCCCACACCCCAACTGTATACACACAAGGGTAACTGCATTATCATTGTGCTCTTGGGTGTGGGTGGGGGTTAAAGCTTTTAAGAATGCTTAGATTAACCCTTTTGATTGAAAAATACTCCTGGGAAAAATAACTCCCAAAACAGCAACACAAAAAAAAGACTTCGAGCAACAAGCTACAAGCTTACATTGTGCTTAGTCCCTACCTACCATGTCTGAACCATGTAGGCTAAGCTCTCACGGAATAATGATATTTGACGTCACTGGACGCGTGTAGAACACTCTGACGTAATTCTGGTTACTGATGTGAAAATGATGACAAAGAACTTGCAAGAGCTGAATGTGAACATTCAGCTTGTGATGCAAAGGAAGAAGAGGACTTTCGTCATAACATCTGATAGATGGCTAAACGAGAGAGAGAGAAGAAGAGGAATTTAGTCATAACATCTGATAGATGGTTAATCGAGAGAGAGAGAGAGAGAGAGAGAGAGAGAGAGAGGAGAGAGAGAGAGAGAGAGAGAGAGAGATTACAATTTGACGCGTACACACACGTACACACGCACTCACACACACACACACACACACACACACACTAATATCACTTTCTAGTCGATAGACGTTAAAATTGAAGACACACACACACACACATTACCTTCAGATGAGACTATAAACTGAGGCCCCGTAAGCGAACGCACGCAGAACATCTTGCGCACACGTGAAATCCTGTTCCGCTTTTCGGAGGTGTAGGCCATTGTGTGCTGGTGGGAACAGATTACGAAATTTACAAAACTGACATACACATGGAAACTGGGTGTAATAAAAGTGCTTATTCCACTATCCTCGAAATAAATGCATAAAATAAATAACACATGCACACATGTGCCCGCGTGCGCGCGCGTGTACACACACACACACGCGCGCGCGCGCCCACGCGTGTATATCAGCATTTATATGTCTCTCGGTAGATAACAAACGTTCCTGTGGCTTTAGGCTTGGCATCTTGTGTCTCTGTCTATGTGCGTGTAAGGAGAAAAAAAAACTAGCACTTTTTTCGTTATTACTTTATATAATACGTTTAACGTAAAAGAAAAGAAGAAGAAAATCAATGGGAAGAAAAATCTCTCAATGTGACAAGTTGGACAGTATATAACTGCAACGAATGGAGGAAACTCGACATTTCAGACAACACCATTTTCTTGAAGGGGGTTGACGTCAGAGCCAAGATGACGTTTGTTATAATAAGCCTCTCACTTCTGATGAAGCAGACAGTCACATACACACACACACACGCGCGTGCGAGTGCGAAGGGCTCCGAATAATAAATAATAATAATAATTAATAATAATAATAATAATAATAATAATAATAATAATATAATAATAATAATAATAATAATAACAACAACAACAACAACAACAATACTACTACTACTACTAATACTAATAAAGGGAACACACAGGTGCTTATTCTGTTTAGTATAAATTCACCACTGTAGGTGTATTAAGGCAATTCATAGCAACATACTGTGGTTGCTGAACCACAGCCATTTATCTATTTGTTTATGTATTCTTTTATTTCGAGGGTAGTGGAATAAGTACTCGCACGCGCGTGTGTGTGCACGCAGAGGACGGGGTAGCCTGGTGGTTAGAGCATGTTGCTGACGCCTTGGGTGCGAACCACCAGTAAGACCCGTTCAATGGGGATAATCTTCTGAACCCGGGTTCGATTCTCGTTCGAGAGGGTTTTTCCTTTGGAGTTAACATCAGTGTTGACTCCACTCTCCCCTAAAGTCTTACGGATGAGATTATAAACCTAGTCCCCGTGTGCGAACGCACGCAGAACATCTTGCGCTCACGTTCAATCCTGTTCCACTTTTCGTAAGAGTAGGCCATCGTGTGCCGGTGGGAACAGATGACAAGATTTACAAAACTGCATACACACGGGGACTGTAAGTAAGAAAAGCACATGAGTATTTATTCCATTATTCTCGATATAAATAATAAAAAAGAAGAAAAAAGGTAACATCTGTAAAGGCTCCATTACTCCGAAAATCCTTTGGAAGAGACGACAAACCAAGGTCCCTGTAGGCGAACGCGTGCAGGACAGTTTGTGAACACGTTAAACACTGTTCCGCCTTTCGGAAGAGTGGAGCATTTATGGCGGTGGGAAGGAAGAACAAAGTTTATAAAACCACGTGGTCACTGGGACTGGATTG
>CM060336.1:32785429-32787929 GCA_030674155.1 Stramonita haemastoma | reverse complement strand
CAGACAGAGAGACAGAGAGACACACAGAGACAGAGACAGAGACAGAGACAGAGAGACAGACAGACAGACATAAAGTGACAGAGAGAGAGAGAGAGAGAGAGAGAGAGAGAGAGAGAGAGAGAGAGAGAGAGAGAGAGAGAGAGAGAGAGAGAGACAGAGAGAGACAGAGAATCTATCATTAGACATCTGCCCTTTCTAAAGAGACTGGTAAAATACCCCATCAAAACAAAACACCCAAATACAAAACAAGCCAAACAAAAAAAGGTGAAAATCATTATATCATTAACAATGAATAACAACAGAAATTCAATATATTATGCAACTTGAACGTTTCGTACAGCAACAAAATTAAGGAGCTGAAAACATCGATACATTCCCTGAATAATATCATCAATAATCCTGTAAACATACATGATTGTCCATGATATTTCACTGCAATCAGAGAGAGAGAGAGAGAGAGAACACACACACACACACACACACACACACACACACACACACACACACATACACACACACACACACACACACACACACACACACACACACACACACACACACACACACAGACCAGATTTTATCTAAATTAAGCGAAGACAGCACAACCTAGTACAAATCTTTCTCCAAATCTCTCTCCCGCCCTCCTTAAAAAAAAGAGCAAAAAGCAAAAACGTATAAAGTCATTGCAATGATAGGCTGCATCTTTATTGGTAAGTAGCTCCACTTAACACAGTAGTAGCTCAATTTGAGACACTAGTACCTGAACAGACACACCCATCCAAAATACTAAGCTATGGGTTTTTTTGTTTTTATTAAAGTTTTCTTTCATTTTTAGGCAATACTTAATATGATGGTTAAAACAAACACACAAAAATTGTTTTCCGAAATAGATAATGTAATTTTATATATGAAACCTAGGTTTTAAAAGAAAGGTGTTGAGAAAAAGGTGTCATACACTTATCATTTTTCAATCCTTTTTTCGTTCACTCCTTATGTGGCAGTGTAAGGAATTCTTTCGATTCAAATAGTATCCCCATCCTCTGAATATTTTGTGCTAGAAATTCAACTTTCCCTTTTCTGTCACCGTCCTGTTTTTTTTTCTTTTATATTATATTTTTTTCTGACAATGAGACCAACGTGTCTGCCATCCATCCATCCAGCCAGCCAGACAGAGAGACAAACAAACAGACAGACGGACGGGCAGACAAATAGGCGTACAGAAAGACAGATACAGAAACACTACAAGTATGGCGTGCAGAGAACAGAGCAGAAACGTCACCAAAAAAACAACGTGTAAATTTACTGCCAAAGCAAGCTTTTTTTCTTTGCTTTTTATTTTCTTCCTTTTTTCTTTTCGTTTTTTTTTCTTCTTTTTTTGTTCCTTCTTTTTGTAAATCTGTGACCAGAGCAGTGAGCCTCCCGCCTTTTGTGTGAAAAGTGTTCATCAGGGTGGACTGGGGGTGAAGGGCAGTTAATAAAGTGTCATTTCACACAGCCCCTAGCCGCTGTGCACACCACTTGCACTGCTGGGAGGGAGAAAAAAAATCAGACCTCTGAAGACTTGACAGTCAACATACTGGTTGGTTAGTGAAGACTGGAGAAACAGAACGAGTGAGTATTCTTTTATCACCATCATTAAGAATTTATGTGTTTATCGTAATGAAGAGTAATAACTAGTCCGCTGATTTTTTTTTTTTGGGGGGTGGGGGTGGGGAATCTGGCTGTAGAATATACTTGAGTTCTGTAAGTGTCAAATTAAAAAAATGGTATCTCGCTGAGCCTGATCATGCTATAATTTATGCGATCCGTACGATATAGATTAAAGACGATGCTTTATTCTCATTTTGATTATCTCATGATTAAGTCTTTCTTGTGTATGATTTTTTTTTTTTTGGGGGGGGGGGGCGGGGGTAGAGGAGGAAATCTCCATACAGTCTCTACAGTGTCGCGTAAAATGGCAGAAAAAGTGCAAGCGGATATCTCAGGAGTGACTGTGATGATGATGCTGATTTCTGCAGCGACAGAAGTAGTAGTATAATGTAAGGATTGGACCAAGCCTGAGCCTTACAGCTAATTGAAGGCTCTAGCCATGATCATGATTTGCTGTACAGGAACGCTCATCAAACGGGTGCCATCCGCTTGTTCATAGAAACAATGCTACTCAAATCAAAACAAACATTAAAAAAATTATTTTATTATTTTATATCGAGGATAATAGAATAAACACTCATGTTTAAACAAAGTGTGCATGCGAGTTTCTCAATATACTTTTTTAAATCTGTTCTTATCGGCACGAATTGCCTACTCTTTCAAAAGGCAGAAAGGGTCTTTAGAGCAAGGTGTTCTGCGTGCATTAGTAGTCTGTTTACAATAACATCCAAGGGATTAAAAAAAAATCTATTCATACTAGCCAGCAATGGCCTGCCTCTCCCCCCCCCCTCTCCTCTCTCTCTCTCTCTCTCTTCTCTCTCTCTCTCTCTCCTCTTCTCTCTCTCTCTCT
>CM060336.1:32752929-32780429 GCA_030674155.1 Stramonita haemastoma | reverse complement strand
CGAGGAGGAAGAAGACCGACCCCCAGTCGCCCCCCCCCATCCACCCTTGTGCCCCCACCCTCCGCCCTTGTGCCCCCACCCTCCGCCCTTGTGCCCCCACCCTCCACCCTTGTGCCCCCACCCTCCGCCCTTGTGCCCCCACCCTCCGCCCTTGCTCCACCCTCCACCCTCCGCCCCTGTTCCCCCTCCACCCCTGTTCCACCCTCCACCTTCCGCCCTTGTGCCCCCACCCTCCGCCCTTGTGCCCCCACCCTCCGCCCTTGTGCCCCACCCTCCGCCCTTGTGCCCCCACCCTCCGCCCTTGTGCCCCCACCCTCTGCTTGTGCCCCCACCCTCCGCTCTTGTTCCCCCTCCCTCCGCCCTTGTGCCCCCACCCTCCGCCCTTGTTCCCCATCCGCCCCTGTTCCCCCCTCCACCCTCCGCCCCTGTTCCCCCCTCCACCCTCCGCCCCTGTTCCCCCCTCCACCCTCCGCCCTTGTTCCCCCTCCGCCCTTGTTCCCCCTCCGCCCCTGTTCCCCCCTCCACCCTCCGCCCTTGTTCCCCCTCTTGCCCCCCCCCCTCCGCCCTTGCCCCCTCCCTTTTCCAGAGACGCCGATGTGGATGTTGGAGACCCCGGTGGTCTGTTTCTATCTGGCCGCTCACAGGAAAGGCGTCACCAGCTCCACGGCGTACGGACCTTCTTCCGAGAGCTCTGTGCGTCGTATCCGTCCTACACCAGGGTTTTCACGGACGGGTCCAAGTTGGAGGAGGGGATGGCCTGCGCCGCCTATTGTCCCGCCATCAAGGAGTCGGCGCTTTCGGAGCACCTGCCTTCGGATGCCTCGGTGTACACGGCCGAACTGAGCGCTCTGTTTTGTCCCTGCAACTGATCCGGCGATCAGGAAGGAAAGACTTCTTGGTCTGTGCGGACTCGCTCTCTGCTCTGGAGGCTATCGCTTGCAGGAACGTAAACCACCCTAAGCTTCAGGAGTTCTACGAACTGTATACTTCCTTGAAACGGAATGGGTGTGACGTGGTTTTGGTGTGGGTCCCGGGCACGCGGGCATTCGGGCAACGACTCGCCAGGCGTGCCACGGAGCAGGAGTTTCCGGGTCCACGGTGCCGTTCACAGATCTGAAACCTAGGAGCGAGCAATATGTGCATTCCATCTGGCAGGAGGAGTGGAACGCTCAGATGGACAACAAACTTTTCGGATCCGTCCCAACCTGAAAGAGGTTTTCCTTCTGGGTGTCAAAAACCGAAGGGAGGCGACAGTGCTCACCAGGATACACACGGGTCATTCTCACATCACTCATGTTCACCTTGCTGAAAGGCGAGGGACCCCGTGGTGCGTGACTTGCAACGTGCGGGTGACCATCAGGCATCTGCTCCTCGAGTGTCGGGATGTTCAGGTTCCGCCCTTGTTCCCCCCTCCCTCCGCCCTTGTCCCCCCTCCGCCCTTGTTCCTCCTCCGCCCTTGTTCCCCCCTCCATCCGCCCTTGTTCCCCCCTCCCCCCTTGTTCCTCCCTCTGCCCTTGTTGCCCCCCCCCCCGCCCTCCCCCTCCCTCCCCCTTGTTGCCCCCTCCCCCCGCCCTTGTTCCCTCCCCCTCCCCCTTGTTCCCCCCCCCCCTTGTTCCCCCTTGTTCCCCCCCCCCTGCCCTTGTTCCCCCTCCCTTGTCCCTGTTCCCCCCCCCCCCGCCCTTGTTCCCCCTCCCTCCGCCCTTGTTCCTCCTCCCTCCGCCCTTGTTCCCCCTCCCTCCGCCCTTGTTCCCTCCCTCCACCTTTGTTCCCCCCTCCGCCCTTGTTTCCCCCCCCCCCGCCCTTGTTCCCCCTCCCTCCTGCCCTTGTTTACCCCCCCCCTCCGCCCTTGTTTACCCCCCCCCTCCGCCCTTGTTCCCCTCCCTCCGCCCTTGTTTACCCCCCCCCCCCGCCCTTGTTACCCCCTCCCCCGCCCCCTTGTTCCCTCCTCCCTCCGCCCTTGTTCCCTTACCCCCCCTCCGCCCTTGTTTACCCCCCCCCGCCCTTGTTTACCCCCCCCCCCGCCCTTGTTCCTCCTCCCTCCGCCCTTGTTTACCCCCCCCCCTCCGCCCTTGTTCCTCCTCCCTCCGCCCTTGTTTACCCCCCCCCCCGCCCTTGTTCCTCCTCCCTCCGCCCTTGTTTACCCCCCCCCCCGCCCTTGTTCCTCCTCCCTCCGCCCTTGTTTCCCCCCCCCCCGCCCTTGTTCCTCCTCCCTCCGCCCTTGTTTACCCCCCCCTCCGCCCTTGTTTACCCCCCCCCCCGCCCTTGTTCCTCCTCCCTCCGCCCTTGTTTCCCCCCCCCCCCCTCCCTTGTTCCTCCTCCCTCCGCCCTTGTTTCTCCCCCCCCGCCCTTGTTCCTCCTCCCTCCGCCCTTGTTTACCCCCCCCTCCGCCCTTGTTTCCCCCCCCCCGCCCTTGTTTACCCCCCCCCTCCGCCCTTGTTTACCCCCCCCTCCGCCCTTGTTTCCCCCCCCCCCGCCCTTGTTTACCCCCCCCTCCGCCCTTGTTCCTCCTCCCTCCGCCCTTGTTTACCCCCCCCCCCGCCCTTGTTCCTCCTCCCTCCGCCCTTGTTTACCCCCCCCTCCCCCTTGTTCCCCCTCCCTCCGCCCTTGTTCCCCTTCCCCTCTGCCTCCCCCCACCCCCCAAAAAAAAAATCGTCAAGGAGAATTCCTGTTTATTTTCTACTCAACTCATCATACACCTGACGGAAAAGCTGTTGTGCTGTTAGCACATTTTATTTTAAAATTTCAGTTTTCTAGAAGTATTTTAATGAAAGAGGACAGAGCGAGGTGGCACACGTGTGGTAGATCAATATTTTGATGGAGATGTGCTTTGAATTTTTTTTAAAAAGACAATGTGTACGAAGTACCACTGAGGAAGGGAGGTAAAAATGAATTTTCACATTGTTTTATTAACAAAATAAAATGTTTTAAAAAATCAGATAAGATTGTCGTAGATCTTTCCTGGTACTCATGGTAAAGAAAAGCTTGTGAATTTTTTAATACGACTTTTAAAACAAAAAAAACCGTCTGATAAAATGATTATTTCAGAAACTCTTCAGTTTCTAACTTCTCGTGATGGTTTTCGATTTTTTCCCTTTTCATTGATAGTGGTGGAGTTTTTAATTAAAAAAAAAAGAGATCCAATATAAATATTTACGAAAAAACTCTGGTCCTGACATAACTGTCATAAAATTAAGGATTGGAAAAAATCTGTTTTATCTTATCATGCAGGCTTTTTTCTTTGTTTTTTTTCCTGTTTAAAAGAACTTTAATAACATTTTAATTAGAAAACATTCCTGTCCTAAAATGTCTTTATTGATGGGCGTCAAACGCTGTGGCAATTATTATTAGTTTTTTTTAACTTTAAAATTGAATCTGATTTGATTAGTTTCAGAACTATTTCCCTAGTATACCATGTGGGACTGTCAATATTTTTTTATAGTGAATCAATTCAAATGGTAGTGTTTTTATGATAATCTACCTGTTGATAATTTGTAGAACTGCTAATGCTTTGTCATGTTATTTTTTGTGTGTGGTCCATCACCTGTGCAATCGTTGGGCAGCAAAGCCTGAGAGACCTGCAAAACTAAGAAAGGAGAAACTAAGCAGTTAGATGGCCATTCATTCCTGGTGTAGCAGAGACATGTGCGGAAAAGTCCTGAGAAATTCTATCCTGGAAACCCCCCCCTGGTCAGGAGTTTAAGCAGGACTTTTTTTTCCTGTTGGTAAATCTAAGCATTGTATGACAATAGTTTGGGTGAGACTGTGTGTGTGTGTGTGTGGTGTGTGTGTGTGTGTGTGTGTGTGTGTGTGTGTGTGTGTGTGTGTGTGTGTGTGTGTGTGTGTGTGCATGCATGTGCGTGTGTGGCGCGCGTGTGTGTGTATACAGGGTTGGTAGTTTGGAGGAGATATTAGGTTGGAAGGAGAGACATGGGAAGGGAAAGGAATATTTAGGAGGGACATACATTCACATTTAGCGCAGTGGGGATAGAAAAAAGATGGCTAGCGATCGATTTTTTGTTTCGTACATGGTTATTTTGGGTTCTTCTTTAACGGATGCAACTTGTTCAAAAATGTTTGGACTGGAGATCAGTTTGACCGGTCGTATACGCAAAATTTTACTATTGGTGAACATCAAAGTTGTAACCGGGAGCGAAAAATAATTAAACTGGAAATTTAGAACACAGAAGTAAAATGCACAGCCTTAGTAACTGATGGAACTGGTGGTTCTGATTTAAAGCTCCATTATGTTGCGAGCTATGTAGCATTGTGTCTATAGCTACACACTGTTTTGTCTATGTGCTATTGTGTCCACATGCATTCTAACATTCAGACCGACCAGCTGACAGACAACCCTTACCCTGTTCTTAACTGTTAACACTAACCCTAACACTAACCTTTACCCTAACCCTGGCCCCACATGTGGACACAATAGGCAGGTAGATAATTTGGTGTATATGCTGACACAATGGCTAAACATTTGGTCTTCGGTTAAAAAAAAAATTCTTTCGATGTTAATGGAATAAACATTGGTTTGCTTTCATGCATCGGTCCCGGTATGCATTCAGTTTTGTAAAATTTTCCTTCCGTTCGAGCCAGCACAGATCGCCTTCTCTACTAAAAGGCAGAACGGGTTTTAATATGTGCTCAAGATGTTCTGCGTGACTTCGCACACGGGGCTCGGTTAATATTTTAAACTCGGAGGTTGTTGGGAGGAAGGGATGCTAGAATTTTAGAGAAAGGTTGCTAGAAAGAGGGGGAAGGGGGGGGGGGGGGGTGGAAGATACACGGTCTGGCAAGTTCCGATGGGGAAAGAGGTGTGATGACGGATGAGTGGGATAGGGGGCAGACAAAAACGAAGTTAGGGTTTCAGTATTTAGAATGCAACGATTAAGTAATCATTTGAAAGGGGATAGGGCCCAGGGGGTGGGATTTCAGGAAAAAAATCATTTATTTGATACAGTAAAGGTGCGAGATAGAAAAGGGTTGTTAGTAAAAAAAAAATTTTTTTAAAAAAAGGTGTAGAATGTATTTTCGGTCAGTGGGAGTGGGTGTGTGTGTGTGTGTGTGTGTGTGTGTGTGTGTGTGGTGTGTGTGTGTGTGTGGTGTGTGTGTGGTGTGTGCGCGTTTGTGTGTGTGTGTGTGGCGTGGCGTTTGGTGCGTGTGTTGTAGTGTGGTGTGGTGTCGGCTTTGCGTGTCTTTGTATGTCAGTGTGTGTGTATGTTTTAGAGAAATCTTTTAAATTTAAATTTGCATTGTAGATATAACCAAAATTCACTTTATGAAAACACACGCCGTAGTTTTGTAAAAAAAAAAATGCAAGTGAAGGAAGTATTGGAGTGTCACATTAAAAAAAAAAACCGCAGGGCTTCGAGAAATAAAGTATTTATATTTTCACCTTGTTAAACAACATTGCCTAAGAAAAAACAGAATATCTCAGAGGTCAGAGCACTTGCTCACCCCAATATGCATTAAGCGTGTTTGCCTCTTGAATGGGTGACCGTTCGTGCGTTTGGACTTCAGTTCAGTCCTGCAGTTCACCCGGTTATAAAATACTGGTCATAATGGTTTCCTGCCCTCTCTAGGGTCAGGGAAAGAAAAGCTTCAAAATGCTGGCTCTTAGAAAGCTGAGGTATCTGAAACCTCGCTCCCCAACGACTGCATTGGTTATGGAAACACCTTTACCTGTTTGCTTTTTTTTTAATAAGAAACGGCATCCCCCCCCTTTTTTTTATTTTAATAAGAAAACGGCATCCCCCCCTTTTTTTAAATAAAAACGTACCTTTTTTTTTTTTTTTTAATAAGAAACGGCATCCCCCCTATTTAATTAAAAAAAAAAAAATGGCATGCCCCCTGTTTTTTTTTTTAATTAGAAACGGCATCCCCCCTGTTTGTTTTTTTTCTTTAATAAGAAACATCATCCCCTTGTTTTGTTTTGTTTTTAATAAGAAACGGCATCCCCCGTTTTTTTGTTTTTTTTTAAATAAGAAACGGCATGCCCACCTGTTTAAATTTTTTTTTTTTTTTAATAAGAAACGTCATCCCCTTGTTTTTGTTTTTTTTAAAATAAGAAACGGCATCCCCCCCTATTTTTTTTTTTAATAAGAAACGGCATCCCCCCTGTTTTTTTTTTTTTTTTTAAATAAGAAACGGCATCCCCCTGTTTTTTTGATTTTTTAAAATAAGAAACGGCATCCCCCTGTTGTTGTTTTTTTTGTAATAAGAAACGGATCCCCCCCTGTTTTTTTTTTTTAAAATAAGAAACGGCATCCCCCCTGTTTTTTTTTATTTAAAAAAAGAAACGGCATCTCCCCCTTATTATGTATTATTATATTATATAAAATATCCCCTAGTATTTTTTTTAAAATATAATAACATTTTTTTTTTTTTTTTTAAGAAACGGCATACCCCCGTTCTATTTTTTTTTAAAATAAGAAACGGCATCCCCTTTCCCCCCCACCCCCGTTTGTTTTACAAAATCTGGTTAAAAAATAATTTTCTTTTATATTATCTTTAAAGAATTGCTGGAATCTTGTATTGTTGTGTCTTGTTACCTTCCCTCTTACCTTTTTTTGCCATATATCGGGGACATGTCCATTACCAAGATTATAGCACTCTCAGCCAATTAATAGACTGCTCCATATCTCCAAGTAGTGTTTGATTCCCATTTTCAGCACAAATATCCTATATCACATCCTTTTTCTTTCGTTGTTAGAGTTAAATTTTTTTTTTAAAGTGTGAAAAAGAGGTGGGAGGTCCCCCACAATGTAATTTAAAAAGTAGTAAATATGCGACGAAGGAATGAAAAAGAAATTTAATGAAAAAAAAAGAAATGAGGTAAAAGGGTTGAAACCTCCACCCCTCCCGCTTGCTGCCCCCCCCCCTCTCTCACCCCCCACCCCCCCTGCCGTCCTCGGGCAAAAAAAGAGTAAAAATTGGCAAGACTTAGAACGCGTTATTTGACTTTGATCACTGTGCATTGCTGCATGATATCTTGTCTGTTTTTTTTTTATTGCATTCGTCCCACCTTTGCACTGTAATATTTATTTTACAGTTTTTTAAAAGGCTAGTATGGAACTTTACTTCAAATGTACGTATCATAAACTTCTGTAAAATAATGACTTTACCAGATTAAGTGCTTTAATTTGTTTTTTGCAAGATATAGCGCTATACCGATTCCATTTGTTATTGTTATTATTATTATTATTATTATTATTATTATATTATTATTATTATTGTTATATTATATTATTATTATTATTATTATTATTATTATTATTATTATTATTATTATTATTATCATCATAATCTATCACACCATCCACCATCCTCCCTTCATCCTCCCTCCATCCTCCATCCATCCTTCATCCATCCTCCACCTCCTTCATCCTCCATCCATCCTTCATCCATCCTTCATCCTCCATCCATCCTTCACCATCCTTCCCTTCATCCTCCACCATCCTTCATCCTTCATCCATCCTTCATCCTCCAACATCCTTCATCCTCCATTCTTGATCCTCTCCTCATCCATCCATCCATCCTCCATCCACCTCCACCATCCTTCATCCTCCACCCCATCCTCCATCCTCCATCCATTCCTTCATCCTCCACCATCCTCATCCATCCATCCTTCATCCATCCTTCATCCTCCACATCCATCCTTCATCCATCCATCCATCCTCCATCACATCCTTCATCCTCCATCCATCCTCCATCCATCCTTCATCCTCACCATCCTTCACCTCCATCCAACCTTCATCCTCCATCCATCCTCCTCATCCTATCCATCCATCCTTCATCCATCCATCCATCCTTCATCCATCCTTCATCCTCCATCCATCCTTCATCCTCCATCCATCCTTCATCCTCCTCATCCATCCTCCATCCCATCCTTATCCTCCATCCATCCTTCATCCTCCATCCATCCTCCATCCAACTTCATCCTCATCCACTCCTCCATCCATCCTTCATCCTCCATCCATCCTTCATCATCCATCCTTCATCCTCCCATCCATCCTTCATCCTCCATCCATCCTTCATCCTCCATCCATCCTTCATTCCATCCTTCATCCTCCATCCCATCCTTCATCCTCCATCCATCCTTCATCCTCCATCCATCCATCCTCCATCCATCCTTCATCCTCCATCCATCCTTCATCCTCCCATTCCATCCTTCATCCATCCTCCATCCATCTCCATCCATCCTCCATCCATCCTCCATCCATCCTCCATCATCCATCCTTCATCCTCCATTCTTCATCCTCCATCCATCCTCCATCATCCCATCCTCCATCCCATCCTCCATCCCTCATCCTCCATCCTCTCATCCTTCATCCTCCATCCATCCTTCATCCTCCTCATCCTTATCCCTCATCCATCCTCCATCCATCCTCATCCATCCTCCATCCATCTTCATCCTCCATCCATCCTTCACTCCATCCATCTAAACCATTTCATCCTCCATCCATCCTCCATCCATCCTTCCATCCATCCTCCATCCTCCTCCATCCTCCATCCCATCCTCCATCCATCTTCACCTCCTTCATCCCATCCATCCTCATCCATCCATTCCATCCATCCATCCTCCATCCTCCATCCATCATCCTCCATCCATCCTTCATCCATCCTTCATACCATCCTCCATCCTCCACCAATCCTCCATCCATCCTCCATCCATCCTCCATCCTCCATCCTTCATCTCCTCCATCCATCCTCCTCATCTCATCATCCTCCATCACCATCCTTCATCCTCCATCTCCACCATCCACTCTCTCCATCCATCCTCACCCCAACCATCCTTCATCCTCCATCCATCCTCCATCCTCCTTCATCCTCCATCCATCTTCATCCTCCATCCATCCTCCATCCATCCTTCATCCCCTCACCATCCTTCATCCTCCATCCATCCTCCACCATCCGCCATCCATCCTCCATCATCCTCCCTCCATCCTTCATCCATCCTTTATCCATCCTCCATCCTTCATTCCTCCATCCATCCATCCTCCACCATCCTCCATCCTCCACCATCCTCCATCCTTCATCTATCCTTCCATCCTTCATCCATCCTTCATCCTCCATCCATCCTCATCCTCCACCTCCATCTCATCCTCCTCCATCCTCCTTCATCCTCCACCATCCTTCATCCTCCCATCCTCTCATCTCCATTCATCTCTCCTCCATCCATCCTCCATCATCCTTCATCTCCATCCTTCATCCATCCTCATCCCCACCATCCTTCATCCTCCCATCCTCATCCTCCATCTCCATCCATCCTCTCCATCCTCCACATCCTCACTCCATCCATCCATCCTCATCCATCCTCCATCCTCCCATCCTCCATCCTCCTCCATCCTCCATCCATCCTCCATCCCATCTCATCCCATCCTTCATCCATCTCCATCCCATTCTCTCCATCCTCCATCCTCATCCTCCAATCCATCCTCCTCCATCCTCATCCATCCTCCATCACCTCCATCCATCCATCACTCATCCATCCATCCTCATCTCCTCCATCCATCCTCATCCTCCATCCATCCTCATCCTCCTCCTCCATTCCATCCATCCTCATCCACTCCATCCATCCTCCATCCTCCATCCATCCTCCTCCTTCCACCTCCATCCTCTTCATCCTCCTCCATCCTCCATCCATCCTCCATCCTCCATCCTCCATCTCCATCCCATCTCTTCATCCTCCATCCATCCTCCATCCTCCATCCATCCTCCATCCATCCTCATCCTCCATCCATCCTCCATCCTCCTCCTCCTCATCCTCCTTCATCCTCCATCCTCCTCATCCTCCATCTCATCCATCCTTCATCCTCCATCCTCCTCCATCCTCCATCCTCCATCCATTCCATCTCCATCCTCTCCATCCTCCATCCTCCTCATCCCATCCTCCATCCTCCTCCATCCTCATCCTTATCATCCTTCATCCTCCATCTCCACCATCCTCCATCCTCCATCCATCCTTCTCATCCTCCTCCATCCTCCATCATCCTTCATCCTCCATCCTCCCCATCCTCCCCCATCCATCCAAACTTCATCCTCCACCATCCTCCATCCTCCATCCATCCTCCATCCATCCTTCATCCTCCACATCCTCATCCATCCTCCATCCATCCTTCATCCTCATATCCTCATCATCCTCATCCATCCTCCATCCAACTTCATCCTCCACCTCATCTCCATCCTCCATCCATCCTCCATCCAACTTCATCCTCCATCCATCCTTCATCCTCCACCATCCTCCATCCTCCATCCATCCTCCATCCATCCTCCATCCTCCATCCTCCATCCATCCTTGATCTCCTCCATCCTCCACCATCCTCCATCTTCCATACTTCTCCATGTATCCATCATCCATCCATCCATGTATCCATCCGTCCATCCATCTATCCATCTATCCATCCATCATCCATCTACCCATCCATCCATCCATCATCCATCTATCCATCCATCATCATCATCCATCATCTCATCCATCATCATCGTCACTATCCATCATCCTCATCCATCATCCTCATCATCCATCAACCATCATCATCCTTCATCATCCTCCATCCTCCTCCCCATCCATCCCATCCATCCACCCATCCGTCCGTCCGTCCGTCCGTCCGTCCATCCATCCATCCATCCATAGCCTCATCCTCATCATGAGTAGCGATAATACCGTGTGGTGCAGGTAGTGAGTTTGCTTTGTTCAGCCTTTTTTTTCCCCTTGGTTTCACTTTTTCTCTCACAAAACCTGGCTTGTGTAAAGATAGAAAATGGTTTAGCATGTCAACTCAAAATTGTAATTATTCCATGTTGGGCAGTTATAACTGCATGTGGGATTTTATCTATAATTGGTCGTAAACAGTTTACAGGCATTTATACAAAGTACTTTGTGTGTTTTTATTTATTTTATTTATTTATTTATTTATTTATTTATTTATTTATTTATTTATTTATTATTTATTTATTTATCTATTTATCTATTTATCTATTTATTGTTGTTGTTTTTTTTATCGAGGATAAGGGAATGAGCACTCGTGTGCTTTTTTACACGCAGTCCCCATGTACTTTGTATTGAAACATTTAGTAATGATTTCGTTGAGCTAATTTAATTACAAAAAAACCTCTTTTATTCCTGCTCTTTTGATGTACTCAAAATTTAAAATTCTGAGCACAAAGTGGAACAGTGTATTGCCCCTTCCCTTTTTCTTTTCACTGTAGATGATGGAGTTTAGGTTTTGGGATTTGCTGTGTTACCACTATGTAGACCATTATTTGACCACAGCTCGACATAAATGCTTTCAAAGTTTAGGATTTCATGGCTTTGCTCATGAGACATTTGCCTGTCTTGGCATTATCTGTTTATTTTTTATTTAATTTATTATTTATTTATGTATTTATTCTTTTGTATCGAGGATAAGGGAATAAGCAGTCGTGTGCCTTTTTATATCCAGTCCCCGTGTGTATGCAGTTTTTGTAAATCTTGTCATCTTGTCTTGCCACCGGCCCACAATGGCCTACTCTTATGAATAGCTTATCTATTCCGATCCCCAGTTGTAAGAGAAATGTGTTTTTGTGGTTTGCATGAGTTAGCATTTTTTTCCTTCTGATAAATAGCAAGCGTAATGATACTGCTGAGTGATCCAGTAAAACGTTTTCATTATTTTTCATACAAACATAACATTGCCCTTTCTTGAAAGAATTACACAATGCTCGACGACTTACAAGTTCACCTTTTTTTTTTCATTGTTTCAATATTCATTTTGGAGGCTTGGAGTTTTTCAGTTTTATCAGGATAGTTATGCAACTGATTTAGTTGCATTAATCATTCCAAACAATGCCCACATTTTCACCTTAAGATGGAATGTGTGTTTATAATTTGTTACCTGCATCCATTCTTGGTCTTGTGTTAAAAATATATTCCGGTTGAAGTGGATTTTTTTTTGTTTATTATCTTAAACTGTATTTCTGTTGAAGTTGCTTTTTGAAGAGCCTTATTTTAGATTGTATTTGTGTTCTTGAATTTCAGTGCATTATCTTAAATTGTATTTCTGAAGTTGATTTTTGACGAGCATTATCTTAAATTGTATTTCTGTTGAAGTTGATTTTTTTGAAGAGCATTATCTCAATTGTATCTGTGTTGTTGAATTTTTAAGTGCATTATCTTAAAAATATATTGCATATGGAGTTGCTATCCAGTTGATTTCACCTCATGAAAGGGTCGATTGGAAACCCCATTTGTCAGTAGCATGTTGAAAGTTCTTGCTTTGGAGTTGCAAGTATTACAGAGCGGTTTTATTGTTCTGTCTGTAGTTATCTACACATTATTATAGTTGGTTTTTGTTTTTCTGGCACAGTTTGGCTTGTTCTTGTGCCCCAACTAAAAAAAAAGCAAAGAGGTGTATAAACGCTTACAACCTAGTTTGGTTACCTATATTATCTTTGATTGTAAAATCCAAGATTGTCCATCAAAATAGTTGGAGAAAATGTTGGATGCTTTTTTTTTTTTTTTTTTTTTTTTTTTTTACAGCATCAACAAAATCGTTGTTCGTAATCAGTGTTGTTTCCGTTATTCCTGTATGTCATAACGGCACTGTACAAAATTGTTATAGTATTTACCTCAAAACGTTTTGACAATCAAGTGGTGAGCACACACCACTGCTACTTGACTGCCCAATTTTCTTCTGCCCTGAGAAAAATGCCAGGTTTTGCAAAACTCCCTCTTTTTAAAACTTACAATCTGAAGTTTTACACTTAAAAGTTCGGGGTGTATTTGCTTTCTGGCTGTAAAGATAACATGGCTGGAATTAAGCTTTTTGTCACTTTTGTATTTTTAAAGCATATTGGAATAAACGAATCATATTATTCCGAGATAGTTTCACATGATGTGAGAATTCAAAACGTGAACAAAAGTCAGTTGGTCAGTCATTCTGTCACTGCTGGTCAGAGCACTGGGAAAAGCCTACTCCCCCTTCAGCTAAATAAAAGACTGGAGTTAGGGTTGGGTAGCCGGCACTCAGCTGAATAAACACGGAGTAAATAGGAAAGTTCAGAATGACTTAAAAGATTGTCAAAACTTGATGAGGTGTAATACAGATAAGCACGAAACTATGTCAAAAATAAAACGAACAAATTGGCCTTTATTGTTCAGTGTTCTATTTATTCATGAATGAGTGTGAGAGAAAGAAAAAGAAAATGAATCAACAAATCGATCAAATTAAAAAAGTCTATTTCGAGGATAAGGAATAAGCACTCGTGTGCTTTATTATATCAAATCTCTCCCCTTACCAGGAATAATATCATGATAAAAAAACAAACCTAAAAAAACTTTAACAAAAAAGCAAGAACGGGAAAACAAAAAAATGACGAAGCGCACTTACCGAGGCAAAAAGCCAACAAAATATATAATAATGATAGAACAAAACTAGACGAATAAGAAAGCAGGAAACGAAATAAACATGAAGGTTCAAGTAGTTGAAAACGTCATCCCACATAACCTACCCACAGAACAATATATATCGGAACATTTTGGTAAAATGGAAAGAAAAACAACCAATATTCATTACGGGGAAGAAGCAGTGCCAATAGCAAATTACACAAAAACACACGTCATAAATTCAGACAGTAAATTATGCTTGAGCATAAGGAAAACAATGGCATATGATTTACGCGCGCCACACACGACACCACACAACACACACACACACGCGCACACACACAAAAACGCGCGCGCGGCGCCCCGACACACACACAACCCCCACACACACACACAACACACACGTGCGCGCGCGTGTGCGTGCCCCCTTACCCCCACACACGTGTACGCGCGCGCACGCGCGCGAAAGCGCACACACATACACACGCACATGTGCGCCCGCACACACGCGCGCACGCACGCACGCACGCGCACACACACACATACACACGTGCGTGCACATCAATTGGCTTCATGCTAAGGGAAGAATATGCCTTGAATTTAAAATAAGCCATTATGATAGAACATAAAACAATAGGAATTGATCGGATGAGAGACAGAGAGACAGAGATAGAGAAAGATAGAGAGAGACAGAGATAGAGAAAGAGAGAGCAGAGACAGAAGAGAGAGAAATCTGTCACTCGTAATATAAGTTCCCAACTTTTGACAGATTTGGAAGAAAAATAAGAAATTGAAAAAAAAGATAAAAGAAGGAAAATATCCTTTACCCGGGTCAGTACGTTACACATATTTTCACTTTTTTTTCAAAATAGACATTGAAAACAGTAACATTAACTAACAAGGAAAGAAGCAAAGTAAAAAATAAGTTGAGAGAGAGAGAGAGAGAGAGAGAGAGAGAGAGAGAGAGAGAGAGAGAGAGAGAGAGAGAGAGAGAGAGAGAGAGAGAGAGAGAGAGATCTTATCGATGATTAAGCCACAGCCCTTTCTGAATGGACTGGCGTTTGAAGAAAGAAGTAAAAAAGAAAACATGCATCAATCAGCAAAACAGAAAATCAATTAAACAATTAACAGCAAAACAGAAAATCCAGATGCTACCATGACATTGCCGCTTCTCTGAACTTGAACGTTTGATACAGCAAATAAAAATAAATAAATAAATAAATAAATAAATAGCATCTAACAGTGACACATTCTACTGATAATGTCATCAATAATCTTGCCAATATTCAAGTTTATCGATAATAATTATTTTCCCTTGAATATGGTTTTTGTTTAGAATCATATTTCAAGCAACACAACACCGAATAAAAAAAAAGCCCACAGCTCTCTATCCCTCTAGTAAAGATAAACAGACTCAGGATAGCTAAGTGGTCAGAGCACTCGCTTTCCCCATGTCAAAATTAAGCAGCATCGAGCGCGGTTACCAACGTTTGACCGTTTGCGCACCCTGGCTATAGTACAGTCCCCCAGTTCACCCAGCTGTAAATGGTACTTGCCCTCTTTAAGGTCAGGGAAGGTAAAGCAGCGAGGGAGAGGACATGGGCGCGCCCCCAATATGCTGGCCCCTAGAGAAGCTGAGGACTCTGACGCCTGGCTTTCCTACGACCACACAGGTTATGGGACACCTTTACTCTTTAAAAAAAATATAGTATAGAGTCACTGAAAGATTTGCCAGGATCTATATAAATGAGTAACAAAACTGGACACTCCTATTTAATACGTTGTGATTTGGGGTAAACTTTCATTTTTAATTAATATAGGGGTTCTGTTCGATCACGGTTCAGGCATGTTCAGTCTATTATTTTCTGAACATTGCCATCTATTTATGTTATCTCAATCAAATAGAGTTTGACAAAATAACGTTTAATCTCACAAATTTTCTCTTAACATTTTGTTGTTGATTTTTAACTGCTTATTTTCAGTTATTTTACATTCTCCTTTTTTCCAAGCAAGTCTTTAACCAATAAAAAACATATACAGCCAACTTCGAATTAAATGTACGATTTTGTCTAGCAACCTAGTAACAAGACTGTAAACATTTGCCTCTGATTATGGCCGTTGATAGGTATCTATTTTGTCATTCTAAAATATTTGTGTGTATTCCAATCTTCTTCATCTTTGAAAGCCCAGACAGCAACTGTTGTTGTTCTGTCATATGAGAAAAAATGCATTATGCTGCCGTTGAGCGCCTGACAAGTCAGACTTAGCACATCCGACTCCTACGTGGGAGAGAATTATCTTTCAACTCTAGAAATAAAAGGCAGGAGAATGGACCAAACAGGCAGAAATAAGACACGAAGGAGGTGACAAATAGAAAAGGAACAAGGCCCAGCAGAAAAAAGAGAGGGATAGAAAAGTGGGAATTCCTAGCACAAAATTTCAGAATTTGGGATGCTATTTCATTCTGATAGGTCTCCGGCATTCCCGCGCGGGTGTGTGTGTGTGTGTGTGTGTGTGTGTGTGTGTGTGTGTGTGTGTGGTGTGTGTGTGTGTGTGTGTGTGTGTTGTGTGTGTGTGTGTGTATGTGTGTGTGTATTGTGTGTGTGTGTGTGTGTGTGTGTGTGTGTGTGTGGTGTGTGTGTGTAAGGTGGGTAATCTTATTTACACAAAAAAACGTATCTTCCAATAACCTTTTAATTTGGTTTTCTTTCTTTTTTTAAATTAGTAATCTAATGTGTCGAAGGAACATTACCTCATGAATTTCATGTTAGTTAAAATTGTGTCAGGCATCGGGACAGCTGTGTACGCATTGACATTAGCTGAAGGAAATGAGGAGGTGAAGGTGATCGATTGTGCAGGCAGGCAGGCAGGCAAGCAGCAGGCAGGCAGGCAGGAATGATTACAACTGGTGAAATGGACCGTGGATGATGTGACTGTAACTGTTGGGGCTTTCTCAGCCCTGGAGTCCACTCACTTAAATGGATACATTGTCTGTCTGTGTGTCTGTTTGTCTACCTGTGTGTGTGTGTGTGTGTGTGTGTGTGTGTGTGTGGTTGTGTGTGTGTGTGTGTGTGTGTGTGTTGTGTGTGTGTGTGTGTCCGTGTGTCCGTGTGTGCGTGTGTGTGTGTGTTGTTTGTGTGTGTGTGTCCGTGTGTCCGTGTGTGTGTGTGTGTGTGTGTGTGTGTGTGTGTGTGTGTGTGTGTGTGTGTGTGTGTGTGTGTGTGTGTGTGTGTGTAAAAGTGTGTGTGTAAAATATGTGTGTGTAAAAGTGTGTGAGTGTAAAGTGTGTGCGCATGCAGTGGTTCTCAAAACGTCA
Organism: Stramonita haemastoma; assembly: GCA_030674155.1. Lineage (NCBI taxonomy): Eukaryota > Metazoa > Mollusca > Gastropoda > Neogastropoda > Muricidae > Stramonita > Stramonita haemastoma. Next base: position 32,763,747 of record CM060336.1, on the reverse strand, counting down.
CATGTTTGCATGAGGCTTTTTAAAATTTTGTTATGCCCGAAATGGTCTACTCTTTTGAAAAGCAAAACGGGATTTTTAAGGTGTGCAGAAGATGTTCTGCAGGCATTTGCACATGAGGCTTATATTTCCATGTGAAAGACTTTTGGGGAAGTGAAGTCAGTACACGATACAGTCTTGTCTCAAGGAAGGATGTTCATAACTTTATGGGTAAACAGTTCCTTGAATAGGAAACTGACGGTGGACTCAAAACCCGATCCCTCAGACCATTTCACATTACAATTTAAAACGTTCTAACCACTAGCTTATTCTGCGCTTATACCTAGCCTGGCCTTATCCGATTTTTGCTAAGGAGTGGGTAGTGGGTGGGAGGAATGAAGGTCTTCGGCTGTTTCTTTCCTTGCCCATACACATATTGAGGGTATTGTCGTTTTTTCTTTTGCTATAGTTATTGTTGTTGGACGTTTCCTGGATTAACACGCTTGGGGTAACCAGGAGTAGGCATCCTTTCTCACTCATTACATTTATTGTTATTGGAACCACTGGTGACTGAAGCATTCAAAACAAGAACACACTGTGGATACAAAATGTTCTCAAACCCTCACCATAATAGGCAGCCATGCTCCAACTTCTAAAGAGCGTTTCTGGTTGAATGCAGATACAGGTTTTTGATACTCAGAGTTGAAAACAATCTCAAACATAACAATTCCAATCATGACAGCATGTTAATAACGTAAACCGTGGCGCTTTGCACACATCAATAAATAAGTGACAAAGCTCTCTGGCCTGGACAGGATATATCTCCACGATCGTGTCTTATTGAGCCTATAGCATTGTCCTCTGACAGTGAAAGTTTAAAGAAAGGATGCAAAAAAAAAAAAATCTCTTGCGTCATCATCTTATCGACTGCAGTCCAACTAGCTGCTGTAACGTCAGAAAGAGAGAGAGAGGGGGGAGGGAGGGGAGAGGGGAGAGGGAGAGAGGGAGAGAGAGAGAGAGAGAGAGAGAGAGAGAGAGAGAGAGAGAGAGAGGAGAGAAGAGAGAGAGACAGACAGACAGACAGACAGACAGAACAGACAGACAGACAGACAGAACAGACAGACAGACAGACAAAGACAGACAGACAGACAGACAGACATTGCAAAGAGAGAGAGAGAGAGAGAAGAGAAGAGAGAAGAGAGAGAGAGAGAGAGAGAGAAGAGAGAGAAGAGAGAAAAAGAGAGAAGAGAGAGAGAAGAGAGAGAGAGAAGAGAGAGAGAAGAGAAGAGAGAGAGAGAGAGAGAGAGAAGAGAGAGAGAAGAAGAGAGAGAGAGAAGAAGAGAGAGAGAGAGAGAGAAGAGAGAGAGAGAAGAGAAGAGAGAGAGAGAAGACAGACAGACAGACAGACAGACAGACAGACAGACAACAGACAGACAGACAGACAGACAGACAGACAGACAGACAGAGAGAGACAGAGACAGAGAGAGAGAGAGAGACAGAGAGAGACAGAGACAGAGACAGAGACAGAGAGAGACAGAGAGAGACAGAGAGAGACAGAGAGAGAGAGTCAGAGAGAGACAGACAGACAGACAGACAGACAGAAACAGAGACAGACAGACAGACAGACAGACAGACAGAGACAGAGACAGACAGACAGACAGACAGACGGAGTTTTCAGAGAAATACATTGCGCCAACTATTTATATTTATCTAGCAGCTGACATTTTGGGGAAGTTAGATTAAACTTACACATATACAGATATGCATATATACATACATACATGCATGCATGCATACATACATACATACATACATACATACATACATACATACATACATACATACATACATACATACATACATACATACATACATACATACATACATACATACATATATACATACATACATACATACAGACAGACAGACAGACAGACAGACAGACAGACAGACAGACAGACAGAAAGACAGAAAGACAGAAAGAAGACAGACAGACAGACAGACAGACAGACAGAAAGAGAGATAGAAGGGGTAAGGGGAGGAAGAATAAGATGCAAAGAAGAAGAATGCAAAGAAGATTAATGCAAACAAGAAGCAAAGGAAAAAATTCAAGAAAAGAATGCAAAGAAGAAAGCAAAAAAGAAGAATGCAAAGAAGAAGAAGAATGCAAAAAGAAGCAAAGAAGAATGCAAAGAAGAAGAAGAATGCAAAGAAGAAGAAGAAGAAGAAGAAGAAGAAGAAGAAAGAAGAAGAAGAAGAAGAAAGACAAAAGAGAGAGACAGAAAGAGACAGACGTGACAGAGACACAGAGAGATATTCCACTGATTTATCTGTAATCAAGCCACCACCCTTCCCAAAAAGATTTACAACCAAAGCGAAAAACAGAGCCTAAGAAAAGCATTCTACATAAACAGGATAAACATCAATACATCCATACCAATTTGGAATAAACGAACAATCAATAAATCGTGATATTGCAGTGTCTCTTAACATTAAGCTTTCCAGACCGAAATATAAAGGGAGAAGCTTGGAACGTCGATATGTTTCCATGGATAAGACCACCACAATACTTCAATATAACAATCTATGTTTTCTGTAAAAATTAATTTGCTAGATATTGTTTTCATCTGGTAGACGCTATAGCCGAGGAGTTAAGACTGTTTCACTTCCGCTCCTGTGTGTGTCCATGAAGTCGTGGGTTCGGATCTTTGCAGTAGTTCTAGTGAATAAAAGGTGGGTTGTTTGTTGTTCTTTTACTGACTCTCACATCAACTCAAAGTGTAGAAACTACCAGTGGCCTAAATCACTTCGTGTACACACACATGCAGAAGAAAAGTCAACATTACGCACATTAAAGAGTATCCCCGTGAATTTATGTCAGCGTTTAGTGGGTTACGAAACACGAACATACCCAGCATGCAACATGTACATAAAATGAGCTGCTCTGAAGTCAGAAATGTGTGGCTAAGGCCAGCAGGCAGACCTCCTGCAGAGTGACAAGCGCGGGAGAAGACCAGACATTACTATCCCACCTGGTGAGGAAATGCAGAGAAATGAGAACAAATTTCTTTGCCTTCGTGATTTTTCAGCACCACAGTAGCAAACAAAATGCATCCTGCTTAAAACAAGAAGAGAAAATTATTTCAACAATCGCTTGCATTTATAGAAATAATGGACCAAATATGAAACACCCATAACACAAAGAATGAACATAAAAACACACCCATCGCAAATGGTGAACCTACTCTTTGATAAGCTTTTTGTGATTATATGAATCAATTTTATGAAGTGTTAAGATAAACAGCTTACTAAACATTTAACTTATTGCATTTCTTAGCACAATAGTGATGTCCATCCACAATCAATCAAATATTTACAACAAGTCCGATAAACTCATTCATTTAAAATAAACTTTAACACTATCCCTACATTAAGGGAGAGAACCCCTCTTTCCCTGTACACATGCACTGTGCTCACTTGTATGCTTCTGTAGCCAATATGTGGGTGATTATGTAGGGAAGGGCTAGGAGATGGCTGGTTGCCCAATAGTGGGCAAATCGTAAGGAAAAGATTAACTTTTGGATTTGTTAGTCTCTTCATCTGCACTTGTCAAACCTTAGCTACATAGATTTTCTGGTTGAAGTGGCAGAGTGTGTAAAATTATGGACAGCTCTGCACTTATTGACATCAGCACCTGAGGGAAATGAAATCTCCCCCTGACTGATTACAGAATCAGCAATTAGGAAACAGTGAAATGGGCTGTGGGTAACGTGGCCGAAACAGGTGTGCTATTTTTTTTTTTTTTAGCTGCTGAGCTGACTCTGATCATGCTTAGGGAAAATTATTTTCTGTTTGTCTGCATGTCTGTCTTGTCGGTATGTTTCTCTGTGTTTGACTTTTCTCGCTTTGTTTCTTTGTCTCTGTCTATCTAAGTAAGACTATATGAAAAAAACGTCTTTGCCATTTAGTCAGAGATCTGCCATAAATCATCCCGTCCATTTAATAGAATATTTTGAACCTGCATAAATCATCCTGGTCCATTTAGTAGGATACTGTGAACGGTTTTGTCGCTGTCTGTTTAGTCATAGACGCACAGTGATATGTTGGTCCGTTTAGTAAGACACATGTAACAACATTATGTCTGCCAATTTAGTCATTATTCTACTGATTTTATATTGGTCCACAGAGTAGGACATCGTAAACACCATTATCTCTGTTCAGCCCAAGATGTGCACCAATTATGGTACGCTAATAAGTAAAATAATTATGTTGAGCAAACATTATACCTGTCCATTTAGTGATATATGTGTAATTATCACGATTTTCTTTTAAACAAAGTACTTTAAACAATGTGTTTTTTTTCTTTTGATTTATCTAAAGGTTTGATATTGTTACGCTGTGGACATTATCTCCGCAAACTTAGTCAAATATCATCAATAACTAAGTCGGTAGAATTCGGCCTTTTAGGCTAATTAGCGTTGTTTTTCAGGTGCATAGAAATAAAGCCCTGTTTGCATAAAGATAATAGAAAGTTTTACATTAGGGGTACGGAGTTTTGTTAGAGAGAGAGGAGAGAGAGAGAGGAGAGAGAGAGAGAGAGAGAGAGAGAGAGAGAGAGAGAGAGAGAGAGAGAGAGAGAGAGGAGAGAGAGGAGAGAGAGAGAGAGAGAGGAGAGAGAGAGAGAGAGAGAGAGAGAGAGAGAGAGAGAGAGAGAGAGAGAGAGAGAGAGAGAGAGAGAGAGAGAGAGAAGGAGTGCAGACAGGCATGCAGACATACAGACAAGTAAACCGAGACCGAAAGAGTGAAGAATGCAATCAATACAACCCATTCTTTCCCCCATTGTGACGTAACTAATTCTGTCAACGTCATAAAAATAGCACCACTAAAGGATCTCCTTCTCCTTTTCTGCTGTTCTTTTATCTTTACTGCTGTCACGTCCTGTGTACCAATGTGTGTGTGTGTGTGTGTGTGTGTGTGTGTTGTGTGTGTGTGTGTGTGTGTGTGTGTGTGTGTGTGTGTGTGTGTGCTGTGTGTATGTGTATGTGTATGTGTATGTGTTTTATCTTTACTGCTGTCACGTCCTGTGTGCCAATGTGTGTGTGTGTGTGTGTGTGTGTGTGTGTTTGCACGCACACGTGCACGCGCGCACGCACAAGCCTACGCGGGCGAAGACATGTTAAAGGAGAGGGAGAGCTGAGAGGTACAGGTACAGACCCACAACAATGAACCCCAACAGTGCACAGTTTGTTGCCATAACGTTTTACAGCCCAATTATTGGCGGCATGCACCATGGAGAATGAATTGGACACCACATAGCAGTCTGTGTGTGTTTTTTCTTCACTTCTTCAAAGAATGCTTGTTATTGATTCAGCATACACAGGCTATATGCAAGCAATTGCTGTAATTCGACTTCGGGGGATGTATGGTGGGTATGTTCGTGTTTCTGTAACCTACCGAACGCAGGTGAATTAAGGATCTTTAACATGCATATTTCGATCTTCTTTATATGTATATACGCGAAGGGAATTAAAACACTTGCAGGTCTGTACTTGAAGCTGACCTAGGAAATCGTCATATTTCCAACATTTAATATGCCAGACGCCGCAGTGGGATTCAAACCCATGACTTAATGGGGCCATGGGATTGAAGTCGAACGGTCTTAACCAGTCGGCTATGGCGTCCGTCAAACACTCATTTAAAAAAAAAGGACAAGAACCACAAAGACAACAACTACAAAACAACAACATCAAAGACACTAGAATCTGCTGTGCGCCAGCAACAACATTGTTAGTTCCAGAGACACAGAAAGAGAAACCAGATTCTCTCTCTGCTACATGTTTGCCTTTAAATGTTGCGTGCGTTCTACGGTATGGAAAGGCCATTGATGTGTGAGTTAATTAATTATTTAGTTAGTTATTCATTCATTTATTCATTCATTCATTCATGCATTTATTTATTGATTTATTTATCGACTATTTATTATTCTTTTATATCGAGGATAATGGAATAAGCACTCTTGTACTTTTTTTACGTTTACTCTCAGTGTGCATGCAGTTTTGTAAATCTTGTCATCTGTTCCCACCGTCACACAATAGCCTACTCTTAAGAAAAGCGGAACAGGATTTAACGTGTGCGCTAGATGTTCTGAGTGAGTGAGTGAGTGAGTGAGTGAGTGGTGTGTGTGTGTGTGTGTGTGTGTGTGTGTGTGTGTGTGTGTGTGTGTGTGTGTGTGTGTGTGTGTGTGTTTGTGTGTGTGTGTGTGTGTTGTGTGTGTGTGTGTGTGTGTGTGTGCGTGCGTGCTCATGTGTTGTGTGTGTGTGCACGCGCATGAGAGTGTGTGTGTGCGTGTGCGTACGTATGCGCACGCACGCGCACGCGTGAACGTCCTTGTATGTTGATGTGTGTTTCTTTCGATTCAACCAATAGCACTATCTCGTTTTTTCCCTGTCTCTCAAAGGTGGTCGTCTCATCCGCTCTTTAGAAAGCGATGATCAGAATCAGCCAGATTACTGCAGTCACGGTCTGGCACCGTGCCTTCTATGCCAGCTCCCTGACTATCTCTGTGACCAAGCTTCGGAAATCTGAACCGTGTCAATCTGGAACTTGCTGCAGGATTCCATTAGCCAGATACCAGGGGAAACGGAGCAGAAAATGGTGTGACGGTCTTCTGAAAAGGTTTTTTTTTTCAAGTTTACTGGATATATAGAAGAAGACGAGAAAGAGAAGAAGGTGGTAGTAGTGTCTCTCTCTGTCTGTCTGTCTGTGTGTCTGTTTGTCTGTCTGTCTGTCTGTCTGTCTGTCTGTCTGTCTGTCTGTCTTCTCTCTCTCTCTCTCTCTCTCTCTCTCTCTCTCTCTCTCTCTCTCTCTCTCTCTCTCTCTCTCTCTCTCTCTCTCTCTCTCTCTCTCCTCTCTCTCTCTCTCCCTCTCTCTCTCTCTCTCTCTCTTCTCTCTCTCTCGGAGTGACTTCCCTTGCTTGGCAACCAGCAGGACGGAATTTCAAAACTGCGTTTATAAATTTGTGGGTTTTGTACAAAAACAGAGGACAGTATGCCAGTGGTAGGTTTGCCTTCGCGTCTGGAGCATATTCTGAATGCCCTCCTGCAAGATATGTGCCTTTCGTCATTTAAAATTGACGGTAGGGAGAGACAAACGGTGGTTGTTCTGCGCCTATCAACAACAACCTGTCAACCCCCAGTGACACACAGTCATTCAGTTCAAAATGACAGTGCCGTGTACAGGAAGAAAAGCACAGCACAAGTGGCCAGGGACAAAAGGAGAAGAGAGACTTACAATTCTACTCGAATGCAAAGACAAGATGTAAATACTTCGTCTCCATCTGGCCTGTTTCTCCCGACGCCTCCAAGTATAATGTATACAGAAGAAAATGCCACTACCCCTGACATGTTGGCCAAGCCTATTGACAGTCCTTGTTGTGAAGGCCAGACTGCACGTGCAGTGCGTTCTGCCCACCCCTTTCTGACAACACTGGCTGACGTCAACCCCCAGTCTGTGACAGTGCCCTACAGTGAATTCACGCTGGATGGACAGACTGCGGAGTGTTACGAACACAGCGATGGTGGTGATGGTGGTGAAAGGGACGACAGTGGTTCTGAGGAATGCGATGACAAACCCGCCACATCGTGTGTGACACTGGCGGGAGACGGGACAGAGGCAGACGGGACAGAGGCAGACGGGACAGAGGAAGACGGGACAGAGGACTGGAGCACTGAAAAAGAAGACAGCCTAACTTCATCTACCGAACCATCCCAAGCCGCCCCTCTGTCAGATGAATATTTCCGGAAAATCTGGAAACGTTTGGAACAATTAGATCGGAACATGGGCAGAGTCAGTGACATTTCGAGAGCGAAGAAGAAAGATGGACATTAAATTCAGCTAAACGGCTATGAGCGAAAAAAGTTTTGACAGATCCATAGCACAACACACATCTCTGCCACACAATTAATGATAGACCAGGGATGATCATAATGACAGTGTGTTTAGCACTGTTTCCTTGGGGTGTGATGATGATACAACTATTGAACATTTCCGAGATATGGTTTCCAATCGCGATGATTTGATGTAAATTGTTTATGGTTCGATTTTGATTGTTTTATTTGATTCCTTCCCTATGTGAATGGGCTGTAAAGCTTACACATTAAAATCAATTGTCATTGTCATTGTCATTGTCATTGTCATTGTCATTGTCTCTCTCTCTCTTCTCTTCTCTCTCCTCTCTCTCTTCTCCTTCTCTCTCTCTCTCTCTCTCTCTCTCTCTCTCTCTCTCTCTCTCTCTCTCTCTCTCTCTCTCTCTCTCTCTCTCTCTCCTCTCTCTCTCTCTCCTCTCTCTTCTCTCTCTCTCTCTCTCTTCTCTCTCTTCGACGACTGGATTTAAGTAGTTTTTACACTTATTTTATTACCCTCTGAAAACAAGATTATGTTCTCTTTCGTCTCCATTGCCCGTGCTCCTCCTCCTCTCCTCCCCCTCTTGTTGTTGTTGTTGTTGTTGTTGTTGTTGTTGTTGTTGTTCTTCTTCTTCTTCTTCTTCTTCTTCTTCTTCTTCTTCTTCTTCTTCTTCTTCTTCTTCTTCTTCTTCTTCTTCTTCTTTATAATTTCTTCTTCTTTTTCATCTATCCGACATTTGACAGGTTGGTAGCAATCTCTATGTCTCTGTCTTATCTTTTGACGTGTCCCTCATCCTGTCTCTGCTTGCCTATCTGTCTGTTTGTTTTGTCTCTGTCTCTATCCGTCTGTCATTCCGACTATCTGTCTGTCTGTATGTTTGTCTCGTCTGTCTACCTGTGTTTGTCTACCTGTCTTTCTGTCTGTATGTCTGTTTTTCTATCGGAATGTCTAACTGTCTGTCTGTTTAAACGTCTGTCTATTTGTCAGTCAATCATTCTCCCTGCCCATGTGTCAGTCAGTCTGTCTGTGTTTCTGTCTGCCTAACTGGCTGGCTGGCTGTCTATCTTTCTGTCTATGTGTCTGTATCCCTCCTTCTCTCTAACTCTTTCTTTCCATACCCCTTTAAAGGAACGTTATGTAAAAAGCCTATGCCCAAATCTGCTTGTGGCAAGATGATGGAAGCCAGGGTATAAGAAGAATTTGTCTGGATTACTACTTGTCTTCTAACAAAACAACAAAACAAATTAAAACACCACCACCACCTCCACCACCACAACCAACAACAACTACAAACACACACACAACATACACACACACACACACACGCACGCACACACATGCACACACACACACGTAAACACACACACACACACACACACAAACGCACACACACACACATAATATCCTCGATATAAAAGAATAAATATAAAACAATAAATGAAATAATAAAAGCACACACACAGACACACACACGCACACACACATTCATACACACACACACACACACACACACACACACACACACACACACACACACACACACACACGATACACGCACACACAAACACACAAATACACACGCACACGCGCACACACACATACACACGCAAACACACACTCTTATTCTACTCTGTGAGTCTATTGTCCATGAGTGTACATGTGCGCCTATGTATATGGTTTTGTGTCTAAACTTACTTGATGTGAAAAGACGTTAAACTAAAGATACCACACTCTCTTACTCTTTACAGACATACAGACATATATACAAAGACACATGCATACAAAACAGGCAAGCTCTGCACAACTCAATTCCATACTGCACAATACAAAAATCAATAAATCAGTGCAATACAATGCGTTACAATATAAAAAACACACACAAGGCATCATAGTATAACGCGATGTGATAGAGTACAAAAAAATACAAAACAGGGCAATATAATTCAATAGACAGAATGTAAAGTGATACAGAACAAACCTACAAACTAATGGAATAGAATAGAACAAAATTATATAGACTACAATTCGTTATGACAGACAGCACTGCAAAATAGAACTAAATACAGAACAATAAAATACAATATAATGAGGAACATTACAACACATCACAACACAACACAAAAAACAAAGAAACAAAAAAAACAACGTGAGTATCATTTCTGTTCCTTGCTGACTATGGAATATTCTGCTCTGTCTAGTCTAATTATTGACCAAAATTTCAAGGAATATTTTCACACCTCAGTGTCAAAAGCCTTTTCTATTCCGCCAGAAGAACTGTAAAAGCCTGGAATTTCAAAGACCTGTCCCTGTTCAAAGAAGTGCAGAGCAAGATAGTGCATGTCTCTGATATAAACTGGCTATTGGCACACGCAAACACGCACATAACGTAACGTAAACGCATTCACAAACACGCACACACACACACACGGCAAACACACACACGACAAATGCACAACACCACACACACGGACAATGCACACACACACACACGGACAAATCACATGCACACAGACAAATGCACACACACACGGACAACTGTATACACACACAACGTACACACACACACACACACACACACACACACACACACACACACACACACACACACACACGCACGCACGCACGCACGCACACACCACGCACGCATGCAAGCAGACATATTGCGCAGACGTTAACTCCTGTTCCGCTTTTCGTAGGAGTAGGCCATTGTGCGCCGGTGGGAACAGATAACAATATTTACAAAACTGCATACACACGGGGACTGGATGAGAAAAAAACACAAGTGCTTATTCCATTAACCTCTATAAAAAACAAGAAAACAGAATAAAATAGAAAATGAAAAATAAACACACACACACACACACACACACACAGATATAATATATATATATAATATAATATATTATATATATATAATATATATTATATATATAGATAGAT
>CM060336.1:32742929-32747929 GCA_030674155.1 Stramonita haemastoma | reverse complement strand
GTGTGTGTGGTGTTGTGGTTGTGTGTGTGTGTGTGTGTGTGTGTGTGTATGTGTGTGTGTGTGTGTGGTGTGTGTGTGTGTGGAAGGGGGGTGAGTGTGTGTGTGTGTGTGTGTGTGTTCTCTCTCTCTCTCTCTTCTTCTCTCCTGTCTGCCTTCTCTCGTCTGTCTTCTCTCTCTTCTGTCTTCTGTCTGCTTCTGTCTTCTCTCTTCTCTCTGTCTCTCTTTCTTATTATCCAACACCCCACACCTCTACCCATCATATTCCACATTTTTGAAGATACTTTTAAAGCGAAGCCAGAAGATAACGCGACAGAGAATTTAATCTGACTACATCCGTCAATGAATTTTGCTTTATTTTCTTCCACAATGCTAAAGGGGGAGGCAGGGGCCTTGTAGTTAGGCTGTGTCATTTATGACCTGACGTCCTGGTTTTGAGCCGCCAACGAGGCACCCATTCAAGGAGATTCTCACCCTAGCATTAATATCAGTACTGATTCACCTCACCTCATTTTCCTGACCGAATGGTCGTAGAGGAGACATGAGGATGTCGATAACGTTATTCTCCTCCATCCAGGCCGGTCCTCCCCAAAAGTCTTTCTGATAAGACTATGAACCAAGTCCCATGTACAAAACACAAGCAGAGTATCTTGTGTACACGTTAAAAAAACCGTTATGTCTGTCAGAAGAGTAGGCCATTGTGTATGGTAGGAACAGAGGACAATTTTGGGGTTAAAAAACACATTCACACTTGATGTTGTGATGAGACATCATTCCCTGAGGTTGGGATATGACTACCGTATTTGTGCCCCAAAACCAGTGGCATACGCAAAATCTCAACATTGGTGAACCCTGAACCGTAGCCGAAGAATGAAAAGAAGAACACTTGACATTTTTTTGTGTCATGAGCGTACTGGACATTCAGGCAGTGGGTCTTGGACAAATGAACCCTTGCGGAGTCCACCCCTCTCCAGGTCACAGAATACATGCTTCTTCACCTTTGCCTTCACCTGTCCATATTCCCGTGGACCGTGGGGGCACAGGTGAAGATTCTGAAAAATACATGCTGGGTATTTTCAAATCACTTAACAAAACAACCCACAGCCGGCCTACTCATTTGGATGTTGTTTTTTTTTTTTAAAGCTGTTAAATATAAACCCTATTCACTAAAAAGCATATCACAGAATCACGGTGGTAGCAGATGTATGTCCCTTATCGATCTGATAGGTTCCATTGATCCTCGTTCTAACACTTGCCCCCTAGGTGCTAAACATACCAAGATTGCTCTTTGATGTTCATAAACTTGTTAACAGGTTCAGTCATGTCGTGAAATGAAACACCTAAACGCTAAGTAGAGAGTGAGAAAAACACTGTGGGCTTTTGTTTTTTGTTGCTGTTGTTGTTGGTGTTGCTTTTTTTTTTTGTTGGGGAGTGGGGATGGGGATGAAAAGTTTGGTGTTGATGGGGAAGAAGAGGGAGTTTAGGGGTTTGCGGGTGCAGAGGTCGAGGGGTGTGTGTGTGTGTGTGTGTGTGTGTGTGTGTGTGTGTGTGGTGTGTGTGTGTGTGTGTGTGTGTGTGTTCGCGCGCACACACGCGCGCATTCACATGTGTGTATGTATGTAAACGGAGCATATGTACACATTTACATGTGTCTGTGCTTAATATATATATATATATATATATATATATATATATATATTATATATATATATATATATATAATCCTGTATGTTATTGTTAAAATAATGTTAAGGTAAATATTCAAGCTACACCCGAATGATGATCCAGGAAATTTATCTTTTATCCATAAGAACTGAAGATGTTTTATATTAGGAATACAATACATACACCACAGCGCACAAATCCAACATCACTCAGTCCCGAGTGCTAAATTTAGCACACCCTTTCTATTTACCTAATCCAACTGTGGTCAGTTCCTGCTATAATTAGCACCAAATGACCCCATCTGGGCTGGGATGGGACAGATTAATTTGCAGCTGAGAGGAGCATGAACGTGTGGGAAACTGACAGCTGTGAGTACAATGCAAAGCAAGACAATGAAGCACAACACAAAACAATATAAAAAGTACAAAGCAATGCAACACAATGTAACACAACACAACACACTACAACTCACACAATGCAATACATTACAGTGCAACACAAGACAGTTTTTGATACAATGCAATTCAATTACAAACAATGCAATACACTGTTACCCAACATAGCACAATACAAACCAATGCCTTCAAAATAACACAACAATAACACACACACACACAACACTCACACACACACACACACACACACACACACACACACACACACACACACACACACACACACACACACACACACACACACACATCACACACACACACACACACACACACAACATTACACTCCACAAGTATAGTTTTCCCTTAGTACAAACATTATTCTCAGTCACAATATTTTCGTAACAAATTCGCGGACTGGTTTCAAGGTTTGTTGGCATTTTTGACACTGACATGATAATGTGCATACACCAGTAACATGCGTGGTTTCTCCATTATCTCTCTGAAGCCACCCTTGTTGCTGCCTCCTGCTACTGCGCTGCACTGCATGCACTGAATGTTTCAGGGTGCTGTGTTGTTGTAACACGTAAACCTGACAGAGCCTAGCTCTCTCTCTTGTATACTGTGTCATGTCTTCGTGTTGTTGTCAACATAGCAGAAGTGTCAATTGATGAAACATCTCGATGCTAAATAAAAGATTGTTTCTTCTTAGGACTGACTCTCTCTCTTGTCTATCTTCTGTGTCATCTTCTTCTTCTTCGTCTCTGTTCTTCTTTTCATCGAAGTTCATAATGTGGTTCGAAGTGTGAAACATTTCTGTATCTATTAATAAAAGTTTTTTTTCTTTTATGAGTTTGACCATTCCTGGTGCTTTCTACTCAATAAGTTTGCTTCTCTGTCTCTCTCTCTGATTCTGTTTCTGTCTTGTCTCTGTCTTCTCTCTCTGTTCAGGTCGTAGGGTACATTCTTGTCATCATATACCGGCTAGGTTTACAATTTCTTTCAAAAGTGGATAGAATTTGAACCTGTGCACTAGGACGGACGAGTTCGACCCCCCCCCAAGACACCCATTCAAGGGATTTTTTTTTCTGGACTTTGCTTAACATCAGTATCGACTCCACTCCCCCAAAAAGTCCTTCGGATGAAATTATAAATCTAGGGCTCGGGTGCAAACAGAGGCAGAACATGTTGCGCATATGTTAAAACGCGTTCCGCCTTTTGGAAGAGTAAGCCATTGCGTGCTGATTGGAATATGTGACAATTAAAAATAAACAGCCTGTGTGCACACCAGTGTCGTGTTTAGAACATCACTCAGGAAATCGGAATGCGGTTACCTGTAGTAGGGTGTGCAAAAGCTGTGCCATACACAAAAATGGGACCATTCCTAAACCAGAGAGCAAGTCAAGGAACGGAGAACAGACGGGACAAGAAACAAAAAATCCAAACCCTGTGTAGAAAAATATATGTTCTGTATGCATTTGACCTAGGATTTTTGGTTATTCATTTATTCATAAATCTTTTTGTTCTTTTATTTCGAGGGTAATAAAACAAGAACTCTGCTTTGTTTACTTCCAGTCCATTTTTATGGAGTTTGTGTGTCAATTTTGTCATCCGTTCCCACCGCACCGACACACAATGGCCTCCTCTTCTGAAAAGGGAACGAGTCTTACCGTATACGAAAGTGTTCTGCGTGCGTTTGCACACAGGACCTCGGTTAATAGTCTCACCCAAAGGACTTCAAGGGGGATTTGAGAGAGCACTGATGTTAACTCCACAGGGAAAATCCTCTTGAACGAGATTCAAACCCATGTCAGCAGATCACGAGCGCAGTGTTCATCATTCTAAACACCAGGCTATCCCATCTTATAGGAGAGACTGTTAGAGAGAGTGTGCACTAGTGTTAACTCTGGGAAAATAGGATTGTCTATCCAAGACAGCGTTGAGAGGGAAGAATGGAAGGAAAGAGAGGTAGAGGAAGACCAAAGCGTCAATGGACAGAGGACGTCCAAGACTGGACAGGCAGTACAGTAGGCTGTTGCTGAGTGCATGGGACTACTGGCCCAAGACACACTGACTTGGAGATGTATGGCAGAGCATGTTGCGCGCACGTTAAATCCTGTTCCGCTTTTCGTAAGAGTAGGCCATTGTGTGCCGGTGGGAACAGATGACAAGATATATAAAGCTGCATACAATCTGGGACTGGATGTAAAAAAAAAAGCACACGAGTGCTTAGTCCATTATCCCTGTATAAAAAAATAAATGAATAAATAAAATGGCACGTCAGCCCCTGTCTTGGGTAACACCTAATCTATCCAGTTTAAGGTAATCAAAAACACGCAGCAAACATTCAGACAAAACAAAAAATCCAAATAGAAACACAAAATCTCGTTCAAGAGGATTTTTTCTTCTGGAGTTAACGTCAGTGCCGATTCTACTCCTTCCAAAAGTCCTTCGGATGAGACTAGAAACCAAGGTCTCGTGTACGAACACACAGCAGAAAACTTGCACACACGTTAAAAATCGTTCCGTTTTTTTCAGAAGAGGTCATTATGTGCCGGTGGAACGGCTGATAACATTAACAAAAATGCCTACCTACGGGGACAGGGTGCAAAAAAAGAGGACACAAGTGCTTATTCCAGTATCCTCGAAATAAAAGAATGAATAATAAATGAAAAAATAAAAGCAAAAAAGATCTCAACAGATTAAAAAACAAAACAACCCTGTAAACAACTGATACCTTTTGACAGAGAGTCAAGGAGCACATTTCTGTTTCTGTTTCAGTGCCTAGAAAATAAACATGGCAACGTCTCCCCACATCACACGCACACTTAGTTTGTGGCAAAAAAGCAGTCACTATGGGTCTGTGTAGTTCTGAGAGAGTTCTGAAAGAGAGAGAGAGAGAGAGAGAGAGAGAGAGAGAGAGAGAGAGAGAGAGAGAGAGAGAGA
>CM060336.1:32732929-32735429 GCA_030674155.1 Stramonita haemastoma | reverse complement strand
AAAAAGCATTTGATACAATTGACTACACACTTCTCATCAGAAAGCTAGAACTGTACAATCTATCATCAAATAGTCTAGAACTACTCTCTTCTTATCTTAAAAACAGACAACAGTGTGTCTCAACAACTACATCCACATCCAATCTAAAACCCATTCATTATGGAGTACCACAGGGATCTATACTAGGACCTATTCTCTTTTCCTTATACATAAATGACCTTCCTCTACTTATCAAATCTAAATGTGAACTATTTGCAGATGATACAACCATACATACAAGCCAAAACGACATTGACTCTCTTGCAACCATATTACAACAAAGCTGTAATGATCTTGTCAAATGGACAGAACTGAACCATACGTCTATTCACCCCCCAAAAACAAAATACATGCTTATCCCCACCAGACAAAAGAGACAAAATTTACCTCATAAACAGTTTCCAATCCAAATTAGAAAGGAAGCAATTGAACAAACCTCTCATCACAAAGTTCTAGGAGTAACAATCGATGAAAATCTCAGCTGGTTCTACCACATATCTCATCTATGCAAATATCTGTCCCAAAGAGTATACCAATTGACTAAAATTAAACATTTCCTTGACTACAATTCAAGGAAATTATTCTTCCAAGCTTACATACAATCCTCAATAGACTATGCCTCAACCCTCTGGGATTCTGCCAGTGCAAACACTATGAAACCGTTATTAAGTCTGTATAAACGTGCTCTCAAACTTATCCTTCTGAAAAAAAACAACCTTACTTGAAGTGGATTATACTCAGTTAAATATTCTCCCCCTACAACAAAGACTAAAATATAACAAAGACATATTGATGTTTAAGATAATGGCAGGAGCTGTCCCCACGTCCTTAAGAGATAAGTTCCCAATGAATCATTTCAGAAATACTGAAAAGCCAAGTGTCCCAATCCCAAGAATAGACTTGTTTAAATCTAGTTTACTATACTCAGGCCCTGTGCTGTGGAACTCCCTTCCCGATTCAATTAAAGAGCACCAATCATTGACTACCTTCAAAAATCACCTTCTAATCCACTTGATGCACCAAAAATAATAAACCAATTATATCCCCTCTCCTTCTCCCCCCTTCTCTTTCTCCCTCCCTCTGTGTGTGTGTGTGTGTGTGTGTGTGTGTGTGTGTGTGTGTGTGTGTGTGTGTGTGTGTGTGTGTGTGTGTGTGTGTGTGTGTGTGTGTGTGTGTGTGTGTGTGTGTGTGTGTGTGTGTGTTTTCAAATCAAAATCATCATTGATTCTTACTTCATATTCTTGTTTCAGAATGAGTGCCTTTTTGTAACATTACCTCAATATTGTATCTCTGTCTTATTCCTTACCTGTTGTTGTTGTTCTTTCTCCCCTTTTTTCAAAATCTTATGTTTTATGGGACTTATATTGATGATAGATGGTGGTGGATTGATGTTTTCAGTCATTTAACCTCATCATATTCTCATGTTTGCTCTTTAATTATTGCGCTTTTTTGGTTTTGTTTTGTTTCGTTTTTGTTTGTTTTGTTTTTGTTTGTTTTCCTTTATTCAAATAAAAATTATCATTGATTCTTACTTCTTATTTTCGTTTCTGAATGAGTGACTTTTTATAACATTACCTTAATATTGTATCTCTGTGTTATTTCTTGCCTGTTTTTTTATACTTGGTATGGTTCCTTACTTTTGGTATTTGGATCGTTATAACTGTTGTTGTGTAGTTGTGGCTACTATTTTTTTTAATCTGAATGTTATCCCTGAAAAGGGCGGGGACTGGATGTAAAAAAGCACACGAGTGCTTATCTATTATCCTCGAATAAAAGAATTTTGCCTTATTTGCCTTTCTCTCTCTCTCTCTCTCTCTCTCTCTCTCTCTCTCTCTCTCTCTCTCTCTCTCTCTCTCTCTCTCTCTCTCTCTCTCTCTCTCTCTCTCTCTCTCTCTCTCTCGCACATCTTGCGCACACGTTAAATCCTGTTCCGCTTTTCATAAGAGTAGGCCATCGTGTGCCGGTGGGAACAGATGACAATTACAAAACTGCATACACACAGGGACTGGATGTACAAAAGCACAGGAGTGCTTATTCCATTATCCTCGATATAAAAGAATAAATCAAATCTCTCTCTCTCTCTCTCTCTCTCTCTCTCTCTCTCTCTCTCTCTCTCTCTCTCTCTCTCTCTCTCTCTCTCTCTCTCTCTCTCTCTCTCTCTCTCTCTCTCTCTCTCTCTCTCAAACACACCCACCACACCACACCACACCACACCACACCACACCACACTACACCACACCACACCACACCACACACACACACACAACACACACACACACACCACACCACACACACCACACCAACACCACACACACACCACACCACACAACACCACACCACACCACACCACACGACACACACCACACACACACACACACACACACACAACACACACACACACACACCACACCACACCACACACACACACACACCACACACACACCACACACACACACAAACC
>CM060336.1:32702929-32727929 GCA_030674155.1 Stramonita haemastoma | reverse complement strand
CGTAAGTGCACACCGAATACAAAATGTTTGTGTGTATGGTTGTTTTCACGTACCCAGACATACAGGTAGCCATACACCGACTTCAGAGGACTTTTCCTACTTCATTGAAATGTGGATGTTGTCATACTAGGAGCTAATCATCGATAAAAGCATTCTCAACATACCATGGGAATTTATTTATTTATTCTTTTATATCGAGGATAACAGGAGAAGCACCCGTACTTTTTTTACATCCAGTCCCCGTGTGTATGCAGGAATGGGATAGCTCAGTGGTCAGAGCGCTCTCTTTCCCCAAGCTAAGGCTAAGCAGCATCGAGTGTGGTTACCAAGCGGATGGGTGACGGCTTGCGCGCCGTACTGTCCGTCCCCCAGTTCACAAAGCTGTAAATAGGTACCTGCCCTCATTAGGGTCAGGGAAGGTAAAGCAGCGAAGGAGAGGAGATGGGCGCCGCCCTCAACATGCTGGCCCCTAGAGAAGCTGAGGCCTCTGACATATCACTCCCCTACGACCACATAAGGTTATGGGACACCTTTACCCTTTTAACCCTACAACATACCGCTTCAAAGCATTACAACACTTTGGATGTAGGCCTCAGTACTCTGCTGGCTTCAATAACTGACACATACTTCAGCCTGGCTCAGTGACCATTGCTTGTTTAAGATGGACAGACATACAGAATGATAATTATTCAGAGACAGACGGACAGAGCCAAATAATTACCTCCCTCTCCTTCAACAACGACTAGTAACAACACAAGGGAAGCAACTATTTCCGCCCGCCCCCACCCCCCCAAACCTGGCGGAGTTGTGGTTATTTTGTTAATTCGAGATGACCTCTTTTTCTTCTGCTGGTGTTATTCCAGAGCAGAGCTTTTCAGTATTGTCAGTGCCAATCCTTCTCCTCCACCCATAATTATCATTCTGTTCTCTAGTCTCTTAAATGTTGTTGTCGTTGTTGTTGTTGTCGTTGTTGTGTGCTTCCCAGCTTAACACTCTAGCAGTCACCCAGAATGTACACTGACTCCCTCATTCCACTTTGGATGATCAGTGCCGACTAACATCAGTGCCGACTCCACTCCCCGAAATGTCCTTCGGATGAGACTATAAACTGAGGCCCCGTGTGCGACCGCACGCAGAACATCTTGCGCACACGTTAAATCCTGTTCCGCTTTTCGTAAGAGTAGGCCATTGTGTGTCAGTGGGAATAGATGACAAGATTTACAAAACTGCATACACACGGGGACAGGATGCAAAAAGCACACGAGTGCTTATTCCACTATCCTTAATACAAAAGTAGCCGCCGCTGTAGTCTAGTGGTTAGGGCGTTGGACTCGTAATCTAAAGGTTGCGGGTTCGATCCCAGCTTTCGGCTATGGCGTTGTGCCCTTGGAAAAGGCACTTTACGGCTATTTTCTCACCCCGCCCAGGTGTAAAAGGGGTACCAACCTTGTGTTGGGGGTTAACCCTGCGATAGACTGGCGTCCTATCCAGGGGGGAGTCTATGACTCTCAGTCGCTTAACGCCACAGAAACCGGGATAAGCACCGGCCTGATGAGCCCTAGGCTCGGGACAGACTTTAACTTTTAACTTTTTAATACAAAAGAAGGAAATAAAAAAAAAAGGGAATCACTGTGAGATTGAAACTGCACACTGGATGAGAAGTTTGCGTGTATGACCGTTTTTAAGTACTTTATCATATAGGCAGCCATATTCCAACTTCAGAGGATTTTATTTCTCCTTTGAAAGAGTGTGCAGGTTGTGATGTTAAGAGTTTGTCATGGCTGAAGGCAGTCTCAACACAACATTTTACAACATAACAATATTTTAGAGTAGGCCTTGGCAATTAGCTGATATGAATAACTGACACAGCGTTTGGCCTGGTCCAATGTCTCTTGAATGAACACCTCGCTCTCTCCTATTTTCCTTCTGACGACCGGATGCCACAGCCGAGTGGTTAAGACCACTCGACTTCAATCCCATGTGTTTTATTTTATTTTATTTTATTTTATTTTATTTTATTTTATTTTATGTTATACCACTTTGTGTCACAGCAGATTTCTCTGCGTGAAATTCGGGCTGCTCTCCCTGGGGAGAGCGCGTTGCCACGAATGCAATGCCTACCCATTATTATTACTTTTTTCCTCAGGGATGGTGTTTAAACATGACAACTGTGTGCATGCTGTTTAAAAAAAAATTGTCATCCGCTCCTACCGGCACACGATGGCCTGCTCTTCCGAAAGGCAGAACGGGATTTTAATGTGTGCACAAGATGTTCTGCGTACGTTCGCACACGGGGCCTCGGTTTATAGTCTCATCCGAATGACTTTTGACATTCAGTTCGATTTTTTTGTCAAACTGGGAAGGAAGGGCGAGCTGGGTACGAACCCAGAAACTCACGGTTTACATATTGGCAGGCGAACGTCTTAACCATCCTGCCACCTTCCTTCCATGTGTCCATGAAGTCCAGGGTTCGAATCTCGGCGAATTAAAGTTGAGGATTTTTACGATCTCCTAGATTAACTGCAAGTGCAGGCCTGCCAGTGCCTTAATTCTTTTCGTGTATTTACGCGTTCAGAAGATCAAAATATGCACGTTAAGATCGCGTAATTCATGTCAGCGTTCGGAAGGATTTGACAAGTTGTTGGTCTCAAATTATTTATTTATTTGTGTAGGATTACTACTCTTTTGTTGTACAATTTTAAAAGACTTGTCTGTTTTGTATTGTGTTCAGCAAATGCTGTTTTTTAAAATAATAGTTTTTATGGATAATTGTTCTTGCTCGGAATAGGTTTTGAAGGACCGTTGGTCTTGCTTTGAATAGTGTGTGTGTGTGTGTGTGTGTGTGTGTGTGTGTGTGTTGTGTGTGTGTGTGTTTGTGTGTGTGTGTGGTAATGTAATCTAGTGGTTAGAGTCTACAGGAATAACACAAATATCAAACGTTTGTGTTGATGCGTATTGTTTCTGTTCTTGTGATCGGGATATGAAAAACAACATTTGAATAACAATATAAGGGAGGTAATTTCAGTTAATACTAGTTCAAAAGTTATTTTCCATAAAATATATGGCAATGTTTATCATACAAATAACAACATGGTTTTATTTCGTAATTTTTTTCATGTTTAAATCGTAGATAGTAGTTTTAAACATATTTTTAAACACTCACAGGCAAAACTAAAATAAAAACTAAATCATTTAAAGTAAGTTTTGCATTTGTCTTGAAAATTTCTCCTGATAACTCAGAAGACTAGGGAAAAAGAAGCAAAGTTTCTGTTTGTGTTTTTGTTGTAAGCCTTTTAATTTTTCTAGTGTTTACGATTTGCATATATGTTTATTTACTTATCTAATTAGTTAGTTAGTAACCTTTCAATTCCTTAATTTTCTTTTGTCTTTCATTGTCACCACCAAGACAGCATCAACACATCAAAACTGTAAAGAAAAAGAATCTAAAATAAAATCATTTCAAACCTTTCCCCCATACTGAAGTTAGTTCCCTTCCTCTTCAACTCTTAAGTCTATTCTAGAACAACCGAACACATGCATTTGTCAGATTCTTTCTCCTTCACCTTAACCCATCTTGTAGCCTAGCTGACCGTTTGAGCACCACTGAAGATTTTGCAACCAGCTTCCTCCAAACATCTCGCAGAGATTCTTTCTACAGAGACTAACAAGAACACCAGCAAAGAAAAGTCGAAAACGTATGTAAAGTTTTTATTATTTTCCTGAGTCTACCTGTTATGAAGTTACATTATTGTTCTTAAAGAGGAGAAAGGCAAACTTGATCACAAACAGACAATGTGGCGTTATTCATAATAATAATAATATACACTCAAACGGCATTGTGAGCATTTTAGTCATTAAGGAAGGCACTAATGCACATGCACACACTTGCACACACAAGCATGCACAAACATTCCCATACAAACGCACTATAACATACAAAAACATATATTTGTACACGTGAACACACGCACCATAACATATCATACACAAATACAATCAAACACGCACGCACGCACGGACGCACGGACGCACGCACGCACGTACACACACACACACACTGTCCTTCAAACGAGACTATAAACTGAAATCCCGTGTGCGAATGCACGCTGGACATCTTGCACACGCATTAAAACCCGTTCCACATTTCCGAAGTGTAGGCCATTGTGTGTCAGTGAGAACGAATAACACTTATAAAACTGCATGCACACGGGGACTAGATGTAAAAAAAATGATGAATGCTTATTCTATCATCCTCAAAATAATATAACAATTAAAAAAAAAAAGAACACACACACACACACGCACACGCGCGCGCGCGCAACACTCCCCCCCCCCCCCCACATATACACGCACAGCTCCCACTTTACATCATACTAATTATGCACAATCACATGTGTACAAGTACAGTGGTCAATCTAAAACAAGTACAAAACAGCCTCTTGCTCTGCATACTGAGTAATATACTTCTGCTTATTTGGGTTTTTAAAAAAACCAAAGGTTATACAAACTGAATCATCTTTAATGTACACATAATGCAGTGATCAAGAAAAACAAAAGCATGTACTAAACAGACACAAAACCCCCGAAAATAAAACAGTTTCATAATGCCAATGATGCATAATGCTGATGCCAATAAGTAAAAGAACAAAAATATAATTCCAGAAATGGTTAAAGACACTATGAAAGGTAAGGGACACCATCATAAGATGTAGGACACCATCAGAAGGAAAAGGACACTACGAAAGGTAAAGGACACCATCATGAGGTGAAGGACACCCCCGTAAGGTGAAGGACACCATCATGAGGTGAAGGACACCCCCGTAAGGTGAAGGACACCATCATAAGGTGAAGGACACCGAGAAAGGGGACGGACACCATTATAAGGTAAAGGACACCAAGAAGAAAGCTAAAGGACACAATCTAAAAGGCAAAGGACACCAAGAAAGGTGAAGGACAGCATCATGCATCGAAGAGCACCCAGAAAGATTAAAAAAAAAAGGATGTCACAGTAAGGTGAAGGACACAAAAGAAGGTGAAGAACGTTGTGGCAAGGTCAAGGACACCCAAAGGAAGGTGGAAGAAGGTCATGGAAGGTCAAGGTTGATCATAGACCAGTCCTAGCTGCTTCTGAACTTGGTCCAGAATGTACATGATGGTCTCTGTGTCGCTGTGGGGTATCAATGGGCATTCCTTGAGGCCTGTTGGGAAGAATAGGAATCCAAGATGAAAAATGTTACTAAAAGTTTAGTCGATTGTTTTTTTCTGGAACTTTTGTAGGTGTTCTTTTTTACATGCATCAAAGTTTGTTTTGCCATCTTCAGTAGAAAAAAACCAACCGAAAACAAAAACAAGACAAAAAATCTGGGCAAACTTCGATCAGAAAGTGTATTGTTTGCATTTGAGGTAGCTATTTTTTGTACAGCTTATTTGACCGATTAATTTGGGGATTTTTGGGTCCGTGTTTTTATTTTTTGTATACAATTACGATACAATACAATACAAAACTAAACACTGCACTACACTACACTACACTACACTACACTACACTACACTACACTACACTACACTACACTACACTACACTACACTACACTAGGCCCTACACTACACTACACTACACTACACAACACTACACTACACTACACTACTCTACACTACACTACACTACACTACACTACACTACACTACACTACACTACACTACACTACACACACTGCACCCTACCCTACCCTACCCTACCCTACCCTACCCTACCCTACCCTACCCTACCCTACCCTCACGACACGACACGACACGACACGACACGACACGACACGACACGACACGACACGACACGACACGACACGACACGACACGACACGACACGACACCACGACACTACACGACACTACACTACACTTCACTACACTACACTACACTACACTACACTACACTACACTACACTACACTACACTACACTACACTACACTACACTACACTACACTACACACACTACACTACACTACAATATAATGCACAAAAAACAAACAATATAATACATTACCTTCCCTCAAGGCAAAAAAAGTTTGTTCATTCATTCATTCATTCATTCCTTCCTTCCTTCCTTCCTTCCTTCCTTCCTTCCTTCCTTCCTTCATTCATTCATTCATTCATTCATTCATTCATTCATTCATTCATTCATTCATTCATTCATTCATTCTGTCTCTCTTTTACTCACCTTTCTTTTTCTTAAGTCTAAGTATGGCTGCCTATATGGCAAAGTACTTAAAAACTGTCATACACGCAAACTTCTCAACCAGTGTGTACTTTCTATCTCACAGTGATTCCCAGGTGGGATGAGTGAGTCTACAGTGCATGTTCTGGGTGACCCCCCAGGGTATTCTTTTCCTTTCTTTCATTCTTAAATTTCGAGGATAATTGAATAAGCAGCCATGTGCTTTTTCACATCCAGTCCCCGTGTGTACGCAGTTTTGTAAATTTTGTCACCCTTTCCCACTGGCACACAATGGCCTACTCTTTCAAAAAGCGGAACAGGTTTTAACATGTGCGCAAGATGTTCTGCATGGGTTCGCACACGTGACATCGGTTTACAGTCTCACCTGAAGGAATTTTAGGGGGAGTGGAGTCGGCACTGATGTTAACTCCAGAGGATAAATCCTCTTGAATATGGTTCGAACCCGGGTCTACAGATCACGAGCACAATGCGCATCACTCTGATCACCAGACTATCCCGTCCCCCCTGGGTGTTAAGCTGGAGAACGCCTAACAGAAACAACTCACCTTTCTTCAAACAGTCTCTGACAGCTTGAATCTCATAGACGAAGCCTATGGAATTTTCGAAGATGAAGTCTCGGTCACATGAGGGGAATGGAAAATCTTTCTTCCCCGCTGATGTGGTTAGGGAGTTCGGACACCAGAAATGTCCAGGAACCTGTTTTCAGGTGGGATGGTTTTGGCCCCGTACAGCACCGTGGGATACCAGACCGGAAACCCCAAAAATGATTTTTTAATAATGGTAGTTTGTGTGTGTCTCTGTCTCTGTCTGTCTATCTGTCTGTCTCTGTCTCTGTCTATCTCTCTCTCTCGTCTTCAATTTATCGTCTGCTCATTTTGAGTGATATCTGTTTGTGTGTGTGTGCGTGTGTGTGTGTGTGTATGTGTGTGTTGTGCGTGTGTGTGTGTGTGTGCGTGCGTGCGTGCGTGCGTGCGTGTGTGTGTGTGTGTCTGTGTCTGTAAACATTCATCTTTGCATATCAAAAATATCATTCAGTCCTTCCTCCCTTTCTTCCTTCCTTCCTTCCTTCCTTCATTCTTCCATCCATGTATTCATTCAATCTCTCTGTCCATACAGACCCGCAGCTAGCCACCCTTACCGTGATGACATCCTTGGTGCCCAGGATGGTCAGTCTGTTGGCCCCATCCTCTGTGGCCGTGTGGTAGGCCAAACTGGCCAGCCCGCCCCCTGGGTACTTTAACGTGATGCAGCCACCCGCGTCCACACCTGTGTTCATGTTGTCAGAGAAAAGAGAGAGAGAGAGAGAGAGGGGGGGGGGGGGTAACGCTAAAGTGTGTCAGAATAGAGAGAGAATATTGAACACTGAACATTGTCATTGTACTTCGACCTTGGGCCACAATACTTGTCAAAGGGGCGAAGGGGAGTGTGATTAGCAGACGAAAAAACCCCACTCCAATCAGTTGTCTAGAAATACGATACATTTAAATAATAACATACAACTAAGAGCCTCGTCGTTTACATCCTACTCAACACAGCTAAGACTAAGAGCGTCATCACTATCGGTGATTTCAATGCAATCCAAACATTCGTTTTTATCATCTTCATCACTTTCATCAGCATTGTTTATGTGTTTTGTTAACAGAGAGAGAGAGAGAGAGAGAGAGAGAGAGAGAGAGAGAGAGAGAGAGAGAGAGAGAGAGAAGACAGACAGACAGACAGACAGACAGACAGACAGACAGACAGACAGACAGACAGACAGACAGACAGACAGACAGACAGACAAACACACACATTCACACACACACATTCTAAATCTGTGTGTGTTGTGTGTGTGTGCGCGCGCATGTGTACACACACACACACAGACACACACTCACACAGACACACAGACACACAGACACACAGACACACAGACACACAGACACACAGACACACACACACACACACACGCGCGCGCGACAGACAAAAAGACAGATTAGAATGAAAAAGTGTCAAAGAAAAAGGATAAGAGACAGAAATGAAACTCACACCTCACACGTACACAAATGTAGGCCTACACAAATATACACGCACACACACGCACGCACGCACGCACGCACACACACACACACACACACACACACACACACACACAAGAAATTGGAGAAAGAGAGATGCAAAGTTCGACACTCTAACAATCACTAGACTAATCCCGGTGGATTGGTGGTCTAGAGGTAACGGCGCCTGCTTAGAATGTGAAAAGACCGGGTCGGAAGTGTGTAGTGGTTTGATCCCCGTTTGGGCCCAAAACTATTCCCCCATCCATTAGACCATGAGTAGTGGTCTGTGTGCTAGTCTTTCGGATGAGACGATAAACCGAACCGAGATCCCCTGTGTTACACATTCTATTAAGCGCACATAAAAGAAACCACATCAAAAAGAGAGTTGTCCCTGGCAAAATTCTGTAGAAAAAAAGCCACTCTGATAGGGAACAAAATACAGCTGGAGACAGGAAAAGAAAAAAAAAATGGGTAGGCGTTGCACTTGTGGCGACGCGCTCTCCCCGGGAAGGGCAGCCCAGATTTCCTGTAGAGAAATCTGCTGTTATTTAAAGTGGTATGAAAAAAAGAAAAATGAACCCCCTTCCTTCCATCTCTCTTTGCCCCATTCCTCCCCCTCCCCACATTCTTAAAAAGGTAAATGTGTCCCATAACCTACGCGGTCGTAGGGGAGCGAGGCATCAGAGATCTCGGCTTCTCTAGGGGCCAGCATATTGAGGGCGGTGCCCATCTCCTCTCCATCGCTGCTTTACCTTCCCTAACCCTAAAGAGGGCAGGTACCCATTTACAGGTAGGTGAACTGGGCAAACTGTACTGAAGCCAAGGCGCGCAAACGGTCACCCATCCAACTGGTAACCACGCTCGACGCTGCTTAACATGACTAAGGGAAAGTGAGCGCTCTGACCACTGAGCTATTCCCGTCCCGTGGGAACAGATGACATTAACAAAGCTGCATACACACGGGGACTGGATGTAAAAAAGCACAAGTGTGCTTATCCCATTATCTTCGATATAAAAGAATAAAATAAAAGAATAAATCAAATCCCCACATTCCTACCTTCATCAAAAAACGATCCCTGAGCCATGATTTTCTCCGGTTTTCCAGGGAACACCAGGTTGCAAGCCTGCACCGCGTAACATCCGATGTCCATCAGACCCCCGCCTCCCAGCTCCCTCTTCCGTATCCGGGCAACCCCGTCCAAGGGCAGACAAATGTTGGCCACCACCTGCTTTACCTCCCCTAGGGTGCCATCTTTGAGCATTTGACGGATGTGGTCGTAGACTGGGAAACAGCGAGACCAGTATCCCTGGAAATGATATTTTAAAAAAAGAGGTCATTTTAAAATACACGTGAGGAAACCAAAGGTCTGTTAGTTAAGATAGTATCGGTGGATCGGTGGTCTAGGGTTTAGTGCACGTAAAAGAACCCACGGCAACAAGGGGGTTGACCCTGGCAAAATTATGTAGGAAAAAGCCACTCTGATAGGGAAATAAATACAGTTGCAGACAGAAAAAAAGAAAAAAAAATGGGTAGGCACAGCACTTGTGGTGACGCGCTGTCCCCGGGGACAGCAGCCTGAATTTCATGCAGAGAAATCTGCTGTGACATAAAGTGGTATAAATAAATAAATCCCCAACTTCTGGAAATTATGTACTACGAATTCCCTCTTTTCTCTCTCTCTCTTTGTTTCTGCCTTGTCCTGACAAGGACTTAACACAGTGCAACACAACATTTGAATACTGATCCACAGAATTTTGCAACTTGATCAATCAGATCGAAAGTATCCCCGTAGCCAGAATGCAGAATGTAGCTATGTAAACGGTGTGTGGAGAGGGCTGCATACGAACAAAATCTTGTCATAAATGAACCTCGAAACTCGAGCCGAGAAACAGACCAATCAACCAAGACACATTTTACCTATTAGTATTCCAACACACTGGTGACACACAGGCTTGAATACTTTCTTTCTTTCTTTTATTCTTTAATTTCGAGGTTAATGGAATAAGCACTCATGTGTTTTTTTTTATTATTTTTTTTTTTACATCCAGTCCCCTGATACTCACAGATTGAGAACTGTAATACTCCGTTGACCTAACATAGTCCCCACAGCTGTAGTCTACAGTGTGCTTCTTCACCCCCACTACATGAGTTGCGTTGCACCGGAGATTAATAATATAATGGTATTCTTAGGCAGGCGGGTGGAACGACCTACTACGGAGGGCAGAGGACCGTGGGGAGTGGAGGGAGCTGGTTTCAAAATATTCAGTTGTGCCCCCACGGTCCATGGGACTACGGGACAGGTGAAGGTAAAGATTCTTAGTTGTTTCACAGGCAATGGATAAGTAACAAATGAAAAAAACTAATCAATTTTAAAAATGACTCAAAATCTGACTATTTTACGAACAGCAATTACAAATTTGCCCTCTTTAGGGTCAGGGAAGGTAAAGCAGCGAGGGAGAGCAGATGGGCGCCGGCACCCTCAATATGCTGGCCCCTCAAGAAGCTGAGGTTTCTGATGCCTCGCTCCTCTTCGACCACATAGGTCATGGGACACTTTTACCTTTTTTATTATTACAAATTGAAATGACAGACCACAGAAAGAGACAAAATGAAAAACGGACAAGTTTTGCCCTGTAAAATGTGGTCAGAATTAGGGTTTGGGTAGTTTTTAACGTGAGTTACAGGAAGAGGAAACAATGGGAAGACAACATCAGAGAGTGGACAGGCCTTGAGTGGAGCGATCTGCTACTAAGAGCGGAGGACCGTGGGGACTGGAGGAAGCTGGTTGCAAAATCTTTAGTGGTAGCCGCACCGTCCGCGGGATACGGGACAGGTAAAGGTAAAGGTGAAGGGAAGAGAAGTCAAAGTTATTCCTTGATACTTCAACACCATCTAGAAAAAAGCGATAAAATCAAAGATCTCGAAATCAACAACCTGACCCTCAGCTGCCTAAAAAACAAAAGGCTCCTTAGCGGACAAGCGGGTCAGCCTAGTAGTTAGAACATTGGCTCGCAATTTGACGACCCAGGTTCGATTCCCGTTCGAGGGGATTTTTTCCCTGGAGTTACCATCAGTGCTAACAAAAGTCCTTCGGATGAGACTATAAACCGAAGCCCCGTGTCCGAACGCACGCAAAACATCTTGCGCACACATTATATCCTGTTCCGCTTTTCGTAAGAGTAGGCCATTGTGTGCCAGTGGGAACAGATGACAAGATTTAGAAAACTGCATACACACAGGGACTGGATGTAAAAAACAACAACACATGAGTGCTTATTCCATTATCCTCGATATAAAAGAATAATAATAAAAAAAAAAGGTGCGATGCGACTCATTTCGTGGCGGAGGGTCACACTGATGGGGATAGATAGCCTACCTCCATGAAGAAGACGTTGCGGAGTCTGGCCTCCTCGAGCAGCTGCTGTGTGCCCTGCAGGGTGAGGGTGAGGGGCTTCTCGCACAGGACGGGTGTGTTGTGAGCCAGGAAGAGGCGCGCCACGCTGTGGTGGTAAGGATGGATGGTGGAGATGTACACCACGTCTGGGGGAGACAGGAAAAATGACATCGTGATTGTTGTTATCGATGGTGATGGTGAGGATGAGGAGGAGGTGGAGGAGGAAAAGACAACGTGAAAGTTGTCATCGATGGTAATGGTGAGAAAGAGGAGGAGGGGAGGAGGAGGAGGAGGAGGAGGAGGAGGAGGAGGAGGAGGAGGAGGGGGGGGGAGGAGGAGGAGGAGGAGGAGGAGGAGGAGGAGGAGGAGGAGGAGGAGGAGAAGAGAAAGAAAGACATCGTGATAGCTGTCATGGATGGTAATGGTGAGGAGGAGGAGGAGTGGAAAGAGGAGAAGGTGGAGGAGGATTGAAAAGAAGAGGAGAAGAAAGGAAAGAAGGAAGAGAAGAAGAAAGAGGGGAAAATGAGGGAAGCAAGAGGAGAAGGAGGAAGGAGGAGGAAGGGGAGAAGGAAGAGGAGAAGGAGAAGAAGAAAAAAAGAAGAGAAGGAAGATGAGGAAGAGGAGCAGAAGGAGAAGAAGGAAGAGAAGAAGGAAGAGGAGGAGGAGAAGGAGGAGGCGAAGCGGGGGGGGGGGGGGGATGAAGAGGAAGAGAAGGATTGTGAAGGTAGTGGTGGTGGTGGTGTTGGAGATGGTGGTAGGCGTGGTGGTGGTTAGTGACCGTAATAACCATCATAATTGTGATAATAACGACGATAAACGATGACCATTTCTTGTTAAGCAAGTGAAAAGACAATATGTTTGTCTAAACCGTAAAGATACACATAACATAAAAAGACAATAGAAAAGATCAAATATTCCTAGATAAACAGACGCAATATAAAATAGTAAAAGATACTCAGTGCACTGAGATTAAAAGATGATGTGTATGTTTGTAATGACATATTATACGTCTGGGTGAAAACAGAGAATGTTGAAATGGTGAAGAGATAAAATACATGTGGGTAAACAACACTTATAATGAAGAATATATTGCGTACATCTGGACGAAAAACCCCCAAAAGTACAACAGTAAAGATAGATAGCACACAATCAATGGCGAAAAAACTGATGCGTCATCGTAAAAAGATACGGCACATTTGGGGTCGGGATAGCTCAATGGTCAGAGCACTCGCTTTCATCCAGCTAAGGTTAAGCAGCAACAAGCATGGTTACCAAGTGGATGGGTGACTATTAGCGCACCTAAGTCTCAATAAAGTCTCCCAGTTCATACAGCTGCCCCCTTTATGGTCAGGGAAGGTAAAGCAGTAAGGGAAGAGATGGGCGCCGCCCCTAGAGAACCTGAGGTCTCTGATGCTTCGCTTCCCTACGACCATATAGGTCATGGACACCTTTACCTTACATTTGGGTAAAGATACACATTATTCGATGGTAAATGATAAATACATCTGGTTAAAACTACACGATGTCTAATATTATCAACAGTGAAAACACGAGAAATTAAAAAAAAGAACCCAAATACACGATATGAAAATGTCAAACAAAATATTTGGTAATACGTTTAAGGTTAGACACAGGTCCAAAAGTGGCCAAAATCATGTTTTTTTTTTAAGAATTAGAAATTGCTGGATACATTTATGGAGATCTTCCTGGCTGAATTTAAACAATTCAGGTGGTAAAACATGTCTGTAAAAACAGATTACTTCTACTTGTTATAGATAAAAAGTTTAGAAGTTTGAAGCATTTAGTTTTGGTGGCCATATTATTGGATTGTTTCCATGACAACAGTGAAGAAAACTGAATAATTCTTTGATTTTAGGCTTTACAAATGATCCTTTTCAATATATGGCATAACTTTTAACCTGGTCTTGTCAAACAAAATTTCATCAATTTAACTAATTACCCTACATTTCAAGTAAAAACAAAATCAGGATAGACAATGATAAACACATATACAACATCTGGATGAAAACCACGATGTATCATAATAATACTAAAGATGAACAGCAACATCTACAGGGGCTATGTCTACGTATATGCACTGACCAACTTGGTCATCTTTGGCCAGTTCTTCATAGGACCCGTAAGCTCTGGGAATGTTGAACTTGGCAGCGAACTGCTGAGCATCTTCCAGATTGCGTGCGGCCACAGCCACGATCTGTATCATGATTAGGCAGCACAAGCTTGTTTAGTCAGTCATCAGATCGCTTCATCCATCGATTGAAAGATCAGTTCAGCGTTCAGTCAGTCAGTCACTCAGACGGTTAGTCAGTCAGTCAGTCAGTTCACTGGATCAATCAATCAATAAATCAATCAATTAAGCAGTCATTCAATCAATCTATTGATCAATCAATTAATCAAACAATCTCAATCAATTGATTAACCAATAAACCAGCCAGTTAGTCCACCTAACTATCTATCATCATTCATATAATTATATATATATATATATATATATCTTCATATATATATATATCTATCTTCATATATATATATATATCTATCTTCATATATATATATATATATATATATATATATATATATATATATATATATATATATATATATATATATATATATATATATATATATGTATGTATGTATGTATGTATGTATGTATGTATGTATGTATGTATGTATGTATGTATGTACGTACGTACGTACGTACGTACGTACGTACGTATGTATGTATGTATGTATGTATGTATGCATGCATGCATGCATGCATGCATGCATGCATATGTCTTTCTGTCTCTGTATCTCTCACTGTATCTCTCTCTGTCTCTGTCACTCTCTGTTTCTGTCCCTGTCTGTCTGTCTTTCTGTCTGTCTTTCTGTCTGTCTCAAGTCAAGTCAAAAACATCATTCCCTGAAGTCTCTCTCTCTCTCTCTCTCTCTCTCATCCTCTCTCTCTCTCTCTCTCTCTCTCCTCTCTCTCTCTCTCTCTCTCTCTCTCTCTCTCTCTCTCTCCCTCCTCTCCTCTCTCCCTCTCCTCCTCCCTCTCTCTCTCTTGCCACGGACTTCATCGTTTGTGCTGTGTTGTCAGTTGGATTGTATGGTTTGTTTATCTCCACCCTCGTCATCCTCGTCCCTTTACAATGGGCGAAAGCTTACGCAATGCTTTTTTGTGAATCGTGGACTGTAGCAAAAAATAGCAAGAGACAGAGGCCCAACCGGACTGAGCACTTTGCTGCAACCATGTACCTGACTCTGGATCTCTAGCTTTGTACCATGATGTGGAATCCATGTCATGAAGATCATTTGGGCTGCAACCGTATTTTGTTTCTTCTTGTTGTTTTTGTTCAATATGGTTATTTGTGTTGTGCCCAATCCCCTTCCCACTGTCCCCTTGTGAATGGGCTGTAGCTTAAATCACAATAACATGTCAATGTCAAGTCCATAAGACATTGTCATGTCTTCTCTCTCTCATCTTCATCTTCTCTCTCTCTCCTCTCTCTCCCTCTCTCTCTCTCTCTCCTCTCTCTCTCTCTCTCTCTCTACCTCTCTCTCTCTCTCTCTCTCTCTCTCTCTCTCTCTCTCTCTCCTCTCTCCTCTCCCTCCTCTCTCCCCCCCTCTCTCTCTCAGACAGACCTGATGTTGGTCGGAAGGCAGGGTGAACATGACTCCACAGAAGTCGTGAGAGATTTTCCCAGCAGAGCAGATGCCCCATCGAGTTGCCATGGCAAAGCTGCCGCTGTTTCTGCCGTTGCTGCTCTTGTTGATGCTTTTGGTGTTGCTGCTGCCGCTTCTTCTGTTGTTGTTGTTGTTGCCTCCTTATTTGGTAATATTCTGCTGCGGATATGACTGCTGTTGCTGTAGTTGTTGTTGTTATTGCTGTTGTATCATAAGAAACACTGATGCTTTAGTTGCTAATGTCTTGTTTCTGCTACTGTTACTGTTTTTGCTGTTCCTGCTGCTGTTGCAGTGGTTGCTGTTACTGTTGTTGCTGCTGCTGCTGCTTAAGTCGTGAGATCAGTCTCTTAGAAGAACCTGTGAAAAATTAAAATACGAATATTTTTTCAGGGAAATGTGACTAAAGGTTCAGGGAAGAAGCAGATATAGACAAGCATACTGATAAACAGACACACACACACACAGACAAACATACAGACAGACACATATTAACAGAGATACACGTACCAAGACAGACATACATCAGATACACAAAGACACACGTACAAAGACAGACAAACATACAGATAGACAAACAGACACAAAAACAGACACACCGACAGGCAGAAGAAAAGAGGACCAGGGAGACACTCAGGCAGGCAGGAAAACAATACAGATATACAAATAATTAAAGGGACACCCGATTAATATAATCATAATATGATAAATTATGATGTAAATGAAACAGTGGTGTATAGCTACAGTGAAAAAACGTAAGCTAAAGTGGTACGGGCACGTCACATGTGCACACGATCATCTAAACTGGCCAAGACAGTCTTACAGGGAATTAGTAAGGGAGGGAGATGAAGAGGCAGACAGAGGAAACGATGAGAAGACAACATCAGAGAATGGACAGGCCTTGGGTGGAACGACCTGCTACGGAGGGCGGAGGACTGTGGGAGTGGAGGAGGCTGGTTGCAGAATCTTCAGTTGTGCCCCCACGGTCCACGGGAATACGGGACAGGTAGAGATGAAAGTGAAGCTTATAAAAAACAACAACTCACTTGTCTAAACGTGGGTTTTGAGAAAATGTCGTGAAATAAAATATGATAAATGACTGAAGTTGGGACATTCCATGATATAATGAAATTCATCCCCTAGAATATAAATGATAACTATTATTGTATCTGTAACACATTCTGACAGACAGATCGACAGACAGACAGACAGACAGACAACAGAAACAGACAGGAGAGCAGTTACCATTGGGCAGAGATTTCTTACCAAAACATACCTAAGCTCCCCCCCTCTCTCTCTCTCTCTCTCTCCTCTCTCTTCCTCTCTCTCTCCTCTCTCTCTCTTTTTCTCTCTCCTCTCTCTCTCCTCTCTCTCTCTCTCTCTCTCTCTCCCCTCTCTCTCTCCTCTTTCCCCTCTCTCTCTCTCTCTCTCTCTCTCTTTATCTCTCCTCTCTCTCTCTCTCTCCACCCCCCCTGTGATCTTTGTCTTTCTCTTCTCTGTGTCTGTCTCTGCCTTTCCTGACCTCTCTCAATTTTCAATTTTCGAATAGGCTAACGTGTGCCGGTGGGAACAGAAGACATTTACAAAAACTGCAAAACACACGGGGGCTAGATGTAAAAAAGCACAAAGTCTTATTCCCCTTATCCTCGATATAAAAGAATAAAAGAATAAATCAACCTCTCTCCCCTCTCTTTTCCTTTTCTCCTCTCACCCATCCCCCCTTTTCTCTCTCTCGTCTCTCTCCTCTCTCTCTCCTCTCTCCTCCTCTCATTTTCCCCTTTTCTCTCTCTCCTCTCTCTCTCTCTCTCCCCCTTCCTCCTTTTATCCTTTTCTCTCTCCTCTACCTCTCCTCTCTCTCTCTCTCCTTTTCTCTCTCTCTCCCTCTCTCTCTCTCTCATCTCTCTCTCTCATTTCCCCCTCTCCTCTCCTCTCCTCCCCCCCCCACAGTCATGAAATGTTGCTCTCTACCCATTGACCCCATTAACTCCTATACCCTACTCCACTCCCCCCGCCTCCTCGCCGTCAATCTGCTCACCCCCCCCCCCGACCCGTACCCCCCCTCCCCCCCCTGTCAGCTGCTTCAGTCAACCAGTCGTGTCAGTGTTTTGTGGGAGAGGAGAGAGAGAGAGAAGAGAGAGAGAGAGAGGGAAGAGAGAAAAGAGAGAGAGAGAGAGAGAGAGAGAGAGAGAGGGAAAAAGAAGAGAAAAAAGAGAGAGAAGAAAAAGAAAGAAGAAAAAAGAAGAAAAGAAGAAAAAGAAGAAAAAGAAAAAGAAAAAGAAAAAGAGAAAAGAAAAAAGAAGAAAAAGAGAAAAAGAAAGAGAGGGGGGAGAGAGAGAGAGAAGAGAGAGAAGAGAGAAAAGAGAGAGAGGAGAGAGAAAAGAGGGGGGGAAAAGAGAAAGGAAAAAAAGGGAGAAGGGGGAAAAAAAGAGAGAGGAGAGAGAAAAAAAGAAAAAGAAAAAGGGGGGAAGGAAAAAGAAAGAAAAAAAAAAGAAAAGGAAAAAAAAAAAAAAAAGAAAAGGAAAAAAAAAGAAAAGAAAAGAGAAAAAAAAAACAAGAAAAGGGGAAAAGAG
The DNA here is from genome assembly GCA_030674155.1 of Stramonita haemastoma. Lineage (NCBI taxonomy): Eukaryota > Metazoa > Mollusca > Gastropoda > Neogastropoda > Muricidae > Stramonita > Stramonita haemastoma. Next base: position 32,710,004 of record CM060336.1, on the reverse strand, counting down.
AAGGGGGGGGGGGGGGGGGGGGGGGGGGAAAAAAACCCAAAAAGGAGCAGGAAAAAAACAAAAGGGGGGATGGGGGCCCCAAGGGAAAAAACCTTTTTTTCCTGGTATGCGGACTGCGGGGTTCGGAGAGTTCCTTTCTCTCTGCTCGTTTCTCTCTCTTAAAATTTTTTCCTTGCCTGCCTTCCCTTCTTGCCCCTTCCTTGGCCTTCTTTCCCCCTCTCCCTTCTCTCTCCCCCTTTTTTACTCCCCCCCCCTCTCCATCTCTCCCTCCAATCTCTCTCTCTTCCATCGGGGGGGGGGGGGGGTCCTCCCCAAAACCCCCCTCCCCCTATCCTTCCCCCTTTTTCCCCTATCCCCTCCCTCTAACACCCTCCCCCCGTCCCCCCCCCCCCTTTTCCCTCTAAAACTTCCCCCCCCAACCAAACCCTCCCCCAACCCCCCCCCCTCCCCTTCTTTCTTCCCCCTCCCCCCCCCCTCCCCTCCCCCCCGCCTTCCCCCCCCCCTCCTCGGGGTCCCCTCCCTTCTCCTCCCCCTCCTCTCAAACCCCTTCTCCAACTCTCCCTCTCTTCCTCCTCTCTCCACCCCCCCCCTCTCTTTCTCCCCTTCCCCCCTCTCTCTCCCCCTCTTTTCCCCCCCCCCTCTTCTCCCCCCCCCCACCCCCCTCCCCCCTCCCCCCCCCTCTCTCTCTATCCCCCCCCCCCCTCCCCCCTAAATTTTATCTCCCCCCCTTTTCCCCCTCTCCCTATTTTCCCCCCTTTTCTCCCCCCTTTCCCCCCTCTCTCCCCCCTCTCTCTACTCTCTCTCCCCCTCTTATCCCCCCTCTTTAATCTCTCCCCCCCCTATCCCCTCTTCCCCCTTCTCCCCCCCCCCTTCCCTTATATGAAACCCCCCGCCCCCCTTCCCCCCCCCCCCTTTTTCCTCTTATCCCCCCTTTCCCCCTCTTTTCCCCCCCTTTTTCCCCCCCCCCCCCCTCCAATCTCTCCTTCATTTCCTTTCTTTTCCCCAAAAAAATTTTTTCCGTCTGTCCCCCTGTCTGTCATAGTATAAAATTTCTCTGTCTGTTTTGTTTGTTTTCTTACGTCCTTCCTGTCGATCTGTCCAAGGGCCCCCTCATAATGCTGTCTGTCTGTTTTGGGGGTCTTCTTTTGTCTCTGCTCTGTCCCCCTTTCCCCCTTTTTTTCCTTTTTTTCCTTTTCCTTCCTTCCTTTTCCTTCCTTCTCTCTTTTGGACACTCCCCCCCTTTTAAGAAAGAAGGGGGGAAGAAAGAAAAGAGGGGAGAAAGAGAGAGGCAAAGAGAACAAAACAAAAAGACAGACAGACAGACAGACAGAAAGGGCAGAAGAAAGAAAAAGAGAAAGGGGAAAGAGAAAAGAGAAGGGGAACAGACAGAAGACAAAAGGAAAAACAACAAAGACAAAAGACAGAGAACAGAGAGGGGGGGGGGGGGGGGGGGGGGGGGGGGGGGGGGGGGGGGGGGGGGGGGGGGGGGGGGGGGGGGGGGGGGGGGGGGGCCGGGGGGGGGGGGGGGGGGTTTTTTTAATCTTTTATTTCGAAGAAATATAAAAAAAAACTCATGTTTTTGGGTTTTTTTTTTTGATATACCCCCCTTGTGTATGCAGGGGTTTTTAAATTTTTTTTTAAATGTTTCCCCCCCGCCCACAATTGGGGGCCACTCTTCCAAAAAACGGAAACGAGGGGTTTTTAAAGGTTGGGTTTGGGGGGAAGATGTTCTAAAGGGGCGGGGCCCCACACGGAACCTCAGTGTATGTAAAATGTGGTGGTGGGGGTGGGGCGGGGGGGTGCGTTTGGGGGGGGGGGGGTGTCTGTGTGGGCTTTTGTGTGTTTTTGGGGGGGGGGGGGGGGGGTTTTTATTTTTTTTAAATTTTTATTTTTTTTGTTTTTTAGGAAAAAAGAAATAAACACTGTGTGCTTTTTTTTTTAAAACCCTTCCCCGTGTGTATACAGTTTTGTAAATTGCGGGGGGTGTGTGTGAGTTGTTGGGCGGGGGCGTGTGTGTGTGGGGTTTGTGCGTTCGTGCGGGGCGGCATGCGTGTTTTTTGGGGGGGGTGGGTTTGTGGTGGTGTGTGTGGTGTGGGGGGGATGGTGTTGTTTTTGGGGTTTGGGGGGGTGTTTTTGGGGTTTTGGGGGGGGGTGAGGGGGGTTTGGGGTTAATAACCCAGTTTTCCCTCAAAAACTCAGAAAAAAAAAAAAGGGGGCCCAAAGGGTTTTCAGGCAAAACTTGTTTTTTGGTGGTTTTGTTTTTTAAATGGGGCCTTTTTAAAAATTTTGTACCAAAGTTTAAACCACCCCCAAAATTTTTCCCCCCCACGTATGGTTTTTTGGGGGTGTGGGGGTGTGGGGGTGTGTGGTGAGGGGTAATGTGTTTTGGTTGGGGGGTTGTTTTGTTTTTTTTGTTGTGTGTTTAAAATTTTGTGTGTGGGGTTTTGTTTTTGGGGGTTGGTGTGTGTTGTTTGTGTAAGTGGTGGTGTGAAATTTTTTTTGTTTTTTGTTTGGGGGGTGTGGGTGTGTGTTGTGTGTGTGTGGGGGGTTTGGTGTGTTTGGGGGTTTTTTGTGGGGTGTGGGGAAAAAAGGGGAGGGGGGGGGGGGGGGGGGGTGGGGGGGGAGAAGAGAAAAGAGGGGAAGGGGGGGGGGGGGGTGTGTGTGGGTGGGGTGTGAAAGGGGGGTGTTGGTTTTTTGTGTTTTCCCCAGCGCATGTCTTTGAGTGGTTGTTGGTTGTATAAAACGTCGGCGCCATGTGTTTTTTCCTTTTGGGTTTTTGTGGATTACTTTTAAGAGAAGTTGTTTTTGGGCCCCAAAGAAAAAGGGAAATAAAAGGGGGGAGCCGGGTTTTTTTGGGGAGAAAAAGAGGGTTTTAGCTGTCCGTAATTATCTTTTTCCTGTCTGTTCCCCTGTTTCTCTTTTTCCTGTGTGGTTTTTTTTTTGGGGTGTCTGTTTCTTTCTCTCTCTCCCCCCGGCCCCCAAACCCCCGCTTTCTAAGGGGGCCGCAAAAATTTAGGGGGGCCGGCGCCCATCTCCCCCCCCTCCTGCTTTTACCTTTTTCCCCCCCCCCAAAAAGGGGAGGGGGGAAACCTATTGATAGCTTTTGGGAACTGGGGAACTGTACTGAAAAACCAAAGGGGGAAAAACGGGGTTCCTTCCAAGAGACATCCCTCTCTCTCTCCCCTCTCTCTCTCAATTTTCCCCCCCCCCTCTCTCATCCCCCCTCTCTCCTCTCTTTTCTTTTCCCCCTTTTTTTTCTCCTCCTCTCCTCCCCCCTTCTCCTCTCTCTTGTTTTTTCTCTCTCTCTCTCTCTCCTCCTCTCTCTTCTTCCTTTTTGTCTCCTCTCTCTCTCTCTCTCTCGTTTCCTCTCCCTCCCTCTCTTCTCTCTCTCCTCCCTCCCTTCCTTCCCCCCTCACTCTCTCTTAAGTTGGGTAAGTTGGGGGGGGGGAGGGGGGAGGGAGTGCTGTGACCACTGAACTATCCGACCCGTCCTGAAGCCAAGATCTGTTTGAATCAATTCGCGCTGTTCGGTATTCATTACAACCTTGCAACAGCTGTACAGACACAATATTGATGATTTTCCTGAGATGTGACAAGTGTGTGCCCTCGTCTGTGTGTGTGTGTGTGTGTGTGTGTGTGTGTGTGTGTGTGTGTGTGTGTGTGTGTGTGTTGTGTGTGTTGTGTGTGTGTGTGTGTGTGTGTGTGTTTGTGTGTATGTGTGTGTGTGTGTAAGTATGTGTGTGTGTATGTTTGTGGGTGGGTGTGGGTGGGTGGGTGGGGGGTGCGGTGTTTATGAGCGTGTGTGTGCATGTGTGTGTGTGTTGTGTGTGCGCGTGCGCGTGTCTGAATGTGTATGTAGATATGCCTGCGTATATGTGTGCGCACGCGTGTGTGTATGTGTGTATGTGTGTGTGAGCGTGCTTGGCGCGCGTGGTGTGTTTGTGTATGTGTGTGTGCGTGCGCGCGTGCGTACGTGCATGCTTGCGTGTGTGTATGTGTGTGTATGTTTCTCCTTCATTTAATAGCTATTCACTACCCAGGTTACCGTCAACTGTTTTATTTCTCCACAGTCCCTTAATTAAGTATAAACATTCGTTACTGTCGTATCTATTTCGATCCATTACGTATTGCTTGGTTATCCTAGGCTCCAAAAGGCACACACAAAAGAAAGTAACTGACGCTAGTATAAAATGTAACAATAATCAAGGTGTGATATATGATTCTTGGCAACATAGTAAACATTATGCTGCAATTATGTTAGCGAATACTTGGGGATTGGTTATTCGGGGGGGGGGGGGGGGGGGGGGGGGGGGTTGTTTTTTTCTTTTTTTCCATTTATCATTTTTTTCGGATTGTTGGATCAGTCATGAATACATGTGTATCTTAGTTACTTTGGAGGTAAAGGATATTAACTGAATGTGAGAACAAAATGATGAAGTTGGTAGAATATCAGTGAATGCTATATTTTATCTTAGCCCTGTTTTCATTCTTTTTCTGTTACACAAATCGATTCTCTTGTTGTTGTTGTTGTTGCTGTTTGTTGTTGTTGTTGTTGTTGTTGTTGTTGTCGTTGTTGTTGTTGTTGTTGTTGTTGTTGTTGTTGTTGTTCTTCTTCTTCTTCTTCTTCTTCTTCTTCTTCTTCTTCTTCTTCTTCTTCTTCTTCTTCTTCTTCTTCTTCTTCTTCTTCTCACTCATCCCCTTGAGAGTCACAATACTGTCCGATTTAGCGCACGTAAAAGAACCCACGGCAACAAGGGGGTTGACCCTGGCAAAATTCTGTAGAAAAAAGCCACTCTGATAGGGAAACAAAAACAGTTGCACGCAGGAAAAAGAAAAAAAATGGGTAGGCGCTGCACTTGTGGCGACACGCTCTCCCCTGGGAGAGCAGCCCGAATTTCACGCAGAGAAATCTGCTGTGACATAAAGTGGTACACAATACAAAATACACAAAAAAAAATTGATAGTACATACTGGATGAGAAATTAGCGCGTATGACTTTTCAAGCACCTAACCGCCATATAGATAGCCCTACTTCCACTTCCCTCTTTAGGGTCAGGGAAGGTAAAGCAGCGAGGGAGAGGAGATGGGCGCAGCCCTCAATATGCTGGCCCCCTAGAGAAGCTGAGATCTCTGACGCCTCGCTCGCACCCCTACGACTACCTAGGTTATGGGACACCTTTACCTTCCACTTCAGAGGAAATTTTTATGATGTAAAGAAGAGCGCGGGTTGCTATGCTAAGAGCTTGCTTGTCATGGCTGAAGACAATCTCAACATACCATTTCAAAAGTATGACAATAATTTAAAGTGGGTTTAGGCACTTACAGACACTGACACTGGCATGACACTGACAGACAAGTTTTAGTGTCCATTCAGCATTTCAGCTAGCCCTGTGTGTTTGTGTGTGTGTATGTGTGTGTGTTGTGTGTGTGTTGTGTGTGTGTGTGTGTGTGTGTGTGTGTGTGTGTGTGTGTGTGTGTGTGTGTGTGTGTGTGTGTGTGTGTGAGTGAAAGAGAGAGGGAGAGAGATGGAAAGGTAGAGAGAGAGACAGGTAGAGAGAGAGACAGAGACAGAGAGAGAGAGAGAGAGAGAGAGGTAGAGAGAGGTAGACAGAGAGACAGAGAGAGACAGAGAAGAGACAGAGACAGAGAGAGAGATAGAGAGGGAGAGGGGAGAGAGAGGGGAGAGGGGAGAGAGACAGGGGAGAGAGAGAGAGAGAGGGAGGGAGAGGGGAGAGAGACAGGGGAGAGAGAGAGAGAGAGAGAGAGAGAGAGGAGAGAGAGGGGGGGGGGGGGGGTTGACTGTAAAAGAGGTCATCCACGAAGACAAAGGTCACAGTATAAACCCTTTCCTGCTATTATACAACGTTTTTCGGTTTCCTCGGCTAGAGGTCCGAAGTTCACCAGTGGTGAGATTTTGCTTATGCAACTAGTCACCCCACATTGAGCTGGCGGTATTCCGACTACAGGGATGATCACTGAACATAGCACAAGTGTGTATGTGCTTTTTTATATTTTGTAATGTCATACGTTCGTACTTACACAAAATGGCCTACTCTTTCGAAAGGTGGAACAAATTCTAACGAGTTCACAAGATGTTCTGTGTGCGTTATTAAGGATAGCGGTTTATAGTCTCACCCAAAGAATTTTCGAGGGAAAGTCGGTACTGATGTTAACACCAGGGAAAAAGAGCCTTTAACGTACGCCGCGGTTTTGGCTCAAGCTCAATCAAAGCTCTAACCACTAGGCTATCCCGCCCTACAAACTTTTTGATTTGTCCACAGGATATCAAAGACGCAGACGCAAACGCTGACGCAGAAAATTTATTCAGTAAGGCCACAGGGATAGGTCAGTGGTCAGAGCATTCGCTTTCGCCAAGCTAAGGTTAAGCAGCGTTGAGTGTGGTTACCAAGTGGATGGGTGACCGTTTGTGCGCCTTGGCTTCAGTACAGTCCCCAGTTCACCCAGCTGTAAATGGGTACCTTCCCTCTTTAGGGTCAGGGAAGGTAAAGCAGAGAGGGAGAGGAGATGGGCGCCGCCCTCAGTATGCTTGCCCCTAGAGAAGCTGAGGTCTCTGATGCCTCGCTCCCCTACGACCACATAGGACATGGGACATCTTTACCTTTTCCTTTTAAGGCCATAGCGCAGTTTGAAGGGGTAAATCGACAATCATGGTGTTTTTGTTATGAAAAAATATTCCTCTCAGCCGCTGGTTCAATGACTAACAGCATAATCTCATGCAGTAGTCTTTGTACTACGTTACAATAATATGAGCATGGATATGCGCTGTCTTTTGAATGATATATACAAGTAACTTATACATGTACAGTGCTATATTACTAATGACTCTTTCGTTCCATGCTGACAATAGTAAAGCCAATCTAAAAGTTGAAAGTCTATTGTAATACTTGGCAGGAATTAGTCTGTTTCTCAGGTCACTTGGCTGTGGACAAATAAACACGAAGTGAATTTCGTGTGATGACTCGCAAAGATGACAGCTTGTTTTCTGTATTATTTTGGCTTGACTTGTATCTATGAGAATGTAAAAAAATACCTGATATGCCAAGTCAGAATTTTA
>CM060336.1:32687929-32697929 GCA_030674155.1 Stramonita haemastoma | reverse complement strand
TAACGCTATGCGTTCCTCTTGGGTGCTAAGGCTAGGAAAACTGAGTGAGAGAAATGTGTTGTGGCAGTGTGCGTGTGTTGTGTTGTGTTGTGTTGTGTTGTGTTGTGTTGTGTTGTGTTGTGTTGTGTTGTGTTGTGTTGTGGTGTTGGTGTGTTGTGGTGTGTGGTGTTTGGTGTGTGTGTGTGGTGTGTGTGTGTGGTGTGTGTTTGTGTGTGTGTGGTGTGAGTGATTGGTGATTGTGATGTATTAGTGTATATGATTATGAGTTTTATGATTACGAGGAGAGTGTAGATAGATATGATGAAGATATATATATATTAACTACGAGGAGAGAGAGAGAGAGAGAGAGAGAGAGAGGGAGAGAGAGAGAGAGAGAGACGAGAGAGAGAGAGCAGGGAGAAGAGGGGAGAGAGACAGACAGACAAGACAGACAGACAGACAGACAGACAGACAGACAGACAGACAGACAGACAGACAGACAGACAGACAGAAGACAGACAGAAGAGGAGAGAGAGAGAGAGAGAGAGAGGAGAGAGAGAGAGAGAGAGAGAGAGAGAGAGAGAGAGAGAGATTATGCATATGCGTGCGCGTGTCTTTGTATGTGTGTGTGTGTGTGTGTGTGTGTGTGTGTGTGGGGTTTGTGAGTGCATCTGTGTGTGTATGTATGTATTATGTATGTATGTATGTATGTATGTATGTATGTATGTATGTATGTATGTATGTATGTATGTATGTTATACGTATGTACGTGTGTACGTATGTACGTATGTATGTATGTATGTATGTATGTATGTATGTATGTATGTATGTATGTGCGTGTGCGCCCACGCGAGTATGTATGTATGTATGTATGTATGTATGTATGTATGTATGTATGTATGTATGTATGTATGTATGTATGTATGTATGTATGTATGTATGTGAGCGCAAGCTTGGCAATATGCATAGGAGGACAGGTGCAACTGGTATACAAACACTTTAATGGATAACACAGCAGAGCCTGTCAGAGACGGAATTTCTCCAGAAACTCTAACAATATATAACAACATGATTTAGCGAAACACCGACAATTGGGCACAAAGAAAAAAAAGCAGTGAAATGTCTAAAAAAACCCAAAACAACAAACAAACCCCCCACTAGTATTAAAGAACGTTTCTTCTTATAACGAAAAAAGCTTTTGATCTTTCAAAACTCTCATACAACATGTGAATGTCTTATATTAAAGTTAATGAGATATTGAATGTATGATATTGTACAATACATATATACAGGCTAATATTGATAGTCGTGCACGAGCGGGTGCTCATGATGAGCACACGTATGTGCATGCGTCTGCGTATGCATGTGTGTGTGCGTTGCGTGGTGTGTGTGTGTGTGTGTGTGTGTGTGTGTGGTGTGTGTGTGGTGTGTGTGTGTGTGTGTGTGTGTGTGTTTGTGTGTGTGTGTGTGTGTGTGTGTCCGTGTGCGCGCGTACGCGTGTGTATGTGTGTTTGTTTGATTGTGTGCGTGCGCGCACGTGCGATGTCCCCCACGTGTGCACACGTCGATGTGTTTTTGTATGTCTGCAGGAATCGAGGCGGAGGGTGTGGAATCTATGACAATCCAGATGTAGGCTTTGATCATTCTCAGAAGAGAAAGGAAAGAAATGCTTATCTGTTCAGACAATGTAGCTGCTGAGAAAAGCATTCACTGTTTGCGAAAAAAAAAGATAATGAAATCAGAATATAATGAAATAAAACAATATAAAATGAAAAATGAATAACCAAATACCATAATATCGTGAAACAAAGAGAAGCAGAAACGAAACTAAAAAGAAATCGAAACCAACAAAATAATGAATGACAACGCCTAGTTAGGCTACACATAAATAGATTATAAACACATAACACGTAAATGTAGTCTTAACACCATTCTCTTTTTCGAAAGTTAATCTCTCACCTTTTGTTTTTAATCCATATAGCAAGAATTTGCACATCTCGAACAAAAATGACACAAAACTGCAACCCCAAAAACATACACGCTGCTGTCGTCACCACAAGACAAAAGACCCCTAACCCCTAGAAATACACCCCCTAAACGATGGTTAACTTTGCAAGTAGTGGTAGTAGGTCCTATGTGCATACGCACGTACACACACAAAATAATCAGATAACCACAAACACACATACACAGAGGTTGCAGCAAGCAAAAACTCTACCCATGATGCAAAAAATTGCAAAGTGTGTGTACGTGTTCCTTTAGAACACGCTTGTGCGGCAAGGTTTGGTTGTAGGCCTATTCTCGTATGAATCCCCATAACTCCTCCCCCCCCCTCTCCAGGCCGACAGCATCTGTGTAACGATGCCGAGTCGTTAACTGGAATTAGTCCATAACGGGTTTTGTTGACATAATGATGCTGATAAGCGTTTTCCAGGTTAGCACTCTCAGGGAGTCACCCAGAAAATTGCACACCATTTCATGACACCTGGGAAACGCTGTAAGACCATAAGTACAACTCCTTCTCATTAGTTTAATGTCTATTCACTACGATGTAGTTTAAATAATTGTACATTCACGTTAAGAATTTTAGGGGGATAAGGTAGATGGGTGGGAAAGTGGAAGGATGAAGTTATATAACGAACGTTGATAAGACTACAAGATTACTTTTGCACTAACTCTACTAATGGTGACTGGCATATACTTTCTGCAACTGATACTAGGACATGTGACCCGGAATCATACAGAACACTATAGATATTTCCTTTTTTCCCCCTTAAATCTAAAACTTGTTATTCATTCCACGCCAGTTCTATTTCTTCTTCTTTGTTTCTGTTAATTTTCTTTGTACATGTCGTTCTCTTCGGTACCTTTGTTTCCTTCTTTCTCTTTGTTGGTGTGTATGGGTTGTTTTGCAGAACATCTTGCCCACACGTTAAAATCCCGCGCAGCCTTTTGGAAGAACAGGCCATTTTGGGCCAGTAGGAGCAGATGACAACAAAATTAGAAAACAAAAACAGAAAGAGAATGCACACAAGTGTCATGCTTAGACGTCTGACACCATCCCTGAGGCAAAACCGGGGAGTTGGAGTCCCCAGGGCGGTTCGGAGCTTTAGGCCTATATGGCAACGTTTTGGTGGCTCCTGGGACGATTACCTTTCCAATGGACCATTCCAGCGACTCGGAGAGAGGGAAGGGGGGCGGGAGTGTCTGCTGCATGGGTAACAGCTTGCCCTCCATATTTACTTACCCAGGCTTTGCGCTCTAGAGCCTAGTGCGGAACTCCAAAGTCTTCCGAGACTAATGGATGCTGTGGGCTCTTTTTTCTTTTTTTCGCCCTTGTCTAGTTCGTATGTTTGTTCTTCTTTGTAACTTTCTCTCTTTCTCTTTATTATGCATGTTTGTTCTTCTTTGTTACTTTATTTGTTTTTGCTCTTTCTCTTTTTATGTATGTTTTTTCTCCTTGTGCTCTGCCAGCTTCTACACGCCAATGATACATGAACAATTCAGGGCAGTGCCTTAGTGTCTTTTCAATGTTGAGAGAGAAATGGGGAAAAAAAGATTTTAAACTCATGAATATCACCGTAGTCAAATTCAAGTTCATATCCAAATTTAAAGCACTTCATTATGTCATAGACAGAAAAATCCAAGCGGATACAAGCCATACATTAAAACAGTAAACATGTAAATATATTAATGTCACGGAAAAAAAATACCCACAACACAGTAGCTGAACATCAGAACGCACCCATCACAATTTAAAGAGCACCAACAAGTTAGCAAAACCTAAGTCAGTCACAGACTCACCAAAGTAAAATCGCAAACACTCATTTGCGTACCAGAATGCCTACACATCAACACTCACATACAACTCGCGCGTGCGCGCGCCCGCGAACACACACACACACACACATACATACACACACACACACACACACACACACACACACACACACGCGCGCGCGCACGCACGCACGCACGCACACATCGGAATCATTCGCACACATTTTTTATGAGATAAGCCAAATTGTAATAACATACTGTAAGTAAAGACAAAAATAATATCAATTAAAAGTAACACTCTATTCTATCAAGATATTGAACACAGTTTAAAAGGGTAACACGCACACTAATTTTATGGCGGAAACCAACTTGTTATAAGAAGTTGTATGATAAGGTTTATATCAAGTCAAGTCAAAAACACTTTAATCATCCCTTCAGGCAATTATAATACTGACAGTAATACTAATGCTCTTTCTTCTTAATGTCACATCATAATACCTCTACCTTAATGGTGGGTAAAAAAACAGTCGCATACACAAAAAAATCTCAGTATTGTATTGCAAACCTCGGAGCTCTAAGCCAAGCTCAAGAAACAGAAAAAACAAACCAAATAATAATCTCGTTAATGACAAAATTCTGTTAGCGACACAAACAAAACACACTTTGGTAGCTTGAGCACACATGTGTCGGCCCCTGCGTTGTGTGTGTGTGTGTGTGTGTGTGTGTGTTGTGTGTGTGTGTGTGTGTGTGTGTGTGTGTGTGTGTGTGTGTGTGTGTGTGTGTGTGTTGTGTGTGTGTGTTGGGGGGGGGGGGGATTCAGAAGCAAGGAGGGGGAGGGAGGGGGAGCGGAGGAAAAATGAGGTTTCTATGCCGCTGTGTGGTGGTTTCTCAAGATGTCTGGTAGGCTAGTTGGCTCACAGCACATTCTATCTGACGTGTCTGCGTTACAGTGCGTGCGTGGGTGAGGGGTGGGTATGGTGGTGGTGGTGGGGGTGGTGGTGGGGGAGGGGGGGGGAGGAGGAGGAGGAGGTGACATAGGAAGGGAGACGATAACTGTGATGATTGAATAGTTGGCTGCTTTGTGGATGGCGGTTACCTCCCATTGAAGGTTTTTTTTTGTTTGTTTTTTTTTTTTTTTTTTTTTTTACTGATGTGTGTGTGTGTGTGTGTGTGTGTGTGTGTGTGTGTGTGTGTGTGTGTGTGTGTGTGTGTGTGTGTGTGTGTGTGTGTGTGTGTGTGTGTTTGATTTGATTTATTTGATTTATTCTTTTATATCGAGGATAATGGAATAAGCACTCTTGTGCTTTTTTTCATCCAGTCCCCGTGTGTATGCAGTTTTGTAAATGTCATCTGTTCCCACCGGCACACGATGGCCTACTCTTACGAAAAGCGGAACAGGATTTAACGTGTGCGCAAGATGTTGTGCGTGCGTTCTCACACGGGGCCTCGGTTTAAAGTCCCATCCGAAGGACTGTATGTATGTATGTATGTATGTATGTATGTATGTATGTATGTATGTATGTATGTATGTATGTATGTATGTATGTATGTATGTATGTATGTATGTATGTATGTATGTGTGTGTGTGTGTGTGTGTGTGTGTGTGTGTGTGTGTGTGTGTGTGTGTGTGTGTGTGAAAGTCAAAGTCAAAGTCAAAGTCAAAGTCAAAGTCAAAATTTTTATTTCCAGATGGTACATGTGTGTGTGTGTGTGTGTGTGTGTGTGTGTGTGTGTGTGTGTGTGTGTGTGTGTGTGTGTGTATGTGTGTGTGTGTGTGTATGTGTACGTGTGTACGTGTGTGTGCAAGCGTGTGCGCGTTCGTGCGTTCGTATATGTGTGTGTGTGCACGCGCACGCGTGCGTGCGAACTTGTGTGTGTGTGTGTGTGTGTGTGTGTGTGTGTGTGTGTTGTGTGTGTGTGTGTGCAAGCGTGTGCGCGTGTGTGCGTTCGTGTATGTGTGTGTGCGCGCGCGCACGCGCGTGCGAACTTATGTGTGTGTGTGTGTGTGTGTGTGTGTGTGTGTGTGTGTGTGTGTGTGTGTGTGTGTGTGTGTGTGTGTGTTGTTTTTGTTATTGTTTTTTTTCTTTCGCTTTTACCTTTTCTTTCTTTCTGTCTTTGCGTTTTGCTTTCTTTCTTTCTTCTTCTTTCTTATGCCATTGTTCATGTATGTCTTTCCTTCTTTATTTGTTTATTTGTTGTTTTTTTACCGAGGATCATGGATTAAGCATTCATAAGCTTTTTATTTTTTTACATCCAGTTCTCGTGTGCATGCAGTTTATTTATTTATTTATTTATTTATTTATTTATTCTTTTATTCTTTTATATCGAGGATAACAGAATAAGCAATCATGTGCTTTTTTTCATCCGGTCCCCGTGTGTATGCAGTTTTGATAATATTGTCATCTGTTCCCACCGGCAAGCGGAACAGGATTTAACGTGTGCGCAAGATGTTCTGCGTGCGTTCGCACACGGGGCCTCGGTTTAAAGTCTCATCCGAAGGACTTTTGGGGAGAGTGGAGTCAGCACTGTTTTGTAAATCTAGTGATCTGTTCCCACCGGCAGACAATGGCCTTCTCTTACAAGAAGCGGAACAGGATTTAACGTGTGCGCAAGATGTTCTGCGTGCATTCGCACACGGTGCCTCTTTCAATATGTTTTGTTTGTTTTCTGATTTGCTCACGTCGCATATAGATGTTCCTGACAGTGAGATGCCAAGGACTCATTTATATATATTATATATATATATATATATATATATATATATATATAATATATAATATTATTATATATATATATATATATATATATATATATATATTTATATAACCCGTGGGGATGTTGGGGACCTGCCTCAATAGATCGTATTTAGTAGAATAGTAGACACCATCTGGGGATTCTGTGCTAGGAATACCCTCTTTTCTATCCCTCTCTCTGTTTCTGTTCAGCTGTTCTTTTTCTTCCAGTCACCTTCTTGTCTCTTTTGTCCCTTTCTGGTTCATTCTCCTGCCTCTTTTTTTTCCAGGATGACTTAAATGATAAATAATTTCTTTCCCACACACGTAAAAAAAAGAAGCGTGTGTGTGTGTGTGTGTGTTGTGTGTGTGTGTGTGTGGTTGTGTGTGTGTGGTGTGTGAGAGAGAGAGAGAGAGAGAGAGAGAGAGAGAGAGAGAGAGAGAGAGAGAGAGAGAGAGAGAGAGAGAGAGAGAGAGAGAGAGAGTACATGTGTGTATGTGTGTGTGTGTGTGTGTGTGTGTGTGTGGTTGACTGTAACTTATTTTTTGAGCGATCACATTCTTTACAGACATTATTTTGTCAAAATAATTCCATTTTCTTCTTTTTGTTGCAGTGTCTATTATGTTTTTCGCTGTCTTTTTTTTCTTTGCATGTTCAAGTTGGCATCCTAAACCCAGAAGATGTATCAATTTAATGACAGATAGAGAAGCAGACAGACAGAACCCCCCCCCCCCCCCCCCCCCCCTTCACTATCTTCCCGCTTTCTCTGTCTCTTATGTTGTATCTCTTCATCACTACGTTTTTTTTCCCCCTAGTCCTCGTCTGAGGACACTTTTCTTCTTTTTGTTGTTGTTGTTCTTGTTGTTGTTGTTGTTGTGTGGTTGTTGTGGTGTTGTGTTGTTGTCTTTGTTGTTGTCATTGTTGTTGTTGAAAGATACGATGTTTCAAACTGAAGAAAGAGCGAACTGAAAGGAGTTTTCCAGTCCAAGGGAAATAATCGACTTGGGCAGGACAGTATTATAGTTCCCCAATTGCCTCCCATAAAGCAGAGAAATATGCATGTATACGGGCCTCGTGAAAGTGTGTGTGTGTGTGTGTTTTGTGTGTGTGTGTGTGTGTGTGTGTGTGTGTGTGTGTGTGTGTGTGTGTGTGTGTGTGTGTGTGTGTGTGTGTGTGTCTGTGTCTGTGTCTATGTCTGTGTGTCTGTGTATGTGTGTGTCTGTGTCTATGTCTCTGTGTCTCTGTGTGTCTGTATCTGTGTATGTTTATTTTTAATTTAATATCTCTTCACATCTAGTGATTTTAGACTTTTAAAACAATCCAAAGTCACTCGAAAAATTGAACAAGAACTGAAAGTGAAGTCAGAAAACGATATTGAATAAAAGCTAACTTTAACCCACTACAAATACAGAAATATCACACTTCTTATCAACGCTGACACAATGGCCAACAATGGCTGATGGTTCAGATAAAAACAGATCCTGTAATCAATTAGGTACAGCATGTAAAAAAGCTTTCAAATGACCATTGGGAAGAAAGAAACATGACTATTTGTTACGTAATCTTATCACCTCAAACCCAATTTATGCCATTTGAATGTTTTTGTCCTGGAATTCTTTAGTTTCAATCTGTACACGAGAGACAGGAATTTTTTACGATTATACTAGCCAGAGACTTTAATCAGAAATAATGAAGAGTATTTTGAAAATGCATTATATTGCTTGTACATACATATCAGTAAGACCACAGCTAGAATCGCTGATTTTCTTCAAAGCATTTTGTAGCAAGCTGTATCCTCATGTACACACACACACACACACACACACACACACACACACACACATACACACACACACACACACACACACACACACACACACACACACACACACACAACACACACACACACACACACACACACACACACACACACACACACACACATGTAAACTGTATTTGTGGTGATAAGATAACGAATAGTCATATTCTTCTTTGTGGATATCTAAAATCACTTTTACCTGTTGTGCCTAATCTATCATTGGACCAGTTGTTGTCTGAACCATCGCGTTTGTTGGACATTGTGTTAGCACTAATAAGCAGTCCGATAATTCAGTATTTATAGTTTGTTAAAGTTAGCTTTATATTTTAACTTTGTTATCTGGCATTGGTTTCAGCTATTGTTCAATTTTTCCTGTTCAGGTTTTTTTTTGTGTGTGTGTATCTAAAACCACTTAATGTGAATAGACGTTAAACTGAAGAACACACACACACACACACACACACACACACACACACACACACACACACACACACACACACACACACACACACGCAAACACACACACACACATACACACACGTTAAATCCTGTTCCGCTTTTCGTATATGAGTAGACCATCGTGTGCCGGTGGGAACAGATGACATTTATAAAACTGCGTACACACGGGGACTAGATGTAAAAAAAAGCACACGAGTACTTATCCCATTATCCTCGATATAAAAGAATTAAAAAAAAAAAAATTATCACACACACACACACACACACACACACACACACACACACACACACACACACACACACACACAACACACACACATACAAACACACACACACACACACACACACACACACACACACACACACACACACACACACACACACACACACACACACACACACACACACACGAAATATACCTTGTTTGATGCTTTTGCATAATCATATAAAATCCCCTGCCGCAGGAATCAAACCCCAGTGTCAAATTGTGAGCCAATGTGTGTGTGTGTGTGTGTGTGTGTGTGTGTGTGTGTGTGTGTGTGTGTGTGTGTGTGTGTGTGTGTGTGTGTGTGTGTGTGTGTGTGTGTGTGTGGATGCATGTGTGCATGTGTGCGCGTGTTTGTGTGCTTCCACTTTTGTGTCTGAGTGTGTGCATGATTGTGCATATGTGTGTGTGCATGCGTATGTGCGTATGTCAGTGTGTGTGTGTGCATATGTGTGTGTGAACTTGACTTTATGACCTTGATTGTTCAATGTAAGCTCTCTCTCTCTCTCTCTCTCTCTCTCTCTCTCTCTCTCTCTCTCTCTCTCTCTTGCTGTGTGTGCCTGATGTCTCGGTATGACGTTTAAGTAAAAGTAACAAAACAAAGTTTGTAAAAATATCAAAACAAAGGTTGTAAAAATATCAAGTTTCACGATGACGTTATCAAAATTGATGTCATACCATTACGTCATCGCAATAAACACCCCGTGAGGAAGGCGAAAGCCGAAATATTGGGGAACCATATATGCTGTTTGTTTTACTTTTTCTATGTATAGTCCCATTCCGCCTCTCTGCCTGTCTGTCTTCTCTCTCCTGGTGAATTCTTGATATGCTTTTGGAACAAAAGCTGGCTCGGTGGTTTTCAGGTAACACACCCATCTGGAAATCGAGAAGTGCGAGTTCGTTCCCTGTTTAGACCCAAACTTTTCCTCCTTCCACTGGAGCTTGAGTGATGGTCTGGGTGTTAG
>CM060336.1:32665429-32682929 GCA_030674155.1 Stramonita haemastoma | reverse complement strand
GAAATAAAACCAAACAGGGTAGAACAAAATAATTAGCATAGATGAAATAAAATACAGCCAAAACCTAAAATAGGAATAAAATAGAAATGAAACAAAATAAAAATCCAAACAAAAAATGATAGAAAATAAAAAGTAGCATAAAACTGAGTATAATAAAATCAGTAAAAAACAACAACAACAAAAAAACAAACCTAGCCGTAAACGAGTAAAAGTAGATTTAAATTAGGGGAAAAAATAATGCAAGAGATGTAAGGGGAGCAACCTTGGTGACCAGTGATCTCGTTTCCCAAAATACCACCACCTACAAGGCTTTGAGGGAGTGGTATGAGGGAGTGTGTTTTATCTTTGGGACAGTGGGTATGAGGGAATGTGTTTTATCTTTGGGACAGTGGGTATGAGGGAGTGTGTCTTTATCTTTGGGACAGTATGAGGGAGTGACTTATCTTTGGGACAGTGAGTATGAGGGAGTGTGTCTTTATCTTTGGGACAGTGGGTATGAGGGAGTGTGTCTTTATATTTGGGACAGTGGTTATGAAGAAATGTGACTATCGCTAACTGGCATCTTTGGGACGGTGGTTTTTAGTGGACTGTCACCCTCTGGCATTTTTTGAGGTAGTGTTTGAGGAAGTGTGACTGTCACATAGTGGCATCTTTGGGACAGTAACGAGAAGGCGTGACTGACATGTTTGGGACAGTAAGGAGAAGGCGTGACTTATAGGTTTGGGACAGTAAGGAGAAGGGCGTGACTGACATGTTTGGGACAGTAAGGAGAAGGCGTGACTGACATGTTTGGGACAGTAAGGAGAAGGCGTGACTGACATGTTTGGGACAGTAAGGAGAAGGCGTGACTGACATGTTTGGGACAGTAAGGAGAAGGCGTGACTGACATGTTTGGGACAGTAACCAGATGGCGTGACTGACATGTTTGGGATCGTGGTTATGAGGGAGTGTGACTCTGCCATCTCCTCACATTTTCAAAACATTTCCTTCAGCGTTTTCCTTCCCACCCTTTATTGTACATGGTGCTAACCTGGCTAGTCATCCTGTGGATCACATCACATGGCAGTCCTCTCCAGAAACGGGGCTAGTATCCGGATTTTTTCCCATCAAGACCTTGCACGGTAAGTACATGAAGACCTGTACTGCTATAGTTTGACGACCTTGTGATACGTGATTCAGGATTCTGTGTTGAGCTCCAAGTCTATGCCTAGACGAGATGTTTTTCTGTAAGCATATGTTAAGAAAACTCCATTTTCTTAACACTTTTAACTGACCTTTTTGTTTGTAAAAGTTTCTGAATTTCGTCTGCTACTGAAATTGCAGTATATAGATCTGTCTGTATCTAGAATTAGAAGTATTAATTGAATGTTTCCTAGTTTGCAAATCATGTAAAAAAATGCTTTACCTGGAATAGCTTGACGTTCCATGATTGTATATGGATTTATCATCCAATACGCTTTGTTCACATATGACCAAACTAATGAAGTGTGAGAGGCTCATTTAAGAAGCTTTGAATTAGCTAAACCAAAATGATATCAAATTATTGTAATTCGATATTTCATGTTTACTTCCTTTTTTATTTTGCCCTGATACATTAAGTCCAGTCTTTCTGTGTTAATAAGGTGGCAGTTGGTTTTGCCCTTTACTAGCTTATCTTTTTAAAAAATCTATAAAAAAAAAAATTAACGTGAAGGGAGGCTTGAAACTTAATGATTGCCTATTCTATACTCTTGTTTAAATTGTTTAAATACTGACGGGATTTTTCCTTGGTCTAGACATGAAAAATAAATTTCCCATACAAATTGTGTTCTTACTATTTTTTTTTTGTTTTGATTGTTTTGCTTATTTTTCCTATTATTAATCTTGTGATTTAGTTGTGTTCTGCCAGGAACTCTGTAGGAGTGCTCAAAGACTGGACCGGCCATGACATGGCTAGCTGTGTTGGTGCCACAGGCTGAAGGCAGACCTACAGACAGACCAGCCTGGAGAACACTGTCCACCAACACATCTGTCGTCAAGCGCCACTGAAGTCCAACACCACCACGTGCTGTGACATCACGTCTATCAAAAAAGAAAATCGGGTACCATTCATTCTCTCATTGACTATGTCTACCTTTTTCTGTCTGGTTTGTCTGCCCTTGCTTGTAAGACTGTGTACTACTGTCGTTTTTGTCCTTCCCTGCCTGTCTTTCTCAAAGCCTTTCCTTCGTCTTGAAAATGCTTCATTAGTGTTCAGGAGAATCTGTGTTTGCATTCCTGCCTTTCATCTTGTAGCTCTTTTCTGCATTTATCAGGCACAAAACTGTATAAAAAAAAATAGTAAGAAAGACCAACACGAAATCACAGCCACAGCAATCACTAAATCAGTTCACTTAATTACAAGGGTAATGATTAAATACATATACATAATGTGCGCCAACTTGAAAAAAAGAGCCAGAAGTAATTTACGGATTGTTTTCATAGCTGTTGTGATGAACTCTACTGACGATGGTGACGTGTGTGTGTTGGCAGCAAAACCTCCAGGAGGACGAGGAAAACACCCACATCCAAGAAAACGCTGACAACATCGTGGACAGGACAGTCGTCTAGGGGGAAAAAAATCGCCGGAGAGAACATCGCCGTGGACATCGCCATCGCTACAGAGAACATCGCCATCGCCACAGCCGTGGCAGAGGCTCCAGGCTGAAGTGGTATCTGATCGACTAGTGAAGTGATAGTAAAGACTGGAAGTTTTGTTGCACTTAAGTTTGAAATGACCGTTTATGAGAGAGGGTGGGGTGGCGTGAGTAGCTTGTTTTGTTTTTGTTTTAGTGGGAGGCAGGTTTAGAGGGAAATTTATTTTAAAATTTTTTTTTGTACATGAATGAGATTTAAGAGTGGTAACTGGGGATTTTTTGAGTTGTGTCCCTCGATGATGCAGGACTGGAATTACTGATTGTTTTTTTAATTGAATTATGTCAAAAAGTTGGATAGGAAAATGCCCTTAGCCTGACAGAACATTCATGGCAATCAGAACGGGAAATAATGTGATTAAAAAAAAAATATGAGCAGGGTTGTTTTTATCTTTTCTTCAGTGAAATACTGCTTTCCTTTTTGTCCCTTTCAAATCTGATCTAATGATTAGTTGCAAAAATGTCACCCTAGTATTTATCGTGAATACCTGCAAGATTTTTAGTTATTTGTAACTAGCTTTTAATCAGGCTGCTAGAAATTGGTAACTCTTCATAATGCTCCTACCTCCCTTCTTTTTTTTAAAATCATTTTTTTATGAATCGACCAAATAGTTGAAAAAA
Organism: Stramonita haemastoma; assembly: GCA_030674155.1. Lineage (NCBI taxonomy): Eukaryota > Metazoa > Mollusca > Gastropoda > Neogastropoda > Muricidae > Stramonita > Stramonita haemastoma. The sequence continues at coordinate 32,679,636 of CM060336.1, read as the reverse complement.
ACAAGAACACTTGTAATAATTCCCTTTGATGCTCCAGTCAGTCGTTATAGCACTGGTATTATGTGCTGCTTTTATGGTTGACAAATGTAGTGACATAGATGATGGGAGTGAGTGCTAAAGGAATTAGATAATGTTTTTCCTCCACTACTTTTCCCTCAATAATCGGGAGTGTTTGATGTTAGCAGGATTGGACTGGATTTGAGGGTTACATTTTTGGGGGAATGTGTGTGTGTGTGTGTGTGTGTTGTGTGGTGTGTGTGTGTGGTGGTGTGTGTGTGTTGTGTGTGTGTGTGTGTGTAAGATTTTTGTAGTGTGTGTGTGTGTGGGGTTTTATTTTAGTAAAAGATTGTGTGTGTGTGTGTGTGTGTGTGTGTGTGTGTGTGTGTGTGTGTGTGTGTGTGTGTGTGTGTGTGTGTGTGTGTGTGTGTGTGTGTGTGTGGTAGTACGGTATAGATATTACGTCTTTCTACATAAGGAACACCAGAGGAAAGAAGAAACACACATACAAAAAGTTCTATGTGTAGCAGTAGTGGTCAGGTAGTCTCATATTTTACGTTTTTACACGTAAAATAACAAACCAAAGGAAAAAGGTGTGTGTGTGTGTGTGTGTGTGTGTGTGTGTGTGTGTGTGTGTGTGTGTGTGTGTGTGTGTGTGTGTGTGTGTGTGTGTATGTGTGTGTGTAAATGGGGTACTAGTGATGAGGGGACATCTTTGCTAGGACACATTATTATGAGAAAAGTGTTAGGAAGAGGGGATGGGATACAAGATAGGGTCAGTGGGGAGAGAAATCTAATAGTGATGTTTTTCGCATGGTTGATTTTTGGCCGTACATTTTTCTGAACAAATACTCAGGTGGTTTATTTGGTTTTGTTTTTGTTAAATGGACATAACACCCCAAGAATCTGGGTTCGATTCCAAGACATTCCTATTTTGCCCAACTTGAAGGTAAAATCAATGTCAAAAGAACCCACGGCAGTTGAAAAATTGGATAGAGAGGTACCTCCCGACAGTCCTGGCCAAGTTGATTGATGAATTCACAACAGTATCCGCAAAGTTGAAATGCAGCTACCTTAATGGTAGGGCAAAAACCCGGTGGCTTAGGCAAAAATGTCAACATTTGTGAACCTTGGACCTTTATTCGAGGAGCGGAAAGTCTTTTGGGTGAAATTGCTTTGCTGATAGCAAAGCTGGAAATTTGCGATTAAAAATCCCCAAACACGTAAATCCAAAGAGTTGGATAAGGGCAGGTTATTGTTTGAAATAAAGCTCCACAGCATTGTGTCGCCAGTTACGTACCATCAATTCTACATGCCGCTGTGTCCATATGCTTTCTAACACAGACCAGCCAACCGACTGGCAACCCTTTCCCGCTTTTTGCATGCTAACAGTTCATACTAATCCTAACCTTTACACTAACTCTTGCCCCTCATGTGGACACAGAAGGCAGGTGAATAGGGTGATATGGTCTGACACAATGACAAAATTTTCTTGGGGTTTGGGGGGGGGGGGTTATCATTTTAGGGAAAGATGTGCTAGGGAAGGGGTAGGTTAGCCACAGCTGTGGGAGTGGGGGGAAGAGGTATGACTCTGTGTATATGTGTGTGTGTGTGTGTGTGTGTGTGTGTGTGTGTGTGTGTGTGTGTGTGTGTGTGTGTGAAAATTCAAGTTTACACAAGATCTCTGGATAAAGGTTTTGTTTACCAAATGGCCACGTTTTTTTTTTTTTCTTAATTCTTGAAGAGGTTTCCCTCCCCCCCCCCTGAACTTTGACTGTGATGAAATACCTGCCACAAACGTTACGGTTCTATGGTAATCACAAGATTGGCCAGAGTTTAAAAGTTTATACAGCAAGCAAAATTACACCGATGTACTGTTGTAGTATTTTACACTGTAGGCATATGTAATGAAAAGAAAATTTATTACATCTTTGTATTGTAAATGACTGGGGGGAAATAAAATGTTGTCATAGTAGTGATGTTGAGGCGCACGAGTGTGTGCCAGCATATGTGTAGGAACGGGCACATGCCATTCTTTGCACAAAAACTACTGGGAGCATTGAAAGGGGAGGAATTGGATACATTTCTGATTTTATGAAATGAAATGCAAGATATGCTATTCCGATTTTTTAACGTCTTTTTTCCCCTCGAAGTCTTGAGAAGACATTAGCCTTTTAATTTTGTTTTTATTTGCAAAAAAATCGTTAGTTTGTAATCTGGTGTGGGGAGAGAGGAACATTAGTTTGTGTGAAATGACTTGTTAGTGTGGGTGGCAGATCTGTGCACTTATTTTCCTCTAGCAGATCAGTGCAAATTTAACACCAACACATCTTGTGAAAATCAATATGACAGATTCATGCTGTGTGTGTTATGTCTGTGTGCACTATGTGCCTGCGTGTTTCTTGCTTTTGGGTTTTAGTTGCAGAACTCCCAAATAATTGTAAATTGACAAGAAAGAAAACGACGTAAAAGTTTATATTAAAATGTGGAAAGTGTGTGGGGAAGGGGATATTTTTTCTCGTTCAAACCAAATCTAAACGAATAGGAAAACAAAACGGAACCTGGTCCTGTGAGTGCCATTGGTATTCCTTTAGATGTTCGTGGCAAATCTGTTTATCGATCTTCCACTAGAAGATTGATGCAGATTTTACACCAACGCATCTAAATAGGAATGTGTGTGTAAGGTTGGCATATGATTTTTAGTATAGTAGTAGGTAAAGAGTGCTTGGTTTTTTTGTCATTGTTCCTTTAATAAAATTCTGATAAGAAAAGGGTAATAGTTTGTGTTAAGACACAGAAAGTGTGTGGAGAAGGGGGCTTTTATTTTGCATAAAATCACAAATGTCAAAAGCAAAAATAAATTTGGCATTTTGATTATCACCGATATTGTGTGCAATAATTTAAGCTTATTTTAGTGGTATATCTGTGCACTGATCTTCTGCTGGAAGAAAAACGTAAAAACGTGGCTGTGTTTTTTCATGTGCTGCTTTAAAAAAAGAAAGAAATCGAAATGTTGATTTATTGACAAGAGAAATTTCAAAGAATGCATACTGCTGTGGAATGTGTGTGGGGAGAAGGTTTTTAAAAAAATTGTTTTTATATCAAATCAAATGTAAAATGAATAACAAACCGGGCCATGCGATTGACATTAATATGTAAAATATTACTTTGTTGTTTGTGGCAAATCCGTGTATTAATCTTCTGCTGGAAGATTGATGGCAGATTTGACACCAACACATCTTACACAAAATGTATATGAAAGACTAATGGTTGATTTAATGTAAGTGTAGTGGTAGTAAAGTGTGACTGTATTTTTTTTTTAAGGAATGGGGTCAAATGTAAATTGATAAATGTAAAAGTTTTTTTGAGAATGTAGAAAGTGTGTGGGGAGAGGTGCTTTTTTCTCTCAAAATGAAATCAAATGTCGACAAAAAAGCAAAGCTAGTTGTGTGGGAAGTGTGTGGGGAGAAGGGGTGTTTCTCTTTTTTCAAATAAGAAAATTTGAAAACGAAAGAAAAGGCTGGTCCTTTGATTTTTTAAAATCTAATTAAGTGTAGTAGTGGGCAATATGTGCCTGCATTTTCTTTTTTTCCTTTTTTTTTATAAAGATAATCCGGTCAAATAATATTAATTTCCAAGAAAAGCAAAATAGTTGCGTGGAATGTGTGTGGGGATGAGGGGTCTTTTTCAAATTGAATAAAATGTCAAATGAATAACAAACCTGGTCATGCGATTGACATTGTGAAAATTTTGGTTAAAGTTGGTGGCAAATCTGTGTATTGATCGTCTGTTGGAAGATTGATGGCAGACTTTACACCAACACATCTTACAATGTATGTGAAATTCTAATGGTAGGAAAATGCAAATTTGACTCTTTTTTTTGATGGAGTTGGGTCAAATGTAAATTAACAAGAGATATGTAAAATCTTATAAGATAGTGTAGAAAGTGTGGGCAGAGGTGATTTTTTTGTTTTTACATCAAAGGAAAACATAAAAGCAAAGGGAATGGTGTGGGAAGTGTGTGGGGAGATGGGGTCATTTTATTAAATGACAGAAAATTTTAAAACGAAACAAAAAACTGGTCCTTGATCTTCTGCTGGAAGAGTGATGCCGATTTTACTCTAATGCGTTTATGACAAATGCCTGTGAAAGATTGGTATATGATTTGGTTTTGTTTGGGGCTATATTTTGTTATAAAATTAACGACAATAGTGGGCTATGTGTGCCTGCATTTTTTTCCCCAGAGATAATTAGATCAAATAGTAATTTCCAAGAAAATGAAATAGTTAGTGCAATAGTGTGGAAAATGTGTAGGGAGAGGTCTTTTCTTTTTTTCTTCCCCAAATTGCATGGAATGTTAAAAGCCAAAGATAAGCTGGTCCTGTGATTGTTATATATTGTGTGAACCACGTTTGGTTTTGGTTGGTGGCAAATGTGTGTGCTGATCTTTCAGTGGAAGATAGATGGAAGCTTTTACACCAACACACGGAAAATTTGTGAAATGTTGTTGCTATGTCATTAATTTTTAATCATAATAGAGGATAAGAATGCCTCTGTGTGTGTGTGTGTGTGTGTGTGTGTGTGTGTGTGTGTGTGTGTGTGTGTGTGTGTGTGTGTGTGTGTGTGTGTGTGTGTGTGTGTGTGTGTGTGTGTGTGTGTGCGTGCGTGTGCGTGTGCGTGTGTGTGTGTAAATGTTTTTAAAGGCTACACAAAAAATCAAATGATAAATAAGGGCTATATCAAAATACAAAATTTATTAAGAGAAATTTCTAAGTTTGCGTAACGCAGTAAAATATGTGTGTGTGTGTGTGTGGGGGGGGGGGGGGGGGGTATTTTTCAAATAAAATAAAATGTAAAATGAATAACAAACCTGATGGCAAATCTGTGTATTGATCTTCTGCTGGAAGATTGATGGCAAAATTTTACACCAACAAATCCTATAAAAAATGTATGTGAAATATTAATGGTAGATGAATGTAAGTGTAGTGGCAGTAAAGGGTGCATTTTTTTGAAGGAATGAGGTCAAATGTAAATTGACAAGACAAATAAATCTAATACAATAGTGTAGAAAGTGTGTGGGGAGATGCTCTCTCTCTCTCTCTCTCTCTCTCTCTCTCTCTCTCTCCTCTCTCTCTCTCTCTCTCTCTCTCTCTCTCTCTCTCTCTCTCTCCTCTCTCTCCCCTCTCTCTCTCCAAACGACACCAAATGTCAACAGAAAAGGAAAACAAATGGTGTGGGAAGTGTGTGGGGAGAAAGGGTCTTTTTTTTTCAAATGACAGAAAATTTTAAAACAAAACAAAAAGCTGGTCCTTGATCTTCTGCTGGAAGAGCTAGAGTGATGCTATTTTTTCTCCATTGCATTTATGACAAATGTATTTGAAAGATTGGTATATGACTTTGTTTTGTTTTTTGTTATATTTTGTAAAAGTGGGAAATGTGTGCCGGCGTGGTTTTTTTTGGTTTGCTTTTAATATTTAAAAGCCCCATCAAAAATACCAATTTCCAAAAAAATGAAATAGCTGATACAATAATGTGGAAAGTGTATGGGGAAAGGTGGTCTTTTTTAATTTCCCAAATCACAACAGTTTAACTCTCATCAGTATCAGTTTGAAAAAAGCGAAGTTTTGATATTTTGATTGTCATTAATACTGTGTACAGTGACTTCAGTTTATTTTAGTGGCAGATCTGTGTACTGATCTTCTGCTGGAAGATTGCAGATTTCATATCAACACATCTTCGGGCAAATTTGTAGGGAAGCAATGAGTAGAAATGTGCCAGTGTTTTCTTTTGTCTTGCTTTTTTTTTTAAAGGCAAGATCAAAATGTAAATGTGACGCTCCGCCACGAAATGAGTCGCTTAGCACATTACCTAATTTTGCGCTAGGAGCCATTAAAGGCAGGTGGGGGTCAAGTTGTCAATTTTGAGATTTTGACTGATTATTAAACTAATACCGTTATTCTACCTTGCAATTGAATATCGAGGCATAATTTTGATTCCTTTTACTTTTAAATGTGTTTTGAAAATACCCAAGCCTTCATTCTGACCACCTGTTACGAAAATAAACTTGTCAATTTCTCATTTTGTCACGTTCTGCAGTGTATCATTTTAATTTGTAATAACTTTGCACAGAATTGCTCGATCTCCAATCTGTTTTTTGTATTGAATAGCCTTTTATTGCATATTAATGATATGTCAGTAACTGAAAATTGACCTCTGGTGCAATGCGTCTTATTACGTGGTGGAGCGTCACAAATTTGACAGGAGAAATTTCCAAGTTTGTATAACACAGTGGGATGTGTGTGAGGAGGAGGGATCTTTTTCAAATCAAATCAAATGTAAAATGAATAAGAAACCTGGTCATGTGATTGCCATTGTGAAAATTGACTTTGGTTGTTTGTGACAAATCTGTGTATTGATCTTCTGCTGGAAGATTGATGGCAGATTTTACCTCAACACATCTTACAAAAAATGTATTTGAAAGATTAATGGGAGGTGAATGTAAGTATACCGGTAGGAAAGTGTAATCGTTTTTTTTTTTGTTGTTGTTTTTAGGAATACGGTGAAATGTAAATTCACAAGAAAAATGTAGAAGCTGATATGATAGTGTAGAAAATGTGTGGGGAGAGATTATTTTTGTTTTTGACAACATATGTTGACAGAAAAGCAAAGGAAATGGTGTGGAAAGTGTGTGTGGGAGAAGGGGTCTTTTTTCAAATGACAGAAAGTTTGAAAACAAAACAAAAAGCTGGTCTTTAATCTTCTGCTGGAAGATTGATGCAGATTTTTCAGCAATGCATTTATGACAAATGTATATGAAATACTGTTATATGAATTTTTGGTTATATAATTAACTGCAGTAGTGGGAAATGTGTGCATGCATGGTTTTCTGTGTTTTTCGTTTTGTTTTTTAAAGATGTTTTATAGAGATAATTAGATCAAATATGAATGTTCAAGAAAAATGAAATGGTTTGTACAATAGTGTGGAAAGTGTGTAGGGAGAGGGTGTCTTTCTGTTTTCTTTTTGTTCTTCAAATCACATGACTGTAAAGGCTGAAAGCAAGCTTGTCCTGTGATTATTTGTATTGTGTGAACTAAGTTTAGTTTTGGTTGGTGGCAAATGTGTGTACTAATCTTCCAGTAGAAGATAGATGGCAGATTTTACACCACCAGATTTGGGAAAATTTGTGAATTTTTTATTACTGTCATTTAAACCATGGTAGTGGCTAAGAATGCCTCTGTGTGTGTGTGTGTGTGTGTGTGTGTGTGTGTGTGTGTGTGTGTGTGTGTGTGTGTGTGTGTGTGTGTGTGTGTGTGATTTGTGTTAAAAGTTCATTTAAATACCACATAAAGGATCAAATGATATACAAGGCCTACATCAAAATGTAAATTATTGACAAGAGAAATTTCAAAGTTTGTATAACGCTGTGGAATGTGTGGGGAGGAGGGGTCTTTTTCAAATCAAATCAAACGTGAAATGAATAAGAACCTTGGTCATGTGATTGACACTGTGAAAATTGACTTTGGTTGATGTTTGTGGCAAATCTGTGTATTGATCTTCTGCTGGAAGATTGATGACTGATTTTACACCAACACATCTTACAAAAAATGTACGTGAAATATTAATGGTAGATGAATGTTAGTGTAGTGGTGGTAAAGTCTTTTTTCGGAGGAATGGGGTCAAATGTAAATTGACAAGGAATATGTAAAAGCTTGTATGAAAGTGTAGAAAATGTGTGGGGAGAGGCGGATTTCCCTCTCCAAATTACATCAAATGGTAACATAAAGCAAAGTAAATGGTGTGGGAAGTGTGTGGGAAGAAGGGGTGTTTCTTTTTTTCAAATGACAGAAAATGAAAAAAAAAAAAGCTTTTACACCAATATATTTATGACAAATGTATGTAAGGGATTTGTTTTATGATTTTGTTTTTTCTTTTGTTTTATATTAAAGTGTAGTGTTGGGCAATGTGTGGATGCATGCTTTTTATGTTTTTTTTATAATTTTTTTTAAAGAAAATCAGATCAAATATTAATTCCCAAGAAAGATAAAATAGTTGGTACAAAAGTCTCAATTGTGTGGGGAGACGGGACATTTTTTCTTTTTTTCTACAATTTGCATGGAATGTAAAAAGCAGAAGCTGGTCCTGTCAAAATCAAAAATATATAAAAATATGTCAAACGAGTTTAGTTTTGGTTTGTGGCAAATGTGTGTGCTGATCGTCCACTGGAAGATAGATGGAAGATTTTCAGACTACATGCATTCACTCCATCCAACCATCTCCGACGCGTGTGGCGCCAGATTTGTGGCGACGACACTGGCCCAAAGAGCGGAGAAAGCTTGTTTGTCGCAAAAAAAGCTGCTTAGTGCAGGCGACAAAAAACAGGCAGGAATTACGTAATGACAATACACTGCCATAATGATGCATCGCAGCAATCTGCAGAATCACCACTACATGCACGCAAAAATACACTGACAAAAAAAGACACGCGCGTGCACGTATGCCTACCCACCCCCCTGCAGAAAAAGGTGCGGTTTGGGGCCAAAATACGAGCCAAAAAGCCTTTTTCAGAACCGTGCCGCCGCGACGTTTGCCCGGTAAAAGATGCCAGGCCACCAATACATTATCGTACTGCATGCATACACTCCTTCCCGCCATATCCAATGCCACTGCCCCAAAGAGCGGCCCGCAAGATGGCAACCCCGCTTGTACAGAGCCAAGTTTGTCGCCTAGAAACAGAGTACAGTGTAGGCAAAAATCACCCCCACAACACCATCCAATAATAATTTCATATAATACCATACACCACAGTAATCTGCCGGGTCCCCTCCACACGCGCAAACACAAAAAACCGCACACACAAACACCTGAGAACGCGCGCACGCGCGCATGCATACCCACCCTCCCATGACTAAGAGCTAAAGAAGTAGAAGCATTGTGACGCAGACGCCGTTTTGGGGACCTTGCCGCCCGCACTTTTCCGCAGTTGCAGAGCCCAGGGCAGCAGGACCCTATTCTACCCTATGCAGACAAACTGGACAACCATTTTGGATGTGTGTGGCACTGGAATTGTGGCGACACCACGGCCCGCAAAATGGCAACCCCGCTTGTACAGAGCCAAGTTTGTCGCCTAGAAACAGAGTACAGTGTAGGCAAAAATCACCCCCACAACACCATCCAATAATAATTTCATATAATACCATACACAACAGTAATCTGCCGGGTCCCCTCCACACGCGCAAACACAAAAAACCGCACACACAAACACCAGAGAACGCGCGCACGCGCGCATGCATACCCACCCTCCCAGGACTAAGAGCTAAAGAACTAGAAGCATTGTGACGCAAACGCCGTTTTGGGGACCTTGCCGCCCGCACTTTTCCGCACTTGCAGAGCCCAGGGCAGCAGGACCCTATTCTACCCTATGCAGACAAACTGGACAACCATTTTGGATGTGTGGGGCACTGCAATTGTGGCGACACCACGGCCCGCAAGATGGCAACCCCGCTTGTACAGAGCCAAGTTTGTCGCCTAGAAACAGAGTACAGTGTAGGCAAAAATCACCCCCACAACACCATCCAATAATAATTTCATATAATACCATACACCACAGTAATCTGCCGGGTCCCCTCCACACGCGCAAACACAAAAAACCGCACACACAAACACAGGAGATAGCGCGCACGCGCGCATGCATACCCACCCTCCCAGGACTAAGAGCTAAAGAACTAGAAGCATTGTGACGCAAACGCCGTTTTGGGGACCTTGCCGCCCGCACTTTTCCGCAGTTGCAGAGCCCAGGGCAGCAGGACCCTATTCTACCCTATGCAGACAAACTGGACAACAATTTTGGATGTGTGTGGCACTGCAATTGTGGCGACACCACGGCCCGCAAGATGGCAACCCCGCTTCTACAGAGCCAAGTTTGTCGCCTAGAAACAGAGTACAGTGTAGGCAAAAATCACCCCCACAACACCATCCAATAATAATTTCATATAATACCATACACCACAGTAATCTGCCGGGTCCCCTCCACACGCGCAAACACAAAAAAACCGCACACACAAACACCAGAGAACGCGCGCACGCGCGCATGCATACCCACCCTCCCATGACTAAGAGCTAAAGAACTAGAAGCATTGTGACGCAAACGCCGTTTTAGGGACATTGCCGCCCGCACTTTTCCGCAGTTGCAGAGCCCAGGGCAGCAGGACCCTATTCTACCCTATGCAGACAAACTGGACAACCATTTTGGATGTGTGTGGCACTGGAATTGTGGCGACACCATGGCCCGCAAGATGGCAACCCCGCTTGTACAGAGCCAAGTTTGTCGCCTAGAAACAGAGTACAGTGTAGGCAAAAATCACCCCCACAACACCATCCAATAATAATTTCATATAATACCATACACCACAGTAATCTGCCGGGTCCCCTCCACACGTGCAAACACAAAAAACCGCACACACAAACACCAGAGAACGCGCGCACGCGCGCATGCATACCCACCCTCCCATGACTAAGAGCTAAAGAACTAGAAGCATTGTGACGCAAACGCCGTTTTGGGGACCTTGCCGCCCGCACTTTTCCGCAGTTGCAGAGCCCAGGGCAGCAGGACCCTATTCTACCCTATGCAGACAAACTGGACAACCATTTTGGATGTGTGTGGCACTGGAATTGTGGCGACACCACGGCCCGGAAGATGGCAACCCCGTTTGTACAGAGCCAAGTTTGTCGCCTAGAAACAGAGTACAGTGTAGGCAAAAATCACCCCCACAACACCATCCAATAAGAATTTCATATAATACCATACACCACAGTAATGTGCCGGGTCCCCTCCACACGCGCAAACACAAAAAACCGCACACACAAACACCAGAGAACGCGCGCACGCGCGCATGCATACCCACCCTCCCATGACTAAGAGCTAAAGAACTAGAAGCATTGTGACGCAAACGCCGTTTTGGGGACCTTGCCGCCCGCACTTTTCCGCAGTTGCAGAGCCCAGGGCAGCAGGACCCTATTCTACCCTATGCAGACAAACTGGACAACCATTTTGGATGTGTGTGGCACTGGAATTGTGGCGACACCACGGCCGCAAGATGGCAACCCGCTTGTACAGAGCCAAGTTTGTCGCCTAGAAACAGAGTACAGTGTAGGCAAAAATCACCCCCACAACACATCAATAATAATTTCTATAATACATACACCACAGTAATCTGCGGGTCCCCTCCACACGCGCAAACACAAAAAACCGCACACACAAACACCAGAGAACGCGCGCACGCGCGCATGCATACCCCCTCCATGACTAAGAGCTAAAGAACTAGAAGCATTGTGACGCAAACGCCGTTTTGGGGACCTTGCCGCCCGCACTTTTCCGCAGTTGCAGAGCCCAGGCAGCAGGACCCTATTCTACCCTATGCAGACAAACTGGACAACCATTTTGGATGTGTGTGGCACTGGAATTGTGGCGACACCACGGCCCGCAAGATGGCAACCCGCTTGTACAGAGCCAAGTTTGTCGCCTAGAACAGAGTACAGTGTAGGCAAAAATCACCCCCAAACACCATCAATAATAATTTTATAATACCATACACCACAGTAATCTGCCGGGTCCCTCCACACGCGCAAACACAAAAAACGCACACACAAACACCAGAGAACGCGCGCACGCGCGCATGCATACCACCTCCCATGACTAAGAGCTAAAGAACTAGAAGCATTGTGACGCAAACGCCGTTTTGGGGACTTGCCGCCCGCACTTTTCCGCAGTTTTTTTTTTTTTTTTTTTTTTTTTTTTTTTTTTTTTTTTTTTTTTTTTTTTTTTTTTTTTTTTTTTTTTTTTTTTTTTTTTTTTTTTTTTTTTTTTTTTTTTTGGGGGGGGGGGGGGGGGGGGGGGGGGGGGGGGGGGGGGGGGGGGGGGGGGGGGGGGGGGGGGGGGGGGGGGGGGGGGGGGGGGGGGGGGGGGGGGGGGGGGGGGGGAAACGCCGTTTTGGGGACCTTGCCGCCCGCACTTTTCCGCAGTTGCAGAGCCCAGGGCAGCAGGACCCTATTCTACCTATGCAGACAAACTGGACAACCATTTTGGATGTGTGTGGCACTGGAATTGTGGCGACACCACGGCCCGCAAGATGGCAACCCCGCTTGTACAGAGCCAAGTTTGTCGCCTAGAAAACAGAGTACAGTGTAGGCAAAAATCACCCCCACAACACCATCCAATAATAATTTCATATAATACCATACACCACAGTAATCTGCCGGGTCCCCTCCACACGCGCAAACACAAAAAACCGCACACACAAACACCAGAGAACGCGCGCACGCGCGCATGCATACCCACCCTCCCATGACTAAGAGCTAAAGAACTAGAAGCATTGTGACGCAAACGCCGTTTTGGGACCTTGCCGCCCGCACTTTTCCGCAGTTGCAGAGCCCAGGGCAGCAGGACCCTATTCTACCCTATGCAGACAAACTGGACAACCATTTTGGATGTGTGTGGCACTGGAATTGTGGCGACACCACGGCCCGCAAGATGGCAACCCCGCTTGTACAGAGCCAAGTTTGTCGCCTAGAAACAGAGTACAGTGTAGGCAAAAATCACCCCCACAACACATCCAATAATAATTTCATATAATACCATACACCACAGTAATCTGCCGGGTCCCCTCCACACGCGCAAACACAAAAAACCGCACACACAAACACCAGAGAACGCGCGCACGCGCGCATGCATACCCACCCTCCCATGACTAAGAGCTAAAGAACTAGAAGCATTGTGACGCAAACGCCGTTTTGGGGACCTTGCCGCCCGCACTTTTCCGCAGTTGCAGAGCCCAGGGCAGCAGGACCCTATTCTACCCTATGCAGACAAACTGGACAACCATTTTGGATGTGTGTGGCACTGGAATTGTGGCGACACCACGGCCCGCAAGATGGCAACCCGCTTGTACAGAGCCAAGTTTGTCGCCTAGAAACAGAGTACAGTGTAGGCAAAAATCACCCCACAACACCATCCAATAATAATTTCTATAATACCATACACCACAGTAATCTGCCGGGTCCCCTCCACACGCGCAAACACAAAAAACCGCACACACAAACACCAGAGAACGCGCGCACGCGCGCATGCATACCCACCCTCCATGACTAAGAGCTAAAGAACTAGAAGCATTGTGACGCAAACGCCGTTTTGGGGACCTTGCCGCCCGCACTTTTCCGCAGTTGCAGAGCCCAGGGCAGCAGGACCCTATTCTACCTATGCAGACAAACTGGACAACCATTTTGGATGTGTGTGGCACTGGAATTGTGGCGACACCACGGCCCGCAAGATGGCAACCCCGCTTGTACAGAGCCAAGTTTGTCGCTAGAAACAGAGTACAGTGTAGGCAAAAAAAAAAAAAAAAAAAAAAAAAAAAAAAAAAAAAAAAAAAAAAAAAAAAAAAAAAAAAAAAAAAAAAAAAAAAAAAAAAAAAAAAAAAAAAAAAATCCCCTCCACACGCGCAAACACAAAAAACCGCACACACAAACACCAGAGAACGCGCGCACGCGCGCATGCATACCCACCCTCCCATGACTAAGAGCTAAAGAACTAGAAGCATTGTGACGCAAACGCCGTTTTGGGGACCTTGCCGCCCGCACTTTTCGCAGTTGCAGAGCCCAGGGCAGCAGGACCCTATTCTACCCTATGCAGACAAACTGGACAACCATTTTGGATGTGTGTGGCACTGGAATTGTGGCGACACCACGGCCCGCAAGATGGCAACCCCGCTTGTACAGAGCCAAGTTTGTCGCCTAGAAACAGAGTACAGTGTAGGCAAAAATCACCCCACAACACCATCCAATAATAATTTCTATAATACCATACACCACAGTAATCTGCCGGGTCCCTCCACACGCGCAAACACAAAAAACCGCACACACAAACACCAGAGAACGCGCGCACGCGCGCATGCATACCCACCCTCCCATGACTAAGAGCTAAAGAACTAGAAGCATTGTGACGCAAACGCCGTTTTGGGGACCTTGCCGCCCGCACTTTTCCGCAGTTGCAGAGCCCAGGGCAGCAGGACCCTATTCTACCCTATGCAGACAAACTGGACAACCATTTTGGATGTGTGTGGCACTGGAATTGTGGCGACACCACGGCCCGCAAGATGGCAACCCCGCTTGTACAGAGCCAAGTTTGTCGCCTAGAAACAGAGTACAGTGTAGGCAA
>CM060336.1:32663669-32665329 GCA_030674155.1 Stramonita haemastoma | reverse complement strand
CTTACGAAAAGCGGAACAGGATTTCACGTGTTTGATTCCTGCTGGAGGGGATTTTATATATATATATATATATACAAAAGCATCAAACAAAGTATATTGCGCGCGCGCGCGCGCGCGCGCGCGCGCGTGTGTGTGTGTGTGTGTGTGTGTGTGTGTGTGTGTGTGTGTGTGTGTGTGTGTGTGTGGTGTGGTGTGTGTTGTGTGTGTGTGTGTGTGTGTGTGTGTGTGTGTGTGTGTGTGTGTGTGTGTGTGTGTACATGAGGGATACAGCTTGCTACAAAATGCTTTGAAGAAAATCAGCGATTCTAGCTGTGGTCTTACTGATATGTATGTACAAGCAATATAATGCATTTTCAAAATACTCTTCATTATTTCTGCTCAAAGTCTCTGGCTAGTATAATCGTAAAAAATTCCTGTCTCTCGTGTACAGATTGAAACTAAAGAATTCCAGGACAAAACATTCAAATGGCATAGATTGGGTTTGAGGTGATAAGATTACGTAACAAATAGTCATGTTTCTTTCTTCACAGTGGTCATTTGAAAACATTTTTACATGCTGTACCTAATTGGTTACAGGATCTGTTTTTATCTGAACCATCGGCCATTGTTGGCCATTGTGTCAGCGTTGATAAGAAGTGTGATATTTCTGTATTTGTAGTGGGTTAAAGTTACCTTTTATTCAATATCGTTTTCTGACATCACTTTCAGTTCTTGTTTCAGTTTCCGAATTTACTTTGGATTGTTTTAAAAGTCTAAAATCACTAGATGTGATTAGATATTAAACTAAAAATAAACATACACAGACACAGACACACAGAGACACACAGACACAGACACAGACACAGACACAGACACACACACACACACACACACACACACACACACACACACACACACACACACACACACACACACACACACACACACTTTCACTCTCCCCATAAGTACTTCGGATGAGACTTTAAACCGAGGCCCCGTGTGCGAACGCACGCAGAACATCTTGTGCACACGTTAAATCCTGTTCCGCTTTTCGTAAGAGTAGGCCATCGTGTGCCGGTGGGAACAGATGACATTTACAAAACTGCATACACACGGGCACTGGATGAAAAAAACACAAGAGTGCTTATTCCATTATCCTCGATATAAAAGAATAAAATAAAAAATAAATCAATAATAAAAACGAGGCCTGTATACATGCACATCTCTCTGCTTTATGGGAGGCAATTGGGGCACTATAATACTGTTCTGCCCAAGGCGATTATTTCCCTTGGACTGGAAAACTCCTTTTAGTTCGCTCTTTCTTCACTTTGAAACATCGTATCTTTCAACAACAAGGACAACAACACAACAACAAAGACGACAACACGACAACACAACAACAACAACAACGACGACAACAACAACAACAACAACAACAACAAAAAGAAGAAGAAAAGTGTCAGACGAGAAGGACTAGGGGAAAAAAACCATAGTGATGAAGAGATACAGCATAAGAGACAAGAGACAGAAAGAGAAAGCAAGAAGATAGTGTGTGTTGGGGGGGGGGGGGGGGAGTGGGGTCTGTCTGTCTCTCTGTCTGTCATTAAATCTTCTGGGTTAAGGATGCCAACTTGAACATGCAAAGAAAAAAAGAGCGAAAAAACATAATAGACGCTGCAAC
>CM060336.1:32626177-32643569 GCA_030674155.1 Stramonita haemastoma | reverse complement strand
AACTCGGGGGAAAAAAAAATAAGGAAAAAAAGAAAAGTTTGTGGCTTGTCAAAAACCACCGACTAGAATAAATAAAAACGACACTAAAATTAAAAAAAAAAAACAAAAATACAATTAAATTAAATTGAAAAATACAGTAAATACAATATAATAATACACAAAAACAACACAGAGCAATGCTTTTTCGCAGAAAAAATTATACGATACGACACGCCACGACACCCCATTGCACTACCTACACTACACTACACTACATACATCACTACAAACTCCCCAAACATACCTACACTACATACATACACTACAAATTACACTTCACACATACAACACTACACTACACTACATACATACACTACACTACACTACACTCATACACTATACACTACAGCAAACAACAGAAAAACAACAGCAAAAAACACCCATAACTCATCTAAACCCGAACCTCACCTAACCAAACTACTATGCAGTACTAACAAAATAAAAATCTACAACAAACAATATACCACAACCCATTATTTGTAAAAACAAAAACCTTCGAAAATTCCTTCTCACCACAGACAAAAAAAAGTCCAAACAGTCACATCACACCAAATAAAAAAATTAAACCATTACTTTCAAAATAGTAGTGATAGTGTGATGCTGTCTTCTAACATGATACTGTCATGACGTTGTGACTTTTTCCCCTACCCAGGGAATTTTGCCTTCGAGCTGCCTGTCTGTTCTTTAGGGGTTTCTTCCCTTTCTCATCCTATCCCCTTTTCTCTCTCTGCAATCTCCACTCCTGTCTGTCAATATTTTACAACCGAAGTTTGAAGGTTGGAATCATCAGTCTTATAGTGTTAGTTTGGGATGTCAGTGTAGTGTGGTGCAGTGTGGTGCGGGGTCTTGTGTTGGGGTTTGTGTTGGTTGTGTTGTGTTGTGTTGTGTTGTGTTGTGTAGTTTTGGTGTAGTGTAGTGTAGTGTAGTGTAGTGTAGTGTAGTGTAGTGTAGAGTAGTGTAGTGTAGTGTAGTGTGGAGGGTTGGTGTGATGTGGTGAGTGCGTGTAGTGTAGTGTGATATGGTGCAGTGAAGTGTAGTGTAGTGTAGTGTAATGTGTGTAGAGTTGTGTAGTGTAGTGTAGTGTTGTGTGAGTTGTGTAGTGTAGTGTAGTGTGTGTAGTGTATGTAGTGTAGTGTAGTGTAGTGTAGTGTAGTAGAGTGTAGTAGAGTGTAGTAGTGTAGTAGAGTGTAATGTAATCTTGTGTGTATTGTGTAGTGTTGTTGTGTGTGTAGTGTCGTGTAGTGTAGTGTAGTGTAGTGTAGTGTAGTGTAGTGTAGTGTAGTGTAGTGTAGTGTAGTGTAGTGTAGTGTAGTGTTGCGTAGTATTGTCTAGTGTTGTGTAGTGTAGTGTAGGTGTAGTGTAGTGTAGTGTAGTGTAGTGTAGTGTAGTGTAGTGTAGTGTAGTGTTGTGGTGTAGTGTGGTGTGTGGTGTGTGGTGTGGTGTGGTGGTGTGTGTAGTGTAGTGTCGTGTGGATGTGGTGTAGTGAATTGTAGTGTGGTGTAGTGTAGTGTAGTGTAGTATAGTGTAGTGTAGTGTAGTGTAGTAGTGGTGAGTGTAGGATAGTGTAGTGTAGTGTAGTATAGTGTGTGTAGTGTAGTGTAGTGTTGCGTTGTGTTTTGGCGTAGTGTATGTGTACTTGATTTGTATTGAATTGGGTTTTGGTATGGAATGTGTTGTGCTGTGTTGAGCTGTGCCAGTTCTGTACTGAATTGTAGACACATTGCATTGAATGAATAGTCACGTAGTGCATTGCGTTGCATTAGATTGTAATTGTATGGTATTGTATACCCCATTAAACCACAGCAGACTCTTTACATGAAGTTTGGGTTGATCTTCTCGGTTGTAGAGAGAAGAAAGTCATCACCTCTATTTCATTAAAGAGGCCTATTGGTTGTTTGTTGTTGGGTGTTCCCCAGATTAACACCTTGGGGTCACCCAGAGCATGCACCATGTCTCTTTTGTGACACTTGAGAACCATCGGGATGAGAGAGACACACTTGTTTGTGTTTTAGGAAACCACAGCACGCAGAGCAAAGTACAGCACACCACACCCCACCACACACACACACCACACCACACCACACCACACCACACCACACCACACCACACCACAACCACACCACACCACACACACACCATAGCGCAGCACAACACAGCACAGCGCACTACACCACAGCATACCATAGCACACCACACCACACCACACCACACCAAAACACCACCCCACCACGGGTTCGATTCCCGGTCGAGGAGATTTTTCTCCTGGAGTTAACATTAGTGCTGACTCCACTCTCCCCAAAAGTCCTTCGGATGAGACTATAAACCGAGGCCCGTGTGCAAACGCACGCAGAAGATCTTGCGCACACGTTAAATCCTGTTCCGCTTTTCGTAAGAGTAGGCCATTGCGTGCCGGTGGGAACAGATGACATTTACAAAATTGCATACACACGGGGACTGGATGTAAAAAAACACAAGAGTGCTTATCCCATTATCCTCGATGTAAAAGAATAAAATAAATAAATAAACCACGCCACACCACAATATGCCACGCGAAAACCAATGTCACACACTACAGCACAATACAACACAACACAACACATTACATTAAAAACAATATAACACAACACGATATACAACAATCTTAGTTATTTTACTACAAAAAACAATCGAGATTCTTCTTTGTTACATAAAAAATCCTACAATATAACCTAATAAAAATGTAAATTATTTGAAACTGTGATAGTCTGGCTCCCATTTCCAAACACGATAATGTCATCAAGTTGGGACTATTTCTCTGTCTGGGCAGTTTTGTCTTCAAGTTGTCTCCCTGCCCTGAGGGGGTTTGTTCCCTTGTCTATCCCATCTCCTGTTCCCCTTGCAATCTCCTTCCTGTCTGTCAATGTTTACAGCGTAGTTATGGCTAGAATCAGTCTGGGTGTGCTATTTGGGATGTCAGTGAACATTGTGTGATGTTATGTCGTATTGTATTTGTTTATTGTTGTGCACATAAAAATTATGATTTCATTTTCTTTGAGCATTCAGTACACGGGTCCCAAAGTATTCATCTTCAAATTGTAATCTTTGTTGCAGATCGTGTTTATAGTTTGGCTCAATAGACAAAAAAAACCCGACTTTAATTTCTGAGGATACAGTCAGCAATGTGAGGATAATGGGACTCAGATATTTGGTAGGGAAAAGCAGATTTTGCAAAATTCCAAAGTGTTGGCAATGGGTTTTGATTCTCATGAAAAATTGCGGCTGTTTAAGAAAAGGTATCTCGTGAGAAGATAAAAGAGCAAATATTTGCTACGGGATGTATCAATAAACAATTATGCAGATTTGATATTCTTCTTAACGATAAAACTATCCTGAAGCTGTAATGCAGATACCTTAATGGTGGGTAAAACGTTTGCATACACAAAATCCACCTAAACAATAATAAATGGAATATATATAGCGTTATATCTTGCAAAAACAAATCAAAGCACTTGCATTCAACCTATACAACACACAAGTAATCAATAACGATTAATAGTCTTAGCAAACTCGAATGTACACACACTCGCGCGCACACCAACGTACACACACACGCACACGCGCGCGTGTGTAATTCACCATAATTCAGAACTCTAGCTGATGAACGAAAAAAAACCCCTACTGTCACAGCTATAAAAAATACCTTACCTTACCGAAAGGAAGATTGTTTGCAAAACACAAGGACTCAACAATGACCATTACACTACTTCTCTATCTGACAATGTTTCAACCAATAAACCAACAAAGTAAAAAAAAAAAAAGAGAGAGAGAGAGAGAGAGAGGGAGGAGAGAGAGGAGAGAGAGAGAGAGAGAGAGAGAGAGATGAGAGAGGAGAGAGAGAGAGAGAGAGAGGAGCCTACTTAATGGGCTATTGGAGTTTAAAAAATCTGAATGCTGGCGTCATGGTAAAGTCAACTGATCTAAGGTTATATTCCATGTCTCTCTACTTATTCCATCTTGTTTTATAGACTTTTCGAGAATGGTCTTGTGTTATTCTTTGGCGCGTATCAGTTCTACAGTCACAACGCTCAGGCCAGAGCACGCAGCCCTCCCCCCTGGGGATTCCAGAGGGCAAACTGACCCGTTACTTCTGTATTGATTCCCTGCGATCTTTGTAACTCTCACTTAACCTTTCTCTCTGGCCCCACTGTCTGAAGTTTCCTGCCTCGCCTTCTGGTGTAATTTTTGTCATCCAATTTTTACCAGCATCCAGTATAATAATAATCATGGCAATGATTTTTACGAATCTGTAGTTTTGTCCGCAAAATCGTGGCCCGGAACATTAGTAAACTGGCTCGTAAAAAATTTAAGGGTACATGCTTTTTTAATTACAATTGTATTTCCAGAGCAAAATAATGCTTAATTCTTGAACACATTTGTTGGCAGCCCACATGAGAAAGAACCAAGAGAATTTCTAGGAAGCAGACTACGTTCACATATGTGTGAAGCGCTGTCCTAACCCGAAAGATAAGTTCTTAATTGTGGCTGATTTCATGCCAAGGTTTGAGGCTATAAACAGCGTGCAATCTTCATAACAAGGCAGGGTAGCAAACATCTGTGAAATATCTACAGTTTCCACGAACAGACACGTCATCCAGCAGACAATGTCCTGTGATTACAGACAGTCAACAATAAACAATGTCCTTTGTGATTACAGACAGCCAACAATAAACAATGTCCTGTGATTACAGACAGCCAACAATAAGCAATGTCTTTGATTACAGACAGCCAGCAGACAATGTCCTGTGATTACAGACAGCCAGCAGACAATGTCCTGTGATTACAGACAGCCAACAATGAACAATGTCCTGTGATTACAGACAGCCAACAATAAACAATGTCCTGTGATTACAGACAGCCAACAATAAACAATGTCCTGTGATTACAGACAGCCAACAATAAATGATGTTCTGTGATTATCCTGTGATTACAGTCAACAATGTCCTGTGATTACAGACAGCCAACAGACAATGTCCTGTGATTACAGATAGCCAAAAGGCAATGTCTGTGATTACAAACAGCCAACAACAAACAATGTGCTGTGGTTACAGACAACCAATAAACATTGTCCCGTGTTTACAGACAACCAATAAACAATGCCCTGTGATTGCAGACAGCCAACAGTGTCCTGTGATTACAAACAGCCAACAATAAACAATGTCCTGTGATCACATTTCAACAATAAACAATGTCCTGTGATTACAGACAGCCAACATTAAACAATGTCCCTCCTCTCACCACTGACAGCCAGCACAGAGAAGCAATGTCATCAGTGATGGTCCAGAGTTTCTTCTCCCATCGTGACAGCCGTCAGTTTGTTTTTTGTGTCTGCTTCTCCTGTCTGACCTTCACCTGTCAGTCAGCTGTCTGTTCTGCTGTAAGTCAGCTGTCAGTCAGCTTTTCAGTCAGCTGTCTGCTCTGCTGCCCGCTCAGTCAGTTTTTTTTCCATGACAGGTTCCAATTATTCTCTTCCTTTGCCCCTCTACTCTATTTCCAGACTCAATGGTCACGATTGTACTCAAACGTTCGGATCAGTCTAAGTTTTGTCTGAGACCTTTGTAAGTTGCTGACGTCCCCATTTCTTGATGTCTTTCTTGATCTCTCTTGCTCTTTAGGCTCTATCTATTTCTTTCACTCCCGTGTCTTGTCTCCCTCTCCCCTTTCGTTTCTGCCAGTGTTAAGCTCTAATTTTTTTTATTGCTGTGTTACAATAATGGGGACGGGATAGCTCGGTGGTTAGAGCGCTCGCTTTTCCCCAGCCAATGTTAAGCAGCGTGGAGCGTGGTTACCAGTTGATGGGTGCCCGTTTGCGCGCCTTGGCTTCAGCACAGTTCCCCAGTCCACCCAGCTGTAAATGGGGTACCTGCCCTCTTTTGGGTCGGGAAGGTAAAGCAGCGAGGGAAGGAGAAGGGCGCCGCCCCCAATATGCTGGGCCCTAAGAAGCTGAGGTTCTCTGATGCCTCGCTAACTACGACCACACAGGTTTGGGACACCTTTTTCCTTTACCTTTTTTTGTTATAATATTTTTATAGAAAACTTATTTTTTTTGCATGTTCCAATAAACACACTATAACAAAATTGCTATTTATACAATTGTCTCTAAAGAAAATGGTTTGTAAGTCATTTTTAAAAAAATCCTTTTTGTTCGGTGTGTTTTACGCAATTATTTTTTGATGGCAAACTTGGAGTCCGTTTTTAAAAATAGCAGCACATGTGACAAATGTTGTGTCTGTTGGGAAAATAGCAGCACACGTGACAAAGTTGGTCTGTTGAAAATAGCAGCACACGTGACAAATGTTGTGTCTGTTGAAAATAGCAGCACAGTGACAAATGTTGTGTCTGTTGAAAATAGCAGCACACGTGACAAATGTTGTGTCTGTTGAAAATAGCAGCACACGTGACAAATGTTGTGTCTGTTGAAAATGCAGCACACGTGACAAATGTTGTGTCTGTTTTAAAATAGCAGCACACGTGACAAATGTTTGTTCTGTTGAAAATAGCGCAAAACGTGACAATTTGTGTCTGTTGAAAATAGCAGCACAGTTATCCCATGCACTCCTCAGCTCCTGTTGTCTTTAACAAGCGGTTCGATCTCGTTCAAGGGGATTTTTCCGACTTGTTTCCAACTCCACTTTTCCTCAAAAGTCCTTCGAATGAGATTATAAACCAAGGTCCCGTGTGCGAACGCTCTCAGGACATCTTTGGAAACCTAAATCCTCATGTTCCCCTTTTCGAAATATTTTGAAAAAACAAATCAAAGCGCTTCCCTTGACCTGACAACAACAACCCAACAACAATCTACAGTTTTAACAAATTAAAAAATATCCCACACACCCCGCACCCCCCACGCACGCACGCAGCACCGCGGCCGCGCGCCCCCACCCCAACCCTACACCGTTAGGGCATTTTGAAGGTGGGGAAAGGGGGTTTAAGAGATTGAAGCGGAAGGAGAAAAAAACTTAGGTTTAAAAAAATAAGTGAGTCCTGGGGTTTTGGTTTTAAAAAGTGTCATAAGTAGGCTTTTGCCGGAGGGAGAGAGGAAGGTCGTTCCAGATCGATGGACCAGAAACAGAGAAAGAGCGGCGACTGACGGTAGATAGGTTGAATCTGGGTATTCTTAAGGACAAAGTATCTGCCGACGAGCGGAGGGAGCTAGAAGGTGTGTACAAGTGAAGACATTCACAGAGGTAGGAGGGTGCAGTATTGTGGAGACATTTGTAACAGAGGGTATTGATCTTGTAGTTTACTCTCTGTGGTATGGGCAGCCAATGGAGAGATTGCAAGAGAGGGGTAATGTGCTCAGATTTTTTCTTTCTGAGGACCAGACGAGTTGCAGCGTAAGTAGTTAATCAAAGTAATTGAGTAAGTAAGTTATTGAGTAAGTTATTGAGTAAGTTATTGAGTAAGTTATCGAGTAAGTAAATAAGAAACAAACAAACAAGTAAACAAGCAAGCAAACAAACAAACAAACAAACGAAGAAACGAATGAACGAACTAATAACTAAGTAAGTAACTAAGTAACGAACTAATTTAACTTACGAACTAACTAGCTAGCGAGCTAGCTAGCTATCGAACTTAAAAACTAACGAATGAACGAACGAACAATCTAACAAAAAACCCCGAATAAACAAAATTAATGAAAAAACTACCTCCTGACTGATTAACTAACCAAATCTACTTGAACAGACAGGAGATCTAGGAAAGACACAGTTTTTTTAAACACAGAGTTTACATTACATCAGGGATGCTACTTATTCTAGAAAAGCCCCCCCCCCCCCCCCCCCCCCCCCCCCCAAACAACCCAACCTCGTGACTCTACACGAAAGTAAAAAAAACAAAAAAAACACGTCATCAGAGAATAAACATTCTTATCATCAACATACCCATCTCTATCCCATCACCCTAGTTCCACACAGCCCCTCCCCTCCCCCCACCATCAGTTACAGAATCCTGGAAATGAAAAGCTAACACCCTCCCCACAGGCGCATTCCTGATGTCAATAATAATAAATATCAGCAGACAACAACGGAAAAGCAACCAAAAAAAAAATCTCCAGGGGGCAAAGCTGGACAGCAGAAAGCCTTGAGAGAAGCAAGGTTTCTTCAGGTTGCTTCAAGGTTTCTTCTTCTCTGCCCAACATTAATCTCTGTCGTAGAGGGGATATAAAACATCGATGTTAATAATCTTTTCTGTTGTTGTTGCAAGAATAAGAAGAAAAAAGGGCAACAAAAAAATCAGGAAATGTTATTCGATTCACAGAGAATATATATATACAGGAACAACTCAACCCTTGCAGGATATTGGGGGAAAAAGATAAGACAAAATTGCAGACAGAAAAACTGAAAAGAAAGAAAGAAACAAACAAAACCAATCAAAGAAACAAAACAACAAAAAAAGAAAAACAACAAACCAACACACACTACAAACAAAAACCGACAAAACAAACACATACACACACACGCGCGCGCGCGCGCACGCACGCACGCACACACGCACATACAGCCACACATCCATACGTAGGTATGTAGGTATGTAGGTAGGTATGTATGTAGGTAGGTAGGTAGGTAGGTAGGTAAGTAGGTAGGTAGGTAAGTAGGTAGGTAGGTAGGTAGGTAAGTAGGTAGGTAGGTAGGTAAGTAGGTAGGTAGGTAAGTAGGTAGGTAGGTAAGTAGGTATGTAGGTAGGTAAGTAGGTAGGTAGGTACGTACTTACGTAGGCAGGTAGGTACGTACTTACATAGGTAGGTAGGTAAGTACGTACGTACGTACTTACGTACCTACATGCATGCATGCATGCACGCATGCATGCATGCATGGATACAAACTTCCTTCCATCCATCCATCCATCCATCCATCCATCCATCCATCCATCCATCCATCCATCCATCCATACACACACACACACATACAACACACACACACACACACACACACACACACACACACACACACACACACACACACACACACACACACACACACACACACACACACACACACACACACACACACACACACACAGAGTATAGAGAAACCCTGACATGACAAAACGCTTCCTTCTCTTATTCACAACTCTTCCCTCCCTATACAGCTCCTCTTGGCCTATCAGCCCTTCCACATCAGAAGCATTCATCACCGAATGTCTCACCGCAAAAGCCGTAAATAACATGATAGAAATAGAGTGGAGCAATTGTAAGAGCACTAAATGTCAGATATACATGGTCTTATGTGCCCGCTAGTTTATACATACATACAGACACACAGGCACACACACACACAGATACAGAGACACAGACTCAGACAGACACAGACACACACAGACACACACACAACACACGCACACAACACACACACGCACACACACACTCGCACAACACGCGCACTCACACACACGTACACACGCACGCACACTCGAACACACACAACACACGCACACAACACACGCGCACACACATGCACTCACACACACAACCTACAGCACACAACACACACGCACACCCACACACACCCACACTCACACACACACACACACACACACACGCGGAAGAGAACGCCATTGTGTGCTGGTAGGAACGGATTACAAAATTTACAAAACTGCATACACACAGGGACTGGATTAAAAAAACCCACTCTAGTGCTTATTTCATTATCATCGAAATAAAAGAATAAAATCAAATAAATAAAATAAAATAGATAAAAGTAACACACACATACACACACACACACACACACACACACACACGCGCGCGCGCACACAAACACACACACAGACACTCACACTCACACACACACACACACACACATACAAACACACAAACACACACACACACGAAACAATAACAAAACAACCATCTAAACAAATGATCAAGTAAAAAAAAAAAAAAACCCAACCCAAAACTAACAAAAAACCAACTGATACAAAAACTTCAAGCTTTTTATTTTTCTCTCTTTATTTCCCATTTCAAAAGCAATACCCATAAAAAAAAACCCCGTCTCCCACAAGACATGACGAAATGTCTTCCCTCTCTCTCTTATTCACAACTCTTTCCTACACATTCACGGTGCCTTAATCAGCACTTTGATATCAGAAGCATCCATCACTGGATTCTTTATCACTACTCCGCTGTAAATAAAACAGCAAAAATAGAATAAAGCAGTGGCAAGGGCAACAAGGGTCATTCGCATACACGTGTATGAGTGTGCTTGTCCTTTACACGAGCAGAGAGAGAGAGTCAGAGAGAGAGAGAGAGAGAGAGGGGGGGGGGGGAGGGAGAGGGGAGAGAGAGAGAGAGAGAGAGAGAGAGAGAGAGAGAGAGAGAGAGAGAGAGAGAGGGGGAGAGAGAGGGGGAGAGAGATGAGAGAGAGAGAGAGGGGGGGAGAGGGGAGAGAGAGAGAGAGAGAGAGAGAGGAGAGAGAGGGAGAGAGGAGAGAGAGAGAGAGAGAGAGAGGGAGGGAGGGGGAGGGAGGGAGGGAGAGAAAGAGAGAGAGAGTGAGAGAGAGAGAGACAGACAGACAGACAGACAGACAGACAGAGACAGAGACAGAGACAGAGAGACAGAGAGAGACACAAAGAGAGACAGAGACAGAAACACAGAGAGAGAGAGAGAGGAGGGGGGTGAGTTAGCTTGTATAACAATCAAATCCCCAATTGTGTCTACATGCATGCTTGTTTTCCATTGAATTATTCTTTTTTACCGCCAAAGGTTTTTTTTTTTTTTTTTTAAGCTTTCTTTTGGCTGTAGGTTCGTCACATATATTAAATTAAACATAACTCGATTGACAATGTCATAAAAAAGCAAGAAAGGAACCACCAACACTGAATTTTAAATCTCTGTAGAATACAGACAAATCTTTGGTTTTTTTCACTTAAATTGAAATGGGATTTTCAACCACGGATCCCTCACTTCCTAGCAGTGTGCATTGTCTATCAGGGCACTAGCAGACTTGCTATAAAAAAGGCAAAAAGTGTTCAGAAGCCTCTTTGTGCCATTTCGAAAGCGTTGACGTTTATTGCTGAGAAATGTCTTTCACACTTTGCTCTTCTCTGCATTATCTCTCACTTAAAGGGCCAACTGATTGAAGGGAGAGAGAGAGAGAGAGAGAGAGAGAGAGAGAGAGAGAGAGAGAGGAGAGAGAGAGAGGAGAGAGAGAGAGAGAGAGAGACAGAGACATAGACAGAGAGAGAGAGAGGACAGAGAGACAGAGAGACTCGCACACAGGCACGCAGGTACGCAAGCAAAAAAACGCGCACGCACACACGCATGCATGCACACACACATACACACATACACACAGACACACAGACACAGACAGACACAGACACAGCACACACACACACACACACACACACACACACACACACACACACACACACACACACACACACACACACACACACACACACGCGCGAACATAACCCCAAAAAGCCATTCGAAACAGAAAGAAAAAAATGTTAAAGAAAAACATCAATTCCTGATAAAAAAAAATCCCACCCAAAAATCAACAAACAACAGAAGAAAAACCTCATAGAGTAATATGGTTTTCTTCTTCTTCTTCTTCTTCTTCTTCTTCTTCTTCTTCTTCTTCTTCTTCTTCTTCCTCTTCTTCTTCTTCTTCTTCTTCTTCCGTCTGTCTATCCGTCTGTCTGTCTGTCAGTCTGTCTGTCTGTCTGTCTGTCTGTCTGTCTGTCTGTCTGTCTGTCTGTCTGTCTGTCTGTCTGTCTGTCTGTCTGTCTGTCTGTCTGTCTCTCTCTCTCTCTCTCTCTCTCTCTCTCTCTCTCTCTCTCTCTCTCTCTCTCTCTCTCTCTCTCTCTCTCTCTCTCTCTCTCTCTCTCTCTCTCTCTCTCTCTCCGTGTTCCCAGCCAATAAACTACCGGAAAGAAGTCAATAATCTGACAGAACATTTTGGCACCACTCTGAATTATCTACCCTCTTCCCACCCCCACCCTCCCGCCCCCTTTTCCTCCCCCCCTTTCCCCTCTCCCACCTTCTCCTGTCTTCCTTGCCTTGTTCCAACCTTCGCTTTTATCTACCTCAAAGAGGCCGATTTCATTTGTTTTTTATATTCTTTTTAAATAATAATAATAATAATAATAATAATAATAATAATAATAATAATAATAATAATAACAATAATAAAAAAATAAAATAATAATAATAATAATGATGATGATGATGATGATAATAATAATGAGGATAATGGAGTAAGCACTCTTGTGCATTTTTTTCATCCAGTCCCCGTGTGTATGCAGTTTTATAAATGTCATCTGTTCCCACCGGCACACGATGGCCTACTCTTACGAAAAGCGGAACAGGAATTAACGTGTGCGCAAGATGTTCTGCGTGCGTTCACACACGGGACCTCAGTTTATAGTCTCATCCGAAGGACTTTTGGGGGAGAGTGGAGTCAGCACTGATGTTAACTCCAGGAGAGTGTGTGTGTATGTGTGCGTGTGTGCGCGTGTGTGCGTGTGTGTGTGTGTGTGTGCGTGTGTGTGTGTGTGTGTGTGTGTGTGTGTGTGTGTGTGTGTGTGTGTGTGTGTTTGTGTGTGTGTGTTGTGTTTGTATATGTGCGTGTTTATAGTCTTATATCAGAACATTGCGCTCGCAATTTGACGACCCGGGTTTGATTTGCAGTCAAGGGGATTTTGCCTCTAGAGTTAACATCAGTGCTGACTCCACTCTCCCCAAAAGTCCTTCGGATGAGAACATCTTGCGCACATGTTAAATCCTGTTCCGCTTTTCGTAAGAGCAGGCCATCAAGTGCCGGTGGGAACAGATGACACGATTTACAAAAACTGTATACACACGGGGACTGGATGCAAAAAGGCACATGAGTGCGTAATCCATTATCCTCGATATAAAAGATTAGAATAAACAGATAGACAAACAGACAGACAGACAGACAGACAGACAGACAGACTGACGGACAGACAGACAGGCAGACATGGTTTGGTTTTAATGTCTTGCGATGACAGAGCAATTGCATGCCAACGGCTATGTGAATAATTTCCCTTGTTCCTTCTATTTCTGTCTGCTCCACGACAATCTGATTGAATACACTCTGTGTGTGTGTGTGTGTGTGTGGTGTGTGTGTGTGTGTGTGTGTGTGTGTGTGTGTGTGTTCGTGCGTGCGTAGGTGTGTTCGTGCGTGCGTGCGTGCGTAGGTGCGTGTGTGCGTGCGTGTGTGTGTGTGTGTGTGTACTGTGAGTGAACTCTGTGTGTTTGTGTTTGTCTGCATGTGTGTCTGTATGTGTACAGAAGTGTCTGTCTATATATACATTTTTCTGTTGTCTTATTTTGTTGGCTTTTGTTCTGTTTACTAGGACTTGAACCATTCAGACTGGAAGTTGTTGCACGGTAGAAAGAGAAATAGAATAACATCTCCATTGATATGGGGACGGGACAGCTCAGTGCAGTGGTCAGAGCACTCCCTTTCCCCCAGCCAAATATCAAGCAGCATCGAGCGAAGTTACCAACTGGAAGGGTGTTCGGTTGTGCGCCTTGGCTTCAGTCCCCCCCAGTCCACCCAGCTGTAAATGGGTACCTGCCCTCTTTAGGAACAGGAGAGGTAAAGCAGCGAGAGAGAGGAGATGGGCGCCGCCCTCAACATGCTGGCCCCCTAGAGAAGCTGAGGTTTCTTACGCCTCGCTCCCTTACGACCACATAGGTTTGACACGCTTTTGCCTTTACCTTCATTGATATTGTTTCTGAGGCTGGCTTCTTTTCTTATATTGAATATTGCGTGATATGCACAAACAGTACGTGGTGTGATGAGAAATGAAATTGATGTATATGGGTACAAGAAACTGTAAACTTGTATGCAAAGGACAAAGAGAAGGATCGACCCCCCCTCCCCCCAACTCCCCCCAAAAAGCACAAACAAGCCAAAAAAACGAAACAAAAACAAGCCAAAGTAACCAACCATCCAAACAAGACCACAAAAAAAAGAAAAAGGAAAAGAGACAATACAACACAATACAGCCATTTAGAGAAATTCAGATACAAAGGGAAATCATTCTTTGCACTCGATCATGCATTTTCTCCCCTTTTGATGGCAGTTTTGTAATCTTTCTCCAGCATGTCATTCTTTCAAAATACCTAGGTTTTAATTTAAAAAAAAAAGTCATTTAATCTGTAAAAAGAATTGCTGGATAGACTCTCTACTCTTATGTTGATATCACTTATATCATAAGTGGATGAACATAATAATGAAAGAAAAAATTAAAAAACAACAACTTTAAAGGGTTATATTAAACAAAGCTGTTGTTGATGTGAATAAAAGAGTTTTTAAAGATTGCTCTTTATGGCACTCTAGACTGTCAGAGCTTTCAGTCATATTACTTGAATGGCCATAAGGACGCGAACAATAAACAAACAACAAATAGATAAATAAATAAACGACCAAATAAGTACACGAATAAACAAATAAATATATGAGTACGCGGTCTTATTAAGGGCCTTGACCCTCTTGGGCTAAAAATTGTGCATACAGGTATGAAGACCAAAATATTCTTAATTGAAATCTTGCGTGATTTACTCCGTGCCATTTATCTGTAATAACGAAGAGAGAGAGAGAGAGAGAGAGAGAGAGAGAGAGAGAGAGAGAGAGAGAGAGAGAGAGAGAGAGAGAGAGACAGCGCGCTATCGCTTACGTTTCTTATACAGGCTGCAAAAAAAAAATCAATTCTGATTCATAGCTGCCATGGTAATAATAATATTCACCACGGAAATCGAGAAAATTGAAAACAGAAGAAGACGAAGAAAAAGAAGAGGAAGACGGACTGCAAAGAAGAAGAAGAAGGCTAAGAAGAAGAAGAAGAAAAAAAGAGAAGAATTGCGAAGAAGAAGACGAAGAAACTGAGAAGAAGAAGAAAAAGACGAAGAATTTGAAGAAGACGGAAAAAAAAAGAATTGCGAAGAAGAATTTCGAAGAAGGTGAAGAAAAATGCAAAGAAGAAGAAGAAACATAAAAGGAAAAAGAAGAAGAGGAAGAAGAACAAAAAGAAGAAATTGAAGACGACAACGACGACGAAGAAGAAGAAGAATGCAAAGAAGAAATAGAAGAATGCGAAGAAGAAGAAGAAGAAGAAGAAGAAGAAGAAGGAAAAGAAGAAGAACTAACTTAAAAAATAATTGAAGTATGAACAAACGCTGAGGAAAAGGAAAGGCCAATAGAAAGAAATCAAGAAAAAAAGGAAAGAACTAGCCAAAAACCAAAACAGAGTGACAAAAACAGAAAATATATATGCAGCAGAAAGGAAGAAAAATGACAGAAAAAGGCCAAAAGGAAAAGGGAAAAAACAAATAATAGAAAGAAGGAAAGAGAGATAAAGACACACGGATAGGGAAAAATAGTTTAACAAGAAAGAAACTGATCATAAAAAAGCAGAAAGAAAAGAAGAAAAGAGGAAGAACATTATTTTTGGAGAAAAATCAGAACAAAAACGAAAGGTACGAAAATTTAGAACGGCAACTGATAAAACATACATGCTTAAACAAATTTGGTAAAAAGACAGAGCGGAAAAGGGAAAAAGAAGCAACGTATTTCATTTAAGACTCAACCGTCTCATACAAGCTTGATACCACTTACACTACCTCCACCTAAAAAAAAAAGAAACCACCAAACTAACAACAAAAAACAACCCCCAACCAACCAACAATAAAATAACAACAACAACAAAACAAAAGCAACGACAAACAAGCAAACAAATCAAAGAACAACAGAAAACTGCCAAGCAAACAAAAATAATTCCAACACTTTAAGAACACTTATCGACACATTTCATTCCCTTCAAGCTAATTCAATCATCACCACATTGCCGGCAACATGTACACACAGTGTAGCATTTGCTGCATCGATACTGTGCTACATTCTTCAGGATCAGTTTTCAATTTAATCCAGTCCAAGACGTGTTAAGCCCTGCCAACCACAGGGGCCAAAGAGTAGGAGGGCTGACACTTGGTTAAGATTTCAAGCTCAGATTAAAATGATCGGTATAGTTGCCATAGAGTTATTAGATACGAATACTTGTAATACTATGTAATATAGTGTAGTAATCGGTATGCAGTTTATCTATTTTTTTTATTGTTTTATTTGGAGGATAATGGAATAAGCACTCATGTGCTTTTTTTCCCCTTTCTTTCTTTTTTCTTCTTCTTCTTCTTCTTCTTCTTCTTCTTTTTTTTTTTTTTTTTTTTTTTTTACTACATCGAGTCCCCATGTGTATGCAGTTGTGTAAATTTTGTCATCCATTCTCACCGGCACACAATGGCCTATTCCTGCTGTTTAAAGTTAAAGTTAGGTAACATTTCTGGTCTGAAATGTGTGCTCTTCTCTCTCTCTCTCTCTCTCTCTCTCTCTCTCTCTCTCTCTCTCTCTCTCTCTCTCTCTCTCTCTCTCTCTCTCTCTCTCTCTCTCTCTCTCTCTCTCTCTCTCTCTCTTTTACCTGTGTTTGTTGAGATTAGGAGAAGGTGTTATTACTGTAGTAAATCGCCATTTTTTCCCTTTTTTGTTTTTGCTTGTTTGCTTCTTTTTTTTCAAGTAGGTTTCAGGCATGATTTTTTAGCTGAATTTTTCTGAATATTTTTTTCTTTTGCCAGGGGGATAGCAGAGTTTTGGGAGATAGTAAAAGTAAAAAGTAAAGGTGTCCCATAACCTATATGGTCATAGGGAAGCAAAGCGTCAGAAACCTCAGCTTCTCTAGGGGCCAGCATATTGAGGGTGGCGCATCTCCTCTCCCTCGCTGCTTTACCTTCCCTGACGCTAAAGAGGGCAGGTACCCTTTGACAGCTGGGTGAACTGGCAGACTGTACTGAAGCCAAGGCGCGCAAACAATTCTCCAATCTACTTGGTAACCACGCTCGATGCTGCTTAACGTAGCTTTTTATATGAGATAATAAAGTGTTTTGAATGAGATTTTTGGGACAGCCAGTGCTCTGACCACTAAACTATCCAGTCCCATTCTTTCCAATGAGCTATCACGTCTTTTTGGGGCTTCAACATTATATTTTTTATTTTCTTTAAATCATGCCTTCCCGTACGTATGAGTGGGTGAGCATATATATATATATATATATATATATATATAATATATATATATATATATATATATATATATATATATATATATATATATATATATATATATATATATATATATATATATATATATATTTATATATTTATACATACATACATACATACATACATACATACATACATACATACATACATACATACATAATTATATATATACGCATACATACATATATATAAATATTTATGTGTGTGTGTGTGTGCGTGTGTATGTGCATGTG
>CM060336.1:32611177-32613677 GCA_030674155.1 Stramonita haemastoma | reverse complement strand
TTGCTAAAGATATCATCTCGGATATATTATTTGAAGTTAACCCTTTTTGTACACGACTAGTGGACCTGTTGGTTGGGTTTGTCAAAAAAGTAACTTTTTGACGAATTTCTTTGTAAGCTCGACATGTAAACAAAAAGTGCAATTCGTCTTCTTCTTCTTCTCCACATGCTGGACATGGATCAATGTCTGTCTCCTCTGTAATATACCATTGTCTACAGTTCAATAGACCACATAATCTCAGTCGAAATTTCAGTAGATTGCTTCGAAGCCTCTTATTAGTTAACGATATCAAATATTGTTCTGGACCAAACGCATCTTTAAATGAGCTATACCAATGGTATTTTTCACTCAACATTAACTTTTCGTGCCAGTTTTGATGGAAACATGAAATAAGTCTATCTTTCAATTCTCTAACAAACATTTCTTCATAACCTACCCCCTGGCATAGCCAAACAATACCAAATCCATTTATCGTCAAAAGATCTTTTACTTTAGTTGCCCAGTTTACTTTACCATTATTGTGTTGTATAAGTAACATCTCGTATGCTTGTCTGTTTATTCTTTTGTCCAGCACACCTATAGGACTGCAAAATCAACTGAACAAATTAAAAGCAGAAGCAGATCGTCTTTGTCTCACAGTAAATTCAGAAAAAACGATGGTTATGGTATTTAGAATGGGAGGCTACTTGGGAGTGAGAGAAAAATGGACTTATGGGGACCAAAAACTTAAAGTAACAAATAACTACAAGTACCTAGGAGTAACATTTTCAACAAAATTGTGCATTAGCTCTATGTTTGACAGTGAGAGAGAGAGAGAGAGAGAGAGAGAGAGAGAGAGAGAGAGAGGAGAGAGAGAGAGAGAGAGAGAGAGAGAGAGAGAGACAGAGACAGAGACAGAGACAGAGAAAGAGAAAGAGAGAGAGAGACAGAAGAGACAGAGAGAGAGAAGACAGAGAGAGAGACAGAACAGGAAGAAGAGAGAGAGACAGACAGAACAGACAGAGAGAGAGACAGAAAGAGAGAGAGAGACAGACAGACACACAGACAGACAGAGAGAGACAGAAAGAGAGAAAAGAGAGAGAGGACTGAGAAGAGACAGGGACAGGGACAGAGACAGAGACATAGAGAAGGGGGAGTGAGTGAGAGAGAGAGAGGAGGGAAAGAGAGAGAGAGAAAAGAAGAGAGGGAGGAGGGGCGGATGGAGGGAGGTCCAGAGGGAGAGAGAGCATCTAAAACTGAAAAAGTTAGGAGTCAGACAAAGAGACTGTGAAATTCTCAAGTTTTGTCAGGACAGGATATTCTGGCACATCAGTTCTCGCCATTTGGTGGTGTGGGGTGGATAAGGGAGAGGGAGAAAGAGGCAGGCTGTAGGGAGAAGAGAGAGAGAGGAGAGAGAGAGAGAGAGGAGAGAGAGAAGAGAGAGGAGAGAGAGAGAGAGGAGAGAGAGAGAGAAGAGAGAGAGAGAGAGAGAGAGAACCGACGGACGGACGGACGGACGGACGGACAGTCAGACACACACAACACGCACACACACACACACACACATACACACACACACACACACACACACACACACACACACACACACACACACACACACACACACACAGAGGCACATAGACTGACACACAGACACGGCAGCCAAATTGCAGCTTAAGTTTTATAAATAAAATCTGAAAATCAGACGGTCTACTCTGACGTTCATGACTTGTGGTGAGGTCGGAAAACTCTCTTTTAATATTACAATTAAGGCAGGGATGTTGCGCTTTTGGTACAGATTATATACAGGTCAAACTGCAAATCAGTTTTCCTGTTAATATATAGATTATTGTATAAAATGCTTGTCACACAAAGATTTTCTTAGATTATCTGACCAGCATAAAAAATACATTAGATGTCCTAGGATTGAGTGGGACTCACATTAGATGTCCTAGGGTTGAGTGGGACTCACATTAGATGTCCTAGGATTGAGTGGGACTCACATTAGATGTCCTAGGGTTGAGTGGGACTCACATTAGATGTCCTAGGGTTGAGTGGGACTCACATTAGATGTCCTAGGGTTGAGTGGGACTCACATTAGATGTCATAGGGTTGAGTGGGATCTGGTTGAATCAACAAAATATTGAATGCAGTTACAATTGGTTTAAAAACAAAGTCATGCAATGCTTATATGACGCATTTATTCATAGTTGGTACACAGTTGTAAATACAGAAGACATACACAAATTGTAAAATGTTTAATAGTAGTGATATAGGTGATGGATTTTAGTACGTTTTTATTTGTCCAGAGTATAACGAAACTCGTAACAAATGTTTCCCAATATAATTATTACACAAGACATCCAAACACATTGAAGTATGAACAACTCTTTTTCTTCACCAAATAAGAAGTCTCTGCTCAATGTTGTTGAAATAACTAATACTATCAGAAATAACATGTAAACTTTGTTCAAAGAGTTTGATAAGTACAAACAGTTTTTTTGTTCTATATTAAGGTGTT
>CM060336.1:32597044-32599544 GCA_030674155.1 Stramonita haemastoma | reverse complement strand
TGACCGTTTGTGCGCCTTGGCTTCAGTACAGTCCGCTAGTTCACACAGCTGTAAATGGGTACCTGCCCTCTTTAGGGTCAGGGAAGGTAAAGCAGCGAGGGAGAGGAGATGGGCGCCGTCCTCAATATGCTGGCCCCTAGAGAAGCTGAGGACTCTGATGCCTTGCTCCCCTGCGACCAAATAGGATATGGGATACCTTTACCTTTTACCTTTACATAATTTATTTTGCTAGTTATTTTAACATCAATGCCTCAAAGCTGTATTGTTCGGATAAAATGATACATTGTTTCCATTATAACAGTTAGCCCATTGTCTACGTTTTAAGAAAAGCCAGTTTCCTATTTAAGTTTTAATGAAGAGGTTGATAAGCTACCTAGGCCTAACCTAACCACAAGCAAAGCCACTTTTTTCTAATCAAATTATAGACCAAAAGACAAAAAAGATTTTCTTGAAATTGAAAAAAAAAGAGTTGCTATATTTTACACGGTGGGGACAGAGCTTGTCTTGATGTTTTAAAAATACGGATTAACGTGACTTATTTAATCTTTTTCTTATGTCTCGATTTCTTATGTCTTGATTCTGTCCAACTGCACGACCTGTTCCAGATTTTATCGATACCAATCAGTCAGATTACAGGAAGCATTGCGTGTCATCCCTTCTGTGTAAAATAACCTTTATGCACCAACAGTTTCATTTTCAACTGTCGTCTGCCCAACTGCAGCCTTCAGTGATAAGCAGAGCGTGCTCAGTCATACCACAGCAGGCTTTGTGATTCATCAGACCCGTGAACCATTGAACCCTGGTCAAAGTGTCGCGGACACACTGAGGCCAAATTACCAGCCTCTCCCATCCCCCCCTCCTCCAAAGTCCTACAGCTGAGCAGATTCTATTCATGAACAGATCCTATTCATGAGCAGATTCTTTTCATGTACAGATGCTATTCATGGGCAGATTCTACTCAAAAACTCTGGAACAGGAAGGGTAAATCAGATTCTATTCTATTCTTTTATTTCGATGATAATGGTATAGCAATCATGTACTTTTTTATTTTTTGCTTCAAGTCCCCCGTATGTATGCAGTTTTGTCAATTTTGTTAGCCGTTCCCACCGACACACAATGGCCTACTCCTCCGAAATGCCGAACAGGTTTTAATGAGTGCGCAATATGTTCTGCGTGCGTTCGCACACGGGATCTCGGCTTATAGTCTCATCCAAAGGATTTGCTCGGGAGGGGGGAGGGAGCGGGGAGTAGAGTCTGCACTGATGTTAACTCCAGAGGAAAAATCCTCTTGAATGAGATTCGAACTCGGATCAGCAGATCACGAGAGCATCACTCTGACCACCAGGCTACCCCGTCCCCAGAGTGACAATGTATGCCTGGAAATCTGCCAGTAGAGCATGTCAGGAGGTTAGTCTACACCGCAGAGATGACACATATTACCCACTGCACTTGCCCTGCCATCTACTGATTTCAATCGATCAAATCTGAAGCACGTTAGGTAGATTCATTTGTATATATATATATATATATATATATATATATATATATATATATATATATATATATATATATATATATATTATATATATATATATATATATATTATAATATATATATTCCTGATGTAGACCCATTATGATGGCTTCAGACAGAAAGGCAAAATGTCTGTTTTCTTTTTTGTCTTTTAGCCTCGCTAAAAATAAGCAGTTGTTCTATGTCGGTGTCCGTGTGACTGTACTGTCTGACTTTGTCTGTCTGTCTGTGTCTGTCTGACTGTCTGTCTATCTGCCTGTCTGTCTTTGTCTCTATCTATGTCTCTCTGTCTGTCTATCTGTCTTATCTGTCTGTTTGCCTGCATTGTCTGTCTGTCTGTCTGTCTGTCTGTCTGTCTGTCTGTCTGTCTGTTGTCTGTCTGTCTGTCTGTCTGTCTGTCTCTCTCTCTCTCTCTCTTTCTCTCTCTCTTCTCTCTCTCTCTCTCTCTCTCTCTCTCTCTCTCTCTCTCTCCTCTCCTTTTCACTTTATTATGTACAAACACACACACACATACACATCTACTGTAACTATTTTTAGCTGCTATTATTGAGCGAAAATGCGTTGCATTGCCGTTAAATGCCTGACAAGTCAGGCCCAGCACATCTGGTTTCAGCTAGGGAGAGAGAAAATGACTGCCTTTTTTCTTTAAAGTCTTTCAAGAAAAAAGGCAGGAGAATGGATTAAGAAGATAGAAAATAGACTTGGGGTGGGGGGTGGGGGGGGGGGTGGGGGTGGGGTGACAGGAAAAGAAGGAACAAGGCAGAAACGAAGAGAGGGATAGAAAAGAGGAAATCCCTTGCATAATATTTCCAGAAGGTTGGGATGCTGTTTATGCTGAAAGACCCCATGGCAACCTCACGGGGAAACCACAGAGATGAGATAGAACCCAGGAGTATGTAAATTCTGCAGACAGACAGAAAGAAGGACAGACAGATGAAGACAGACAGGTAGACAGACAGACAGACAG
>CM060336.1:32590098-32596944 GCA_030674155.1 Stramonita haemastoma | reverse complement strand
TTTTCCCTCCTTTTTGTTGGTCAGTTTTTAAAACCCAAACAAAGGGCACTTGAGGAGGGGGGGGGGGTATTTTCTCAGTGTATTAGGGAAGCGTTGTGTTTGTTTAGTTAATTGTGTACAGCTGAGTGTGGTATTTATTCAGTTAGGGTGCACGTGTAAGTGTGTTAATTTTATTAGGTGTGCACATGTAATGGGTGTTAATTTTATTAGGTGTGCACATGTAAGTGTGGTGTTAATTTTATTAGGTGTGCACATGTAAGTGTGGTGTTTACAAAAATTGTCATCTTCAAATTAGAGACTTTCTAATGCAAGAATATGAGAGGGATTCATTTATTGCCATGTGTGTGTATTTGTTTTGTGTGCTGCATTGTCAGTGACTTAAAAGTATGTATTGTTTTGTTCACAGGGTTGGCACATGCAGACAGCTGAAGACTGTGCAGGAGAGAGGAGACAGTACTTGCTGAATGGGATCTAACGGGGCAGATGAGTGCTGTGATTACCACTGTTAGTCACAGCAGAGTTTTCTGTTTTAAAATTTGGGCTACTCTCCCTAGGGAGAGTGTACGCTTCTGGGAGAGCACATCATTTTAAAAAGCAGTGCCACCCATTTAAAGAAATACTTAAATCATTTAAAACCTTAGATAAAACTTCTTGTTGGATTCCATTTAACTTTGTTGTATATTGAAAAATGTTGTGGGTAAGGTAAAAGCTGATATTTATATATAATTTTTTACACAAATATATATTTTAAGCATACTTCTCTCCTCTCTTTCTCTCTCTCTCTCTCTCCTCTCTCCTCCTCCTCTCTCTCTCTCATCTCTCTCTCTCTCTTCTCTTCTCTCTCTCTCTCTCTCCTCTTTTATTTGTTTTGTGTGTGCGCGAAACTTTATCCATGTAGTGAGGTAACTTGTTTTTTACAAATTTACTGCTGTGTTTTTCAGGGTTGATCGTTCAAGACTGAAGGGATCAGGACAAGAGGCTGCCATCTCCATCACAAGTTAAGTGCACTGTATGGGGTTTTGTGTGTGTGTGTGTGTGTGTGTGTGTGTGTGTGTGGGGTGTGTGTGTGTCTTTCCCTTAGACTGGAAGATGAAATGTAAAAAAGGTCAGAGGCTGGCTATTTTCTCCCCTAGGAACATGTTCACCAATCCACTGTCACTCCCCTTTTTTTTGTTTGATCATGTTTTTAACTAACCAACAAGGGAAAGGCCGTCAGAGAGGGGGGATTACTGAGTGTGTTATTTGTGTGTGGTTACATTTAGTTAATTGTGCACATGTGAAGTGGTTTTATTTAGTGATAGGGACATTGAGTGTGATATTCATTTAGCCTTCAAAAATTTAAAAGTTTTTCTACATGGAGAAAAAAAGAGGAATTTTGTCTTTTGCATGGTGTTTTGTGTTTTGCTGCATTGTCAGTGACTAAAGTCTTTATTGTGTGTTCACAGGGTTGGCACATGCAGATAGCAGAAGACTCGACAGAGTGACAGGAGACAGGACTTGCTGAATGGGGATCTGCAGGGCAGGTGAGTGATGTGCATACCACTGTCAGTCACAGCAGAGTTCTCTGCATTAAATTTGGGCTGCTCTCCCAAGGAGAGAACATCATCTTAAGAGCAATGCCACACATTTAAAGAAAGACTTAAATCATATAATCCTTTCAGTGCGATAAGCCTGTTTTCTGGCTCAGCTTTCTGCTACCCTTTAGTCCTGTAAGGAGAAAAACCAGCACAACCAAATTTCACTTCAATTACTGGCTTTCTGAGGTGCAGAAGAGTGGAAAACGGGTAGCTAGGTAAGTTTTACATACACACGCACATGAAGCTCTATGAACATTCTTGTGGGAAAGGAGAAGCAGTGTTTGCCGTATCAAAACTACTTTCCTTGAGTGCGCTGATGCCAGTTAGCTGCATGACAGATCACTATAAACAAAACCCCTCTGGCACCGTTATCACGGAAAATCAGCTGACAGGACTGATGAGGAGAGTGCCAGGACAAAATTCAGGATAATGGAATTAATTGTCAACAGATATTCAGCACTATAAGGGTTAGAAGGCTGATGTAAGACTTCTTCATTGATTTTATCTCACTTTGGTGTATTCTACAATTAAATAGTTTGTGTGCTTATGTGTGTCAGTTTTAAATTTGTGTGTGTGTGTGTGCATGCCTGCATGCATGCTTGGGTGTGCTCCACCCATGTAGTGAGGTAGCTGTTATTTCTATATCTTCACTGCTGTGTGTTATAGGGCTTGTGAACCAAGACTAAAGGGATCAGGACAGGAGGCTGCCATCTCCATCACAAGTTAAGTGCACTGTGTGTGTGTGTGTGTCTTAAAATGTGACTGGAAGATGAAAGGCGAGAAGGTCAGAAGTTGATTATTTTCTCCCCACTTAAGAGCATGTCTCCAATCCACTGTAACTCATTTTTTGCTGTTCATGTTTTTACTAACCCACACAAATAGTCAGTTCAGGGGGGGGGGGGGAGTAACTGAGTTAGTTATTTGAGTGTTGTGCTCATTCATTTAGGTGTGCATATGTGAGTGTGATATTCATTTAGTCTCATAATTAGCATATTTCTTCATACAGGAACATGAAGGGTATTTTGCTTTTTGCATGTGAATGTGTGTGTGTGTGTGTGTTTTCTGTATTGTCAGTGACTAAAGTGTTTGTTGTGTTCACAGGATACAGACAGCTGAAGACTGTGCAGAGAGACACAACTCAGGACTTCCTAAATGTGGCGCTCCACCACGAAATGAGTCGCTTAGCACATTACCCAATTTTGCGCTAGGAGCCTTTAAAGGCAGGTGGGGGTCAAGTTGTCAATTTTGTGATTTTGATTGATTATTAAACTAGATCTATTTATTTATCTTATAATGAAATATAAAGGTATATATTTTATTCCTTTTGCTTTTAAATGTGTTTTGAAAATACCAAAGCACTCATTTTGACAACCTCTTACTAAAATAAACTTGCCCGTTTCTCATTTTGTCCCGACCTGCAGTCTATCATTTCAATTTGTAATAATGTTGCACAGAATTGTCCGATTTTCAATCTGTTTTTTGTATTTGATAGCCACTTTATTGCACATTAATAACATGTCAATAACTAAAAATTGACCTCATGTGCACTCCGTCTCATTATGTGGTGGAGCGTTACAAATAGGGATCTACATGGCAGGTGAGTGTTGTGCATACCACTGTCAGTCACAGCAGAGTTCTCTGCATTAAAATTCAGGCTGCTCTCCCCAGGGATATCCCATCATCTTAAGAGTAGTGCCACAGATTTAACAAAAGACTTAAATTATTTAAAAGGCTGATATAAAACTTATTGTTGGATTCGATCTCACTTTGGTGTATTCTACACTTAAATAGATTTTGTGTTTATATGTGTGGCTTTCAATTTTCTGTGTGTGTGTTTTATTTCTTTCTTTCTTTACTTATTCTTTTATATTGAGGATAATGGAATAATCATTCACATGCTTTTTTTTTATCCAGTCCCCGTGTGTATGCAGTTGTGTAAATATTGTCATCTGTTCCCACTGGCACACAGTGGCCTACTCTTATGCAAAACGAAACAGGATTTAACATGTGCGCAAGATGTTCTGCGCGCGTTCGCACACGGGCTCGGGTTACAGTCTCATCCATCTGTTTGTGTGTGTGTGTGTGCGCGTGCATGCTTGGGAGTGCTTCATCCATGTAGTGAGATAGCTGTTGTTTCTACATGTTCACTGCTGTGTGTTACAGGGCTGGTGAACCAAAACTGAAGGGATTAGGACAGGAGGCTGCAGTCTCCATCCCAAGTTAAGTGCACTGTGTGTATGTGTGTGTGTGTTTATCTGTAACTGGCAGATGAAAGGTGAGAAGGTCAGAGGTTGGCTATTTTCCCACTGTTTCAGAGCATGTCTCTAATCCACTGTTATTACTTGTTTGCTGGTCATGTTTTTACTAACCAACATAAATGACTAGTTCAGGGGGAATAACTCAGTTTCTTTTTTAGTTTTGTGTTCATTTCTTTAGGTTTACATATGTGAGTGTGATATTTATTTAGTCTCATAACTAGCATCTTTCTACATACAGGAACATGAGAGATATTTTGCTTTTTGCATGTGAATATGTGTGTGTGTGGGTGTGTGTTTTTGCGGGATTGTCAGTGACTAAAGTGTTTATTATGTGTTCACAGGGTTGGCACAAGCAGACAGCTGAAGACTGTGCAGAGAGACAGGAGGGCAGGACTGGCTGAATGGGAATCTACAGGGCAGGTGAGTGCTGTGCATACCACTGTCAGTCACAGCAGAGATCTATTTACAGTGCAAAGAAATAGAGGAAGAAATAACTGGTAATAAAAGAAAAAAAAGCATAAGTACAAAAAATAGACCAGAAAAGTTGTTTCCTGTTGAAAAAGTGTTATAAACTACTCGCAAAATAAATGAAACTTGGTGGAAAATAGTGAAACTTGGTGAAAAATACTGAAACTGAAAAATACTGAAACTGAAAAATACTGAAACTGAAAAATGTTGAAAATTACCATGAAAATACTGACATCAGTAATATAGTAGGGGGGGGGGGGGGGGCACAAGTCTGGGTATTTGCTGACTGACATGCCACTGATGTCACTATTATGCTGTGACTGTGTAATTGATGCTATGTGTTATGTGGTAGCTGACATGTCACTGATGTTGCTGTGTGCAGATAATGTCTGTCCATGATGGAAGGGGTGGTGGGCAGCACAAGTATGTATCAAACCACGGCCACACATCTTGCAACACATCATCCGATCAAACCACGGCCACACATCTTGCAACAGACATGATCTTGGGAGGCAGGAGAGGAGATTGCTAAAATAAAAGAAAGTATCATTACAACCACAACCACCCCCCCTCTCTGGCCTATTGTGTTCATTTTATAAAATGTTGACAGCTTTCTTTGTGAGCTTCTGTACAGAGGGGGGTTCATACACACACACCTGACGTGTTTTTTTTTAAGGGTATGTGCATGCACATGTATGAGTTGCACTACCTGTGTGTGTGTGGGTGTGGGTGTGGATGAAAGACAGAGAGAAAACAGTCAGTAAAACTTAACACCCAGTTTTCCCTGCTTCCTTGGCTAGAGGTCTGAGGTTCACCAATGGTGAGATTTTTTGTATCTGACCATTTTCCTGACCATGAAAGTATCCACATTTTGACTTTGGGGAGGCATGTCAACTAAAACACCAACATTGAATATACACAACAAAATTGATACATCATGAAAATTAATGACATGTCAATAACTAAAACCTAAATATATAACAAAGATATATCCAAAAATTTACTTATGGTGCAATGTGACTCATTATGTGGTGGAGCATCACAAATACCAATGTATAAATCACACAGACAAAAATGGCTAAAATTCAGTAATCTAGAAAGAGAGGTATATTCAAAACAGATAAAATGGCTAAAATACAGTTATCTAAAAACTACAGAGATGCAAATCATCGATGAAATGAATACAGTCATTAAAAATTACATAGCCCAGACTAATAAAATTGCTAAAACAGCTATCTAAAACCAATGGCATTGAATCCACACATAAAATTACTAAAATACAGCCATCTAAAATTACCACATATGTGGCGCTCCACCACAAAATGAGTCGCTTAGCACATAACCCACTTTCCCGCTAGTAGCCATTACAGGCAGGTGGGGTCAATTTTGCAATTTTGAGATTTTGATTGATTATTAAAGTATAGCCATTGTTCTACCTTATAATGAAATATCAAATCATAATTTTGTTTCCTTTTGCCTTTAAACATGTTTTATAAATACCCAAGCCCTCATTCTGACCACCTATTAGGATGCTAAACTTG
Organism: Stramonita haemastoma; assembly: GCA_030674155.1. Lineage (NCBI taxonomy): Eukaryota > Metazoa > Mollusca > Gastropoda > Neogastropoda > Muricidae > Stramonita > Stramonita haemastoma. The sequence continues at coordinate 32,591,100 of CM060336.1, read as the reverse complement.
TCAATTTCTCATTTTGTCATTTCCTGCAGTCTATCATTTCAACTTGCAATAACTTTTCCTAAAATTGTCCGATATTCAATCTGTTTTTTGCATTGTGTAGCCATTTTATTGCAGTTTGATAACATGTGAGTAACTAAAAATTGACCTCTGGTGCAATGCGTCTCATTATGTGGTGGAGCGCCACATATAATCTGCACAAATTAAATAACTTAAACCCAGCCATCTAAAAACGCCAACATTTAATGTACACAGAAAAAAATGACTAAAAAAAATAGCCGTCTAAAAACACCAAAGTGTAATCCACATAGATAAAATAATTTAAATACAACCCTTCAAAAACACAGATATGTAAACCACAGATAAAATGGCTAAAATACTGCCATCAAAAACACGGTCCTTTAACATACACAAAGAGAATAACTAAAACGAGCCCATTTAAAAATACTGACATATAATCCACACATAAAATCACAAATATAACCACATGAAAATACAGGTATTTAAATCACACAGATAAAATTCCTAAAATACAGTCTAAATACAGAATGTAATCTGCAGCATAAAATGACTGAAATCCAGTTGCTTATAAACACAGACATATAATCTAAACAAAAAATGGCCACACCAGAGCCATCTATAAACAATGGACATAGTATGCACAGAAGAAATGGCTACATTACAGCTATATTAAAACACTGAGGTGTACTCCACACACATAAAACAGTTCCAATCCAATCCAATGATGTTGCTTGGAGCCCTGCCAATAGCACAGGCAATATGAGGCTGTCACCTGCTCACATTTTAAAACTTTATTAAAAGTGTGCAACTATATACAGTTAAAACGAGGCATAAAACCAACTTGACTGTATCAACGCCTTGGTCAACCATAAGGATCAGCCCACTGCGTCATGGGAAAACCCACATGGATCACACATAAAATGAAATAAGACCAAAACCAGATTCTTCAAAACAACCTTGTCCTTAGAGACCAACTATACCACT
>CM060336.1:32565098-32582598 GCA_030674155.1 Stramonita haemastoma | reverse complement strand
CGGCAGAGCAGAGGACCGGTCTGGATGGAAACGTCATCAACATCCTCATGTCTCCTCTACAACCATTGGGTCAGGAGAATGAGGTGAGGTGAGGTGAGGGGTGAGCACACACCTTTGGTACTTTGACTTCCCAACTGACTTTTCCCTAAAAAAATCACTAGGAAACCTCAGCCTTCTTTGAAAGTTAAGTGTTTGCACTCACTGTTCAGTGTCCATGCTTTCTGGCTGTAGAGATAACATTGCTGGAATTAAGAACTTTTTTTTTGTTTAAGCATGTTGGAAATAGTGCTATTGTAGTCTGATAGATTTTCATTCTTTTTTCTTCTTGGGACACTCAGACATCAACTAGCTTTGTTACATGAGGGAAAATACACCATGCTGCTTTTTTTTGCTGCCCCTCCATTTATTTACTGCCAGCCCATTTATTTGCTGCCCCCAATTATTTACTCACCCCCCCAAATATTTGCTCCCTCTCCCGTTTATTTACTGCCCCCTCCCCCCATTTATTTGCTGCTCCCCCAAATTTCTTTTGCTGTCTCAAGTTATCTGCTGCCCTCCCCCAATTATCTGCTGCCCCTCCCCCAATTATCTGCTGCCCCTCCCCCAATTATCTGCTTCCCTCCCCCAATTATCTGCTGCCCCTCCCCCAATTATCTGCTGCCCCTCCCCCAATTATCTGCTGCCCCTCCCCCAATTATCTGCTGCCCCTCCCCCAATTATCTGCTGCCCTCCCCCATCTATTTGCTGCCCCCCTCCCCACCCTGTCCTTTTCCCTGTTGTTTAAAGGTCAAAAGTTATTTATTATGTAGGGGTTTTTGTTGTTTTTTTTTTACCAATATATTGCGTAGGAAGCTGCTTTCTAATTGATTTTTTACTTCCAGGGAAAATGAATTGGAATCCCATGGTTCAGTAGCATGTTAGGTTGTTTTTGTTTTGCTTTAGGATTGCATGCACTTTGTTTTCCAAACCCAGTTAAACATGTTCTAGAATTTCAAGTGTGAATAAATTATGTGGATAAACATTTTCAATTGATGGAATTACCTATATCATGTCGTAAGAAGTAAACTTGTCTATTCAAATTAGTAGAGCAAATATTGCAGGCTGGTTTAGAGGAGAAACAAAAAGTTTTTCTTGTAGTATGCAATGCTTCAAGTTTCTTTGTATTTTATAACAAAGTTGTTTTATATCTGGTGGTGAGTACACACCTTTGGCACCTGCCTTCCCAACTGACTTTTTCCTACAAAGAATATGGATTAGCAAACTCAGCATTCTTTGAAACTGAAGTGTTTTCACTCACTGTTCAGTGTATGTGCTTTTGGCTGTAAAGGTAACATGGCTGAAATTACGAAACGTTATTTTTTTCCTTTAGTCTAAGCATATTGGAAATAACGTCCTTGTATTCCATATATTTTCATTATTTCTTCTTGGAACACTCAGACAGCAACTAGTGTCTGTTACATGAGGGAAAATACGCCATGCTGCCGTTATTTGCTGCCCCCTCCTAATTATTTGCTGCCCCTTATTTACTTGCTCCCCACCCATTATTTGCTGCCTCCATTTATTCCCCCTCCCATTATTTGCTCCCTCTTATTTATTTACTGCCCCCCCCCCCCCCCCCCCCCCCCCCCATTTATTTACTGTCTCCATTTATTTGATCCCCCTATTCATTTGCCCCCCCACAATTATTTGCCCCCCCCCCCCCACTCACACACATATTTATTTGCTGCCCCCCCCCCCCCCCCTCATTTATTTGCTGCCACCCCCTCCTAGTTTCTAATATTAAAGGGTCAATAGTTTTTATATGCATTGGGATTATTTGTTGTTGTTGATTTTTGTCACCAATACATTGTGTATGAAGCTGCTTTCCAATTGACTGTACTTCCAGGAAAAATGAACTGGAACCCCATGGTTGAGTAGCATGTTAAGTTATTGTTGTTTTGCTTTAGTGTTGCATGTATTTCTTGTGTTCCAAATCCAATGAAGGAAGTTCTAAAATATCAAGTGTAAAATATGTGGATAAACATTTTCAGTTGATCCAATCACCTATATCATTATGGCGTAAGATTTAAACATGTCAATCCCAATAAGTAGATAAAATGTTGCAGGTTAGTTTAGAGGAGCAGCATAACGTTTTCTTGCAGTATGCAATGCTTCCATTTCTATGTATTTCATAGCAAAGTTTAGTTTAGTTTTATATCTAGTGGTGAGCACACACCTTTGGCACTTTGACTTTCCAGCTGACTTGTTCCGCAAACATATAATTGACAAAACTCCCTTTTCTCTGAAACTAAAGGATTGTGCACTCCCTATTCCCTGTTTGTGCTTTCTAGCTGTAAAGTTAACATGGCTGGAATTAAAAAAACGGGTTTTCTTTGCTTTTTTCCTTTTGTTTAAGCATTCTGAAAATAACGTCATTGTGGTCCGATATATTTACAAATTCTTTTTTCGGACACCCCACAGCAACTAGAGTATGTATTATGAGGGGGAAAGCGCCAGCTGCCATTAAGCGCTTGACAAGTCAGGCCCAGTGCATATTTTGAAATGAGTCTAAAACTCAAAACTGAACAAAAGTCAGCTGGTCAGTCATTGTGTCACTGCTGGTCAGAGAATTGGGAAAAGCCTATCTCCCCTTCAGCTAAAAAAGAACAAACAAAAAACCTGGAGTTAGGGTTGGTTATCCGGCTCGCAGCTGATATAAAACAAAATGGAAAGGGATTTTACAATTATTTAAGAACCTTTGTTGAACATTGATGAAAATGTCATGAAAATAAAACAGAAGCTGCTTGCAAAGGTCTTATTATCAAAAGTTAGCTTTGTGGCCAATACCTCCAGATGTCAAGGATATTTATTGTACTGGTGTGTCTGTCAAGATTAACAAATCTGTAGTATTTAATATCTTATCTGTATATCTTCCCCAAGGTCCAAAACTTGATAATATTGACTGGCTTAAAAACGTAGATTTTACAAAGAATAAATGAGTGATATTGGGGGATTTTAATGCGCATGCCCGTTTTGGGATTCGGAATGTACAATTGTTACCAATAATTGTATTGTGGAAAATATTATGGATTCTAAATTATGTCTTTTAAATGATGGCAGGATAACCAGAACACCTGATATTCACTATCACAAGCCTAGTGCCATCGATTTATCATTGATTTCCCCTTCTTTAGCACTGGATTGCAAATGGGATGTTAATGAAGATTGTCTTGGTAGTGACCACTTTCCTATTTCTATATCATTTAGAAAAAAAAATTATCCTAGATTTACCAAAAATTTGAAGATAAAGTTCCAAAGTACTTGTTTAATTTGGCAAACTGGGAGTCATTCCGAACACACCTTGACCTATATGATTTGGCAAGTGTAGAAAATGATGACGTAAATATTTTATATAGGCTTTTTACAAAGCTGTTACGTCAGCTGCTGATCTCTCTATTCCAAAGCGTAAAAATCAATGCAGTGGGAAGCATAAAGGCAATATATGGTGGACAAAAGATTGTGAAGAGGCAGTCCATTATAAAAAAGAGAAATACAAAATATGGTTTAAAGATAGAACTGAAGAAAATCTTATCAATAGTAAAAGAGCTAAGCAGCTATGCAAGAAAACAACTTTAAAATGAAAAAAAAAGACATATTGGACAGAATTTTGCCTAAAGGAAGTATCAGAATCAAAAGATATGCAAAAGGTTTGGAAGAAAATCAATAAAATGAAAAATGGATTTCACTTACCAGCTTATCCAATAAAATTAGAAAACAATAGTTTCCCAAGCACAGAAGAAAAAGCAGAAGCCTTTAATACAATGTTTTCTGAAAGTAGTTTGACTTCAGAATTGTCTCCTGATGTTAGACATAAAAGACAAGAAGAATCTGAACTATTAAATATGGCAGATAATCTGCATTATCTAAACTCTGAAATTCAATACAATGAATTTGTTGAAGTCCTTGAATCTTTTAGAATTAACAGGTCAGCAGTTGGTATTGATTGTTTGTCTTATCAAATGTTAATTAATTTGCCCAAGAGTTGGAAAAAAGTACTATTTTCATTTCTCCAAAAATGTTGGATAAATGGCACTCTTCCTAATGTCTGGAAGCAGTCGATTGTAGTCCCAGTTCTTAAAAGCGGCAAATCTCAATCAGCATTAAGCAGCTACAGACCAATTGCCCTCACTTCTCATGTTGGAAAGATACTTGAAAAAATAGTTCAAAAACGTCTATGGCATTATTGTGAAAAAAAAACAATATAATTCCTATAAACCAGGCTGGTTTTCGAAGAGGGAGATGTACAACTGATCACCTAGTAAAGTTAACCCATGATATTAAAAAGCAGTTTTCCAAACAAAAGAGTACACTAGCTACTTTTTTTGATGTTAGGAAAGCATACGACAGGGTTTGGCATACGAGGTTATTATACAAATTGAAAAATATCGGCGTTAGAGGCATAATGTTTCAATACTTAAAGGATTTTCTATCTGAAAGATCAATCTGTACCAAAGTGAATGAGGTGTATTCAGACTTTAAATCTGTTGATATGGGAATACCACAGGGAGCAATTTTGGCATCATTATTATTCTCTATTTTAATTCATGATCTTCCTCAGGCATTGTCAAAAATACGACTATTGTTCAGTATGCAGATGACATTGCCATATGGATCAACACTTCTCTTTAAAAAAAACGAAAAGTAGAGTGATAAAATGTGTTCAAAAGATTTATCAGGTTGAACTGAATGAACTTAGTAATTACATGAAAGAGAATGGACTGGAGTCATCTGGAGAAAAAACACTTGTCTAGTTCTTTTTAACAATGGGAAAAAAACCCAAACACTACCGTTATCAACACTTGATGGGGTCACACTTTAATACAAACAAGATGCCAGATTCTTGGGAGTTCATTTAACTAGCAAGTTAAACTGGAAAATGCATATTGAAAATTTGATTTTAAAAGCCAGGAAACAATTAAACTTCTTAAAGATTATGAGTGCTCAGCCGTGGAGTCAGGATACTAAAACACTCATGCATCTTGCTGTTTCATTAATTCGATCTAAACTCATTTCTGGTCAAGAAGTGTATTTTTCTGCTCCAAATTATCTCTTAAAAAAGTTGCAAAGTGTGGATAGCAAAGCAATTAAAATAGCGCTAGGAGTGCCGATTCATGCCAGTATATGAAAAACTTATACAGAAGCTCATTTACTTCCACTTTCTGAGCAAAGAATGTTATCTGTCTCTAAATATGTCATTCGAAGTCTTGCTATTTCAAATTCTGTTCGCAATGAAATATTTATTAATCAAAGGGATTATCCAAAAAGAGCTAGGAATATCTCTTTTTTGCAGCCCATAAGAAATTATACTGAAGACCTTTTGAAGGAAAATAATATCGATATATCAAACGTACCTGTTTTACCAGTAGTTCCCCAGATTCCACCATGGGAACATAAATATGCAAATTTTGATATTGACTACACAGAAACAAAAAAGGACACTAATCGAAACCTACTCAAAACAGGTTCAAAATCATATAAATTGTCAGTATTCAAACCACTTAAAAGTATACACAGAGGGATCTGTCTTAGAATCGGGCATGTGCGGGGCTGCATTCGTTATACCCAACTTAAAAGTAAAAAGACCTTTTTGTATTGGAAAAGGTTTTACAATATTCACTTCTGAATTGTTCGCAATTCTTATGGCGCTAAATTATATTTCAAATATTTCTCTTGCGATTTACAATGTCCTTTTTTTGTGTTGATTCAAAATCAGTTTTACTGGCTTTAAAACATTGGGACTCTAAACTGAGAAATGATGTTATTTTTGAAATCAAGTTCCTTGTGCATTCCCTTGTTTCTAAAGGTATTGGGATAACATTTTGCTGGGTGCCATCACATTGTGGTCTTTACTGGAATGAATTGGCAGATTCTCTGGCAAAACGCGGTGCTTCAGAATGTACAAGTGACATAATGATTAATAGTATAGGTCTGCGTTTATCTTCATTTGAAATTATTTCAATTCTTGCAAACTCTGTATATTCAAAGTTTTTTTTAGATTTCACTTAAATCGTTTGTGTTGCCCACGAAATATAGAAATTATAGTTCATAAATTACGTCTAAATGTTTGGAAAACTAAATATTCAAAAAATGTTTTCTGCACTTGTTCTGCTATTATATCAGTCAACCATATACTGTTTGATTGCCCTGTGCTCATTGCCTCATATAAAAAGCAAAGGGATAGATCTAAGGGAAAAGTACGGAAATTTCCAAAGTGTTCTGTATGATTCCGAGTCGCATGTCCTAATATCAGTTGCAGCAAGTATTTGCCAGTCACCAGTAGGTCAGTTACTATAAATGAAATTGTATAAACTTATCATCATCCATTATATTCTTTATCCTTTCACTTTTTCCCCCTCATCCCCTTTTCAGTGCATTCTTAATGTGAATGTACCATTGTCTAAATCACTTGTAGTGAATGGACATTAAACCAATGAGAAGAAGAAGAAGAAGAAGAAGAAGAAGAAGAAGAAGAAGAAGAAGAAGAAGAAGAAGAAGAAGAAGAAGAAGAAGAACCTTTGTTGAACATTGATGAAAATGTCATGAAAATAAAACAGAAGCTGCTTGCAAAGGTCTTTGTTCGGAGTTCTATTGCAGAATGACTGTTTACTAATGTAGAGTATGTGCACGTGATCTGGATCATATTTTTTCTCCTGTACCTCTCTCTCTGTGTCTCAGTCTGTCTGTCTCTCCAAATGTCTGTCGGTCCGTTGGTTGGTCAGTCGGTTTGTCTGCCTGTTTGTCTTTGTCTCTGTCTCTCTTTGTCTCTCTCTGTCTCTCTCTGTCTGTCTCTGTCTCTGTCTCTCTCTCTCTCTCTCTCTCTCTCTCTCTCTCTCTCTCTCTCTCTCTCTCTCTCTCTCCTCCACCTCTCTAACTTCTCTTCTCTCTACTTGTCCACTAGTTGCTAAGGAAATCAGCCTGCCTTGCTAATGAATGAGGGCTGACGGTGTGTTTTGTTAAAGACTCGTTCATTATTTTAGTACCTGTAACACAATTTCAATTTGTGGTAATCTACTTGATAACAGCCCATTCATTGATCAGGTGTTTGTGACTGGTTCAGTAGAGGTCAGTATTGCTGCTTTACTTGTTGATGTTGACTACAGTTGTTAGACTTTCTGAGGGACAGTGTAATCTGAGAGTAGCCCTACGCTTATGGCACCCGTGCTAAAGAGAATTATGAAGATTCCTTTTTTTTCATTTTCGGTTTCATTTTTAACATTATTTATTTCGTGTTTATACAACTTTATGTTGAGGCATATTTCTCTGTGTGAAATTTGGGCTGCTTTCCCCGGGGAGAGCACATCCCCACACGAGAATGCGAAACCGTTATTTTTCCTTTCCTGTCTGCAGCTGGAAATGTTTTCCTATCAGACTGGCTTTTCTCTGTGTGACATGTTCTTCTGGCAGCAGTGCTCTCTTCTTCGTCCTTCACTTATTGTCCGAGCATCACAGAACTGGCCTCTGCACATGGCGTTCTTTGATGAGATTTTTGGGCTTAAAGTGGAAACCATTCTTATCCTGTTAATCAATGGTTTACTACTTTCATAAATACATTTATTTCCTTTTGTACTAATCACAATCACCAGTGCAGTAAGAACATGTTAGTAACATGTTGTTTTTCATTTGAACTCGTTTTTTTCTGGTTGGACGGTTTTTGTGCAGTAACTTTAAAAAAGTACAGGGACCTTAACAAACCCAAACCCACATGCCACAACACTGTCAACCACGTATGTGTCCCTTCATCAGACCTTCTACAGGTCTAAACAAAGAGCTGCCCACTTCAGTCAGGAAAAAAAACCCCACTACGTTGCCATGGCCACGTTACCAGATCCAATGGCCTGGCTACAACTGTTCAGCCAGGGATGTTGAGGGAGAAAGATAAGGGGGAGAGATTAGGGGGATAGAAGAAAAAATGGACAGACCACGTTGCAGAATGAGGGAGACGAAGCCTCTCAACATAACAACAATGTTATGTGTTATGTTATTATTGTCATCGTTATCCCCATCATCATTATTATTTGATGTTTCAATGAATAGTTTGTATTTCATGTTTCTCTATTGACTGTTAATGGCCCTGCTGTTTGATATATGATGAAAAATTATTCTTTTCAGATAGAATGTGAGAGTAATATGTGGGTTAAGTCGTTACTAATAAAATAGATCTCTGGCAAAACAGTTCTAGATTTCTTTTTTAAATGGAAAGACAACATTATTTATCATCAAATATGAAATAATGTATACAGAATTTATGCCACATGAAAAGATCTCTATGTTCACACGATGGTCATCAACAAATGACAAAGTTTTGAAATGAAACTATTATCCTGGAATATAAGGAGCATATTTGGGAAACTAGATGGAATTAAGATACATAAACTGAATGACGTGCAGGTAAAAAACATGCTATCTTTATATGATTTAATATTTTTGCAAGAAACCCATTTGGATAAAACAGAAGTAGCAGAGATAACTCTTCCTGGGTATATACCCATGCACTATTGCAGAGCAAAACGAAATAAAGCTTCTAGGGCTTCGGGAGGAATTTCAGTTTTCATTAAAGAACAATACAGGAAACAAATAGAATTTTTACCACAAAGTAATTCAGATATTGTTTGGATAAAATTATTACAAAGTGATACACTATACTCATCAGGTCATGATATTTTTATAGGATGTGCATACATTCCGCCTGGATTTTCTTCCTATGGAAAAGAGCATACAAAAAAGATTTGGGATACTTTAGAACAAGACGTTGAAACATTCTCACAGAGAGGTCAGGTCATCTTGTGCGAGATTTAAATGCACGAACGGGAAAAATGACCGATTTTATAGAAATGGATTCACTGCACAATTATTACGATCTACCAGAAAGCTATATGTTTGATAATTGTTATCACAGATGTACCATGGACACAGTAGTTAAAAAATATGGTAAAATGTTAGTAAATATTTGTACAGAAAATCAACTCTTTATATTAAACGGACGAACTTTGGGAGATCTACAAGGAAAATTCACAAGGTTTCAAACACAAGGCTGTAGTGTTGTTGATTACTTTATATGTTCACATTCTCTGATTAGGGAAGTGAAATATATGAATGTGAAAAACTTGATGGAACATTCCGATCATTGTCCCATTGATCTGAACATATATTTACCAAACTTTGATAACGTTTTCCATCAGAAGAAGCTAACACCAAAAAGATATACACAAAAAGAGTTGGTTAGTAATAGTTCAGCTCAAAAAGTAGGCCCACGTTTTCTATGGGATAAAAGCTCAAGTGAACAATTTCAAAAGGCACTAAAACTCCCATCAATTCAAACACACATCAAACAAATACAACTCCAAACAAATAAAATAGCGGAACAATTTAAACAAAGTACGGAGCAGTATGATTCTCTCGATCTACACTTTCAATCTCATCTAAATGAATGTTTCGAAAAGATGTCAGATATATTTATCAAAGCAGCACAATTGAGTTTGAAAGCTAAAAAGCCCCAAAGGTTAAAAATCAAACGCAATAAAAAGTGGTTTGACCCAGATTGTACAAAAATGAGAAAAGAAGTACAATCATTACTTAATGCTGTAAACAGATATCACACAAAGCTGAACTTTGACAAAAATATTTTTCCAAGAGAAACCAGTATAATAATATGATAAAAAAGAAAGCCTTCAAAAATATGCTAGTATCACAGTTACATGACATGATAAATGCAGATCCAAATATAGTGTGGAATACATTGCAGAAATTAAAAGACAGTGAAAGTGATGGATAAAGCATGTAAACCATATGAACAGCAGGAAGTGGACTGAACACTTAAAAAACTTATTGGAGAGGAACCACACATAGATCCTAAACAAATACAACTCGTACACAACATGTATAATGACATGAGAACAAATAGCAATAGGTACTTAGATAAACAAATTACTATTGAAGAAATAACAAGAACACTTAAAAGCATAAAAAGTCACCTGGTAAAGATGGCATAACAAATGAAATACTCAAATCAATTTCACCCAGTCTGATGAAAGTAATAGAGTTTGTTTAAGCTAGTGCTTGATACAGGTGCCTATCCTTGTGACTGGAAACTGGGTGTTAGTATCCCCGTTTATAAAAGTGGATGCACTGTTAATCCCGATAACTACAGAGGGATAACATTAACAAAGACAGTAGGGAAGCTCTTCTGCCAAATTTTGAATACAACAATCTCAAAATATTTGGAGCAAAACAACAAACTTGTCAGAGAACAAGCTGGATTCAGAAAAAAAAAAACATGTAGAACAGCAGACCACATCTATATCCTTAATAAACTAATAGACAATGCATTAAAAGCAAAAAACAATAGATTGTATTGTTGTTTTGTAGATTTTCAGAAAGCATTTGACAATGTTTGGCATCAGGCTCTACTTGTAAAGTTAAATAAGATAGGCATAACTGGTAAAACCTTTAATGTCATTAACAGCATGTATACAAACGCAACAATCCTTGTAAAGATAAAAGGAAGTTACACAAAAGAAATTGTTGTAAAAAGGGGGGTACATCAAGGCAGCACACTAAGTCCTACATTATTTAATGTTTACATAAATGATATTGTTCAGATCCTTGATGAAAAAGATTCACCGTATATTACTGCAGAAGGTAAAATTCCATGTTTGCTCTATGCGGATGACTTAGCACTGTTATCAACAACCAAACTAGGACTGCAAACTAAACTAGATAGATTAAATGGTTACTGTTCCAAATGGGGACTAAAAGTAAACAAAGCAAAAACAAAAGTAGTAGTTTTCACCAAATCACCCCCTAAAATTCCAATTCATTTCCAATGTGGAGAACATCTAATTGAAACAACTAAAACTTATAAATACCTGGGTGTAGTATTTCACCACAACGGGAAGTTTCAAGCAACCCAGGAACATTTAGCAAAGCAAAGCAATAAAGCAGCTCATGCTTTGAAAAAAGCAATTCATGGGCAAGGGTTAAGGCTAATATCACAATGCAGTTATTTGATTCATTGATAACCCCCATCTTAACTTATGGAGCAGAAGTATGGTTTCCTTTCTGTTTCAATGGCCAATCAGACTTTCATATTCACGATTTATTTAAATTAAGCACAACAAGAAAATATCTTTATGAAAATATTCATGTAAACTTTTGTAAGCAAACTTTGGGAATACATAAAAAAGCGATGGCATTACCCACTTTAGGAGAACTTGGACAATTTCCATTGACTATCGAAATACTTAGTCAGTTAATGTCTTTTTGGATACATGTAACAGAGAAAGACAAAAACTCATATGTTAAAATATTGTATGATTATATGTATCAAAATAATGAATATGATCGGTGGATTAGCACAGTTAAAAATGTTCTGTGTAAAATTGGTTTTAAACATGTATGGGAAAACCAAAGTACACTTGATGTACACCGATTGCGCCATGCAATACAAACAAAACTGGAGAGTTTATATAAAACATTTTGGATTAACCAGAAACAAGAGTCCACAAAACTTAACTTTTATAATTCTGTGACTAAAGAATATAGACTAGAGCCATATCTGATTAACTGTGAAAACAAAAACCATAGGAAAACATTTTGTAAATTTCGTACAAGTTGCCATGCTTTAATGATAGAAAAAGGAAGATATAAGAATATACCAAGAGAGAACAGAACTTGTCAATACTGAAACAAAATAGAAGACGAGTTTCATTTACTTGATGAGTGTATCTTATATACTGAACAAAGAAAACAAATATCGCTAAATCTGAGATCTGATGTCAAAGAATTTAAGAATGGTATAGACTAATTAAGCAATGTTTTAGTAACTGATAATCATCAAGCTGAAATAATTCAACATGTTTGTTCCTGTTTTGAAAAAAAGAACAATTGAAATAAGATAAAATGCAACATGGTTTTGCTTTGTGGTGGTTTTGGGTGTTTTTTGCCTGCACATCATTTCAGTCATGCTGACCAGTGAATAGTACGTTGTATTGATGAATATGTTGAGTTTATTTTGTTGTGTCAATAAGTCCATGTGACTTTAATGGTAATAAATAATTTCTGATTCTGATTCTTCGGAAGGGTAGAAATGCAGAACGAACAGATCTTACTGCAGAAAGGTCAGGGAGCCAGTTTTGTAAAGACACAGGTAGTGCCACAGCTACAGCTTTGACATGTCACAGTGAGCTGACAGTGTGTCAGAGCTACAGCTTTGACATGTCACAGTGAGCTGACATTGTGTCACAGCTTTGACATGTCACAGTGAGCTGACAATGTGTCACAGCTTTGACATGTCACGGTGAGCTGACAGTGTGCCACAGCTACAGCTTCGACATGTTACAGTGAGCTGACAGTGTGCCACAGCTACAGCTTTGACATGTCACAGTGAGCTGACAGTGTGCCACAGCTACAGCTTTGAATGTCACAGTGAGCTGACAGTGTGCCACAACTACAGCTTTGACATGTCACAGTGAGCTGACAGTGTGTCACATATTTGACATGTCATGGTGAGCTGACCGTGTGTCACAGCTTTGACATGTCACATTGAGCTGACAGTGTGCAACAGCTACAGCTTTGACATGTCACAGTGAGCTGACAGTGTGTCACAGCTTTAAAATGTCACAGTGAGCTGACAGTGTGTCACAGCTTTGACATGTCACAGTGAGCTGACAGTGTGTCACAGCTTTGACATGTCACAGTGAGCTGACAGTGTGTCACAGCTTTGACATGTCACAGTGAGTTGACAGTGTGCCATAGGTACAGCTTTGACATGTCATTGTAAGCTGACAGTGTGCCAAAGCTATAGCCCTGGTTCAATGCCAGCATGAAGAATGCAACTTATTTGAAGAAGATTGCTGAGAAGAATGTTATAGACAACAGGAGGAAGCGGATGCTGCTGCTGCTGCTGCTGCTGCTGCTGCTGCTGCTGCTGATGATGATGATGAGGATGATGATGATGATGATCCTACTACTACTACTACTACTACTACTACTACTACTACTACTACTACTACTACTACTACTACTACTACCACTACTACTAGTAGTAGTACTACTACTACTACTACCACTACTACTACTAGTAGTAGTGGTAGTAGTAGTAGTAGTAGTAGTAGTAGTAGTAGTAGTAGTAGTAGTAGTAGTAGTACTACTACTACTACTACTACTACTACTACTACTACTACTACTACTACTACTACTACTACTACTACATGTCAAGGTATAAAGGATGGAAAAGGAAAAAAAAGGAAAATCTGACAAATCATGACTTCTCAACAGCTTTTCTTAGACTTTGGCCACACAATAGTGTACGCCCATGCATGTATATTCATCAAAACGCATGATGTGCTGACTAAGACAAAAAATGCGTACAAACACAAATCCATGTGTTCATTTATCCTGCTTCTTAAAAGATCACCTGATCTTGAGAGAGAGAGAGAGAGAGAGAGAGAGAGAGAGAGAGAGAGAGAGAGAGAGAGAGAGGGAGAGAGAGAGAGAGAGAGAGAGAGAGAGAGAGAGAGAGAGAGAGAGAGAGAGAGAGAGAGAGAGAGAGAGAGAGAGAGAGAGAGAGAGTCTGCATGTAAGCTGAAGATGAAAGGCAAGGTCATATGGAAAAAAGGTACTATTCCTATAATGCTTCCTGTCTCATTTCTTTGATGCTTCTCCGGATGTTTCATGGAGAGATTGAGCAGAGGAACTCTTCACACCACAGGAGATCCACTTTAGAAACTCCCTTCTGAATTTGGTTCCAGTGAGACAGTAAAGGAAAAAGTTGATGGCACTGTTGGTGTACCATAACTGATATGCAAGTGCGACTAGGAGAATTGACACAGCCATTTGATTAGGATGCTGCTCAAGGTCAGGGAATATGTAGTAATACAATTTGTCATACACAACCAAAGGAGTGCTCAAAATCAGAAAAGTAGTGGATATGACCAGAACCATGACGGTCGTTCTGTAAGACATGTTCTTACGGCTGTCAGTGATTTGTGCAGAGCCAGCGTTGGATTCCCCACGTGTAGCAATGGATGATGAAGAAACTGCTTTGATCAGAGCGACAGACAATATGATATCGCAGATAAACTGACAGACAAAGGGGACAATAGAAAACAGAGCTCCATGCACCCACTGGTAGACATTTTCAATGAAAGTTCTATATGGCCCTGCATGAGAGTCACATATGTACGAATTGTCTAAATAGATGAGGTCTAATCCAACCAGCACATGACCATTCATGGCACAAGAAATGACAGTAATTATTGCAATGACAATCCACGTTCTTCGCACAGTGCACATCACCCTCATCCTGTGTGGCCACAGAACCGCCATTGTTCTCTGTACTGTCACACAGGTCACGAGCCAGGCAGATATAATACTTGTGACATAGACCAACCAAAACACAATTTTGCATAGTGCTGGATGCAGGAGAATAATATCTACATGGAAAGTAAAGTTTATCCATTCAAGAGCAGCCGTTGTACACAGAAAACTCAAATCTGAAATGGCCAATGCCATGAAAAAGGCATACTGAGATGAGTTATGATCCTTCATACACCGCATGACGCAGACTGACGCGATGTTTCCAAAGCCTCCCACAACAACCAGGACTGCAGGGTAAATTTTCCAGATCATCTCTGCTGCCTGGTACTCGGGGTATGCTATGACCATCATCAAAAATGTGTCGTTGTTGGTGAGTCCATCACCATCAGTAGTAGAGATGTTCATGTTTGGTTTTTGCCAGAGGGTTCCTTGCAATCCTTAATCTGGAAATGATGTAGAAGAAAAGAGAAATGTGAAGACATCTAGACATCTTTAATGGGGACTCTATGTCTGTCTGTCTGTCTGTCTGTCTGTCTGTCTGTCTGTCTGTCTGTCTGTCTGTCTGTGTCTGTCTGTCTGTCTGTCTGTCTGTCTGTCTGTCTGTCTGTCTGTCTGTCTGTCTCTCTCTCTCTCTCTCTCTCTCTCTCTCTCTCCTCTCTCTCTCTCTCTCTCTCTCTCTCTTCTCTCTCTCTCTCTCTCTCTTCTATCTATCTATCTGTCTATCTGTCTATCTGTCTATCTGTCTGTCTGTCTGTCTGTCTGTTCGTCTGTCTGTCTCTTGGTACATCCATCCATCCATCCATCTATCCATCCATCCATAGCTAGCTAGCTATCCCTAGTCTTGTGACCGTGGGGGCACCCATGAAGACTTGAAAACCAGTTCCCGCCATTCTTCTCTCTTTTCTGCCTTTCTCAGGATTTTGTTGAGTTTTGGGGCCTGTCCATTCGCTGATGTTGTCCTCCCATCTCTTCTTTGGTCTGCCTCTTTTCCTTCTTCCTTGGACAGTGCCTTGCAGTGTTGTTTTTGCTAGTCCTTTTGATCTTGTTACATGCCTGTACCAAATGGTAAACAAAACTATCGCTTAAAAATAAAAGAAACCCATCAGAGCTTCATGTCTAGATTAGAGTCGGTTCATATCAAGGTAAAAGTAGATGTTGAGGATATTTGGGGGGAAGGGCTTTTATGCTTGTCTGTGGCAGTATGAACATTTTCAGCAAAGTAAGTAAATCTACAGAGATGTTGAGCGTGTCCACGTGTTCCAATACCTCTCAACACAGCAGCCATGAGTGGCAGTACAAAGTACCCTTAAGAAACACAAGGAAAGGAGAAATTTACCATGGCAAAAATATGTATGAGACGGCCATTTTCATTGGGAAGTGAATTAAGATGCACACAGGAAACAAAGTGAGTGGTGCGGTTCTTGTGGTGGTGTAATCTCCTCAGGGACAGAAGCCTGACTCTCAAACAGAGAAGTCTGCAGTGAATGAAAATGGTTTACAATACACAGTAGGCACTAGTTATTCATATTTACACATGTAGTCTATTCTTTCTCTATGACGTGGTAATAGAATATAGATCAGTGTCAACAAAACCATGCAGGTTACTACTTTCTATATGTGTTAATGTACAACAACCCTATTCGTACACGCTACCTCTCTGGCCTCTGTGAAAAAGAACCTCAAACCTTGTCTGTTCAGCCAGTTCCTCAAGTGAGGCATTCTGCTTCTGGAATCTGTCTCTGCTCTGTGTTTTACCCAATGTTTAAGTTTGAGTTTGCAAGCATCTGTGTGTGTGTGTGTGTGCGTGTGTATGTGTGTGCGTGCGTGTGTGTGTGTGTGTGTTGTGTGTGTGTGTGTGTGTGTGTGTGTGTGTGTGGTGTGTGTGTGTGTGTGTGTGTGTGTGTGTGTGTGTTGTGTGTGTGTGTGTGTAGGGAAGATGGTGAAGGAAGGATGGATGGTCAGAGATACATGTGAGCTGTCAAGGAGGAGTGAGGGCACTGATAGTTCTGTGAAGTTTTTCTTCAGCCTGTGTAGTGAAGGGTGTGGAGTAAGGAGTCCTATGAAGGTGTGAACATGTCATAGATAACCAGTGAAGGGTGTAGGGTAAGGAGTCCTATGAAGGTGTGAACATGTCATAGATACCCAGTGAAGGGTGTAGGGTAAGGAGTCCTATGAAGGTGTGAACATGTCATAGATACCCAGTGAAGTGTGTGGGGTAAGGAGTCCTATGAAGGTGTGAACATGTCATAGATAACCAGTGAAGGGTGTGGGGTAAGGAGTCCTATGAAGGTGTGAACATGTCATAGATAACCAGTGAAGTGTGTGGGGTAAGGAGCCCTATGAAGGTGTGAACATGTCATAGATACCCAGTGAAGGGTGTGGGTAAGGAGTCCTATGAAGGTGTGAACATGTCATAGATAACCAGCCGCCATGGCGCAGTGGTCAGCGCCTGGGGTTATGGACTGGAAGGTCACAGTTTCCAATCCCGTTAACCATAGGGAATTGTTCGCCTTTAACCTGGGGGTGTGTGCTGTGGGCTCATTGGGAAAACTGGGGCCACACAGTCAAGCTTTATTTGTCTGACGGATGCAAGTTCTCAAATTACCTGATCAACACTGCAGGTTACTGTATCTCATGGACCTGGTTGACGCCAGTATATATTATGACAGTAAGCAGAGAGTACAATCCCACAAGAAGTCTCATAGCATATCACATTCATAACAGATTCGTTATGTTATCCTCATTATCACTGACCACCATGCAATAAAAAAATGCCTCTGACTGGGTGGTCCCAGTTGCTCTGGTCTCATTATGACCTCAGATTCGGCTTCTCCATACACTCCAGTGCCTGTGGTGAGTTTCTGTCAAAGCCTTTGGGGTTGGAGGTTCGCAGGAACGGTCATTGGAAGGATGGTTGAGTGGTCACCACCCCAGGTGGGTGACTCACGCAGTCTGGCTCCGCAACTGAGGTAATACCGTCGTTAGTAGGGGGCTTAGTAACTAGTGTTGTGCATATGTTAGTTTAGAAAAAGCACCACTGAACACCACCAAAGTGACCCGGCAGCAGTGCAGGGCCTCTCAGGCTGGTGACCACATGGCAGCCTAATATTGTTGGGTTCCCTGTGGACTACCGACATGTGGGATA
>CM060336.1:32545905-32558405 GCA_030674155.1 Stramonita haemastoma | reverse complement strand
TTAATCCATCCCTGCATGTCAAATTTGACAACACTGCATACACGCGGTGACTGGATGCAAAATTGCACATAAATGTATGTTCACTTTTCTCGAGATAAAAGAATAGATAATATTCTAAAAATTGTACCGATGTTTACTTATTTCAGGCAATGCGGTCTGTCTAACATAGACAGATAAACCCTATAGTTCGTTTTTTTATCCCTCCTCTCACGTTGATAAGACCTAAGGATGTGTATTGGCAATACCCTCAATGTTTTACCTGGCTGTGTTACACACGGGTAGAATTGTGTACTTTACTGGAATTTCTCCAGTTGGGGAACAACAGTACACCAACTTTCGATATTTCTTTTCCACTTCGGGACTTACCTATTCTGTCTTCAGAGGAGTGAACCGGAACAAAATGAGGATATTGCCAACATTATACTGCCAAGAAATGAAGCAATGGCAAAACAAACAAGAGTTTTCCTTAGGGGAACAATCTGTCAACAATTCCTTTGTTAGAAACAATCAAAGCACGTGGAGACATGACAAAAATAAATCAGCGTCTTTGAATGATGCTGACAGGCACTCGTTCAGGGACTGTAACCCGAATTTCAGTCAGATAACTTTGCGTAAAAAGGGGGTTGATAGAACAAAAGCTACAGCACATTTATTTTGACAGTTTAATTTTTGGTATGGAGGAGGGAGGCAGAAAAGACCGTTTTAAAAACAAACAAAAAATCCTTGTTCCAAGAGTACCTTTTTAATGTTTTTAATCAACCAATTGTTTTTTAAAGAAACAAATGTTTATTCTTTCAAACAAAAGTACTTGAACGTATAAAGTAAATAAAAACCCAAAAGATTCAAAGGGAATAAAAACCACAAACGTAAAAAGTAAATACAAACCACAAACGTACGGGTCTGTTCGGGCCCAAAACTTTTTCCCCGTCCATTAGATCATGAGTGGTGGTCTGGATGCTAGTCATTCGGATGAGACGATA
Source organism: Stramonita haemastoma (assembly GCA_030674155.1). NCBI lineage: Eukaryota > Metazoa > Mollusca > Gastropoda > Neogastropoda > Muricidae > Stramonita > Stramonita haemastoma. Next base: position 32,557,425 of record CM060336.1, on the reverse strand, counting down.
AACCGAGGTCCTGTGTGTTACACATCATTATTTGGCGCACGCAAAAGAACCCACAGCAAGAAGAGGATTATTCCGGGCAAAATTCTGTAGAAATAAGCCACTCTGATAGGGAAACAAATACAAATACAGTTGCAGACAGGAAAAAAAAATTGGGTAGGCGCTGCACTTGTGGCGACACGCTCTCCCCGGGGAGAGCTGCCCAAATTTCACGCAGAGAAATTTGTTGTGACATAAAGTGGTATATAATAAATGAATGAATAAACAAAAAACTAACTAACTAACTAACTAACTAACTAACTAACTAACTAACTAACTAACTAACTAACTAAATAAGTAAATTAAAACGATAATCAAACAAACACAAAAAGAAGCCCACAAAAAACAAAAACAATGTCAGTGGTCATTACAGGGTTGCTGGGTGAAGGAATTCCATCTGTTCCCCACGTGCTGGCGTCACTCCAGGGCTTCAGTCCGGGTTCTTCCCAGGGGCACTGGGATTGCGCCATCAGTGACGTCACGGACATGGTCAGCAGCAGTAGCTGCCTTACTAAGGGTTTCATTCTGTCAGGCATGTGTGTCCTTGTTCAGGTCTCCTGGCCTGTGTGATTGTAGAACATCAAGTATCAAACCTTCAACTTCTTTCTTTTTATTATCAATAATTTTTTTTATTATTATTAATGTTTCTGCTGTTTTTGTTGTAAACATAAGCACACCAAGAGTTTTGAAATTTGTGTGAACTTGTAATATTCATGATGTACTTTTTATATATCGTTAAATATTTCAAAAAGATCTCGGAACTAAAAGTTTTTTTCACTCGTTAATTCTTTTTGGTTTACATCTTATGTCATTAGGGATAAAGTTAAAGTTTTCCTGTCTCAGATTCTCTAGGGAGCCAGCCATTTGTGGAAGGTGCCCATCTCCTCTCTCCCACTGCTTTACCTTTCCTTTTTTAAAGTTAAAACTCAGTGGAGTTGCAGTCTATTTCATATCGCCACAAAGCTGCGAGGTGTTATTTTTACAATATCACTTTTTTTAATCACTGTATCACTCTCAGAGTGATAAAACCGAACATGTTATATAATATCAAAATAACGTTTATTTAAAGTACCTCTCAGATTTACGAAGAGATTTGTCCCCAGATTTCTTGACTTTTTTTTTTTTATAATCTTTTGCCTTAAAGTAGTCAGTGAATGCTAATAAAAAAAAAAAATTACACACATACGCTTACCTCAATGAGGTCTGAGTACCATCATCTAATCCACAAAAAAGAATCAAGTTGATATCACACACACAGTAATGTTTCCTGACCCTTAGAAATCAATGTAAAGCAAAACCTGCCAGTTCTGCCTCTTTCAGCGTGTACCTCTTCCTTGTCACTATTTTCAGCATGAAAAATTGTCAACTCTTGTGATGTAAGAAAATGTCCAAATGCATATATATACACAAAGCAACTGACAGTTAAAGGGAAGGAACTCCTTGGTAAGGAGACTAACTCAGCTAGAAGCACTGGAAATTTTGTTTGAATTGAAAATTATCGTTTTATTTCGTTTTTTTCTTATGTCATATGAGTGACCACAACACAGCGTTTTGATGTGTAGTTATTGTCCTGTGAATAGCCACAATATAACGCGAAGAGGGCAGGTAACCATTTATAGCTGGGTGAATGGAGGAACCCTACTGAAACCAAGGCCTATGTATGGTCACCCATCCAGAGGCAACCATGCTCCATGCTGCTTAACCTTAGCTTGGGGAGAGTGCGTGCTCTGACCACTGAGCTACCGTATTAGGTTGGTATGTGAATCAATACTGACTTGGAAAAGCTGATTCTGTTGATAGTAGGCAAGCTGTGGTGATGCAACATGTAATGCCTTCTCCCTAACACCAGTTTACTGAAAGAGAGACAGATGGCATAAGTTGGTATCATTAGAAATAACGTAACAGTTACAGCATATCCCATACTGACTTGGAAAAGCTGATTCTGTTGATAGTGTGCAAGATGTGGTGAAACAACGTAACGCGTTTTCCCTAACACCAGTTTACTGTTCAAGCTAAAAGAAAGACAGATGGCATAAGATAGTATCATTAAAAGTAACGTAACAGTTAGAGCATATCCCAAAGACCTTAGACTCTTTACCAGCAGAGCCTAGTATAGTTTGGTGTCTATGACCCATCCTACACATAGCGTTATGTGAACATCATTCTACTCTATCATGTCACACTATGATTTGACCAAACTCTATTCTGTTGTGGGTGGGTTTTTTTAACAAAAGATAACCTGGAACTTTGCACAATTTCTTTTTAATCTACGACCAAATTCCCTTGGCACACAGGTTTGGGGTTTTTTTTTAGACAAGTAAAAAAGATTGCAATGACTCAAAACCGCTGCTACAAAACAGCAATAGCAAAAATGTCCCCCCAAAAAGGTCCAAATTTGAAATGTCCACTTCATCCTTCAGCTGGTCGATGAGCAGTGATGTAAGAGGTGAAGCTGTGGTTATGATTTAATCTGCTTTGTGCTTTATTCTCCCTGTCACTCCTTAGTGTCCATTTTCTGCCTTCTTGGTCCATTCTCCTGTCTTTTGTCCAGAAAGACTTAAAAGATACAATGCTTCCCCACACCAAAGTCAACAACAACAACAAAAAAAAGTCCAATCCGCAGGGACTGGTTTGTGAGGCACTCAACGTCAGCACAACACCTTTTTTTGTTGTTGTTGTTCATATAACAGGCCACAATGATTGCTGTCTGTGTGTTGGAGGAGGAAGAAGAAGAATTTACATCAGCATCCTTCCATACAGAAACAACAATTATAGAGAAAAAAATATATTAAAATTCTGCTACCTTCCTACGAGGAAGACTTGCAATATTTTTGTTGTGTCAGTTCTTGCTAGCAAATTAGAAGCAAATAAATGTTGATGTATAAATTATAACCCCATACATATTTCTTTTCACGACAAAGACTTGTGCATTTTTTTCTTTACTTCCTTTGCCTGGTTACCCTTCGTGGTTCACCGATGGTGAGATTTTTGCCTGTGCAACCGTTTCTATTTTTGGACCCACTATGAAGGTAACAGCAGTATTTGTTCTCCTTTAAAATCATATAAGACATTTCCTTTATTTAAAAAAAAAAGCACAGAAAAACTGTTAAGAACAACCCCCCCCCCCCCCCCCCCAAAAAAAAAAAAAAAGAACATAGCCGGATAAATGTTCAAACTCAAAACCATTTTTTAACACAGATAACTCACCTTTCGATGTTAAGGGTAAAAATCAAACAAACCCCAAACAAACAGCAACGGTGAAAGACTGCCTTCCTGAGAGAATGATGGGGTACTTCTACAGGAACGTGGGGCTGTGTGTTCCAAGGCCTTATATCCACCTGTAGAAATATATATATATATATGTATATATATATATATATATATATATATATATATATATATATATATATATATATATATATATATATATATATATATAATTATATATACAGCCAGGTGGGACACGGCACGTGAGGGGAGGAGGAAGGGGAGCCCCAACACCGCCCCCATCTGATAAGGGATCTGTATGCCGCCCCCTATCCACAAGCAGAAATGCAATAATAGGGAGCTTTTACAATTTGATCTGTGACAGATAGGTCGGTTCTGGCTCGTGGAATCTGGATTTGATACTGTGTTAATTGCCATTTGGCCACTGTTCGGGCACTCACACACACATACACATGCCCGCACACACACACACACACACACACACACACACACACACACACACACACACACACACACACACACACACACACACACACACAAACATGGGGACGGGATAGCCTAGTGGTCAGAACATTGCGCTCGCAATTTGACGACCCGGGTTCGATTCCTGTTCGAGGGTATTTTTCCGCTGGAGTTAACATCAGTGCTGACTCCACTCTCCCCCAAAGTCCGGATGAGACTATAAACCGAGGCCCCGTGTGCGAACGCACGCAGAACATCTTGCGCACACGTTAATCCTGTTTCGCTTTTCGTAAGAGAAGGCCATTGTGTGCCGGTGGGAACAGATGACAAGATTGACAAAACTGCATACACACGGGGACTGGATGTAAAAAAGCACATGAGTGCTTATTGCCTTATCCTTGATATAAAAGAATATCATAAAATAAATTTTAAAAAATAGATAAACATTAGATTAACATACACGCGCGAGAAGACGTGTATGCACGCACGTGTACATATACAAGCACGCGTGTGCACACGCACATGCACACACATCACACACACACGCGCGCGCGCACATGCACACACACTCACACACACATGCGCGCGCGCGGAACACACACACACACACACACACAACACACACACACACACACACACACACACACACACACACACAAATACACACACAAAAAAAGCACAAGAGTGATTATTCCATTATCCTCGATACAAAAGAATAAATCAATAAATCAAACCAATCAAACACACACACACACACACACACACACACACACACACACACACACACACACACACACACACACACACACACACACACACACACACACACACACACACATGCGCGCGAGTTATAAATCAACGGGGCGACATTGTATGCTGATAATGGTCAGATTGACAATGTGCTGATATCTGATAACAAACTCAAAAGCTATAATTCCTTTGTTCATGTAACAATGTACAACATTATCATTTTTCAAAACTGTACATAAAGTATAGCAACTGGTGAGAGTATTCCTCTAATATTGACGTATTATTAAGCAGCGTGAGTTATACGCAGATACAGTGATATATCATTGTAAATGGTAAGCTTGTTTGGGATATGGTTGGGTTTTTTATATTAATTTCCACGCTTCATGCGTGCTTGCTTTGTTGTTGTTGTTGTTGTTGTTGTTGTTGTTGTTGTTGTTGTTTTGAAAAAAATGTACTTAGTGCGCTCTTATTGTTGATATTATCATTATCACTGCAATTATCATTTATATTTTTGTTATTATTATTATTATTATTATATTATTATTATTATTATTATTATTATTATTATTATTATTATTATTATTATTATCATTATCATTAACATCATCTTCATCATCATTATTATCATTATTTATCATCATTATTAGCAGCAACAACAGCAGCAGCAGCAGCACCATCCTCAGTACTATTTTCATTACCATTATCATTATTGTTCTTGTTATTGTTGTTACCTCACTTTCAGTTTCCATGCACTTTTGTGCCTGTGTTGAGTTTGTATCAAATCTGTCAGGGTTGGAAGTTCACAGGGGAAGTTGTTGCAGGAATATTATGAGTGCCTTACAGTATTGTTTTTGCAAGTCCATTAGATCATGTGCCATTGCTGATTAATTTTTTTTTTTTAAATACAAAACAGTGAATGCTAAGAACACATCCCTGTCTTACTCCCATGGATGTTTGGAATATGTTGTTTAGCTCAGAATTTGTTCGTATACATGCTGGTGATGACTTATACATAGCTCTAAGTGATGCAAAAAACAAACAAAAAACATGTTGTGATACTATGAAGTTAAGCGTAAATAGAAATCAAACTAAGATCATGGTATTTAGGAAAAGGGGGATCCCTAGGAATACATGAAAAAGGGCTTTTCAAAAATAAAAAGCTAGAAGTAGTTAACAATTATTGTTATTTGGGATTCAGCTTCACATCTATGGTAAGCAAAAATAGAGGTACATTACATTTGGCTGCTAAAGGGGAAAAAAGTATAACTCAATAAAGTTGTCAGAAATGCAAAGAAATGACAGCAAAGACAATCTTTATTGTTTTGGTATAAAAATGCAACCAATATCGCTATATTCAGCTGAAATTGGGGGGGGGGGGGGGGTGAATGGATTAGATCAGGTAGAACACGTACTTATATGATTGCAAGTAAAAGCTTTTTAGGAGTACCAACCAAGGCAACAAATAGAATTGTATATGGAGATCTGGGAAGATACCCATTGTATGTAAATACATATGTTGCATGCATTAGATTTTGGTTTAGATTATTACAGATGAATACTGAGATACATACCGCACAAAGCCTATGGAATGTTATTAGAATTAGATAGATTTGGTCAGCAATGCTGGGTTTCAAAAGTTAGAGAAATATTATGTATAACTGGATACAATATTGTTTGGTTAAACCAAGGAGTAGGATGCGTAAAAATATTTTTACGTGGCTTTAAACAGAGACTTCTAGATTATTTTGCTAAAGTATGGACTGACACAATAAGAGATCGTGATAGATGCGATAGTGATAGAAACCTTAGGGTTGTTTTTGAAAAAGAAAAATATATTGGGGAGTTGGATACATACTGTTTTCGCGTTGCCGTTTCAAAAGTAGGGTTCAGTGCCTTACCACTGAACAAAAATACACATCGTTAAAACAGTTTAATTGAATCTAAGAATTGTTGTGTTTGTAAAGATCATGTTGAGAATAAAGAACAATTTTTACTAAAATGCCCCATCTATGAAGACTTCAGAAACCAATTTCTCAAGGATTCAACTAGACTGTCAGTTACACCTGTTACTGAAAGCAGTAAATCCAACGGACAGATATAATCTATCGCGTTTCGTTTTCCATGCAATCAAAAGAAGAAATAAGATAAACTTGAAAGAACTAATTCTCACGTTGATGAATACCTTATGTAGGTAAAACACTGTTGACCATGAATATTGTGAGGTAGGTTTGTTTCACCGTTGAATATTGATGTTATGGCTGATGTAATATTCTTGTTTTCATAAATATTGAGACACTTTCATTTTCAGCATTATATCGGGAGTAGTATGTTTACAACCCTTGTCATGTACCATTCTCTATGTCCAATTTGCTGTTTTATTGTGGCCTAAGGCCGATATATATATATATATATATATATATATATATATATATATATATATATATATATATATATATATATATATATATATATATATATATATATATATATATATATACACACAGTAAAAGTCTAAAGTCTGAACTCTCTCTCTCTCTCTCTCTCCTCTCTCTCTCTCTCTCTCTCTCTCTCTCTCTCTCTCTCTCTCTCTCTCTCTCTCTCTCTCTCTCTCTCTCTCAAAAGTCCTTCGGATGAGACTTTAAACCGAGGCCCCGTGTACGAACGCACGCAGAACACCTTGCGCACACGTTAAATCCTGTTCCGCTTTTCGTAAGAGTTGGCCATCGTGTGCTGGTGGGAACAGATGACATTTACAAAACTGCATACACACGGGGACTGGATGAAAAAAAGCACAAGGGTGCTTATTCCATTATCCTCGATATAAAAGAATCTCTCTCTCTCTCTCTCTCTCTCTCTCTCTCTCTCTCTCTCTCTCTCTCTCTCTCTCTCTCTCTCTCTCTCTCTCTCTCTCTCTCTCTCTCTCTCTCTCTCTCTCTCTCTCTCTCTCTCTCTCTCTCTCTCTGAGAGCAGCCTCTGCTCTCCTTCAAAACAGAGTTGGATTTGGTTGTGTTTCTTTTTCTTTTTAGAAATCCTCTACAGTTGAAGTAAAGCTCTCTGCGTGGCGAGGTCTTTGAAAACAGTCATACACGCATACTTCTCATCCGGTGTGTAATCTCCAATCCCACTGGTGATTCCCCCAGATGTGATGAGTGAGTCAGAATGTGTATGCACTTTTGTCAGTTTTGTCATCCGTTGTTAAACGAAAAGCGGAACAGGATTTAACGTGTGCGCAAGATGTTCTGCGTGCGTTCGCACACGGGGATCTCGGTTTAAAGTCTCATCCGAAAGACTTTTGAGGAGAGTGGAGTCAGCACTGATGTTAACTCCAGAGAGGAAAAAAAAAACTTCTTGAACGAGATTCGAACCCGGGTCAGCAGATCACGAACAAGCGTATCACTCTGACCACTAGGCTAGCTATCTATCCCGCCCCCCACACTCTGACAGTAGTGCCTAGCTAACGGGGACTTTGCCCCAGGTGCAGCAGCGAGTCGTGTGCATGCTGGGCAACACCATGACCCTCACTGAGCGAGGCCTGGGCTTCTATAATGATATGGAGTCTGGTGTGATGTCTGCTAAACGTGCCTTCGTTCACTGGTACGTGGGTGAAGATATGGAGGAAGGGGGGGGGGGGGGGGGGCAGAAGCCTGTGAAGACATTGCCCATCCTGAAGAAAGCTATTATATTTTATGCTTTTATATCGAGGGTAATGGAATAAGCGGGGACGGGATAGCTCAGTGGTCAGAGCGCTCGCTTTCCCCAATTCAAGTTAAGCAGCGTCGAGCGTGGTTACCAGTTGCTACTTACCTACCTACCTACCTACCTACCTACCTACCTACCTACCTACCTACCTACCTACCTACCTACCTACCTACCTATGGAATAAGCACTCATGTGCTTTTTTTACATCCAGTCCCCGTGTGTATGCAGTTTTGAAAATATTGTCATCTGTTCCCACCGGCACACAATGGCCTACTATTACAAAAAGCGGAACAGCATTTAACGTGTGTGTAAGATGTTCTGCGTGCGTTCGCACACGTGGCCTCGGTTTATAGTCTCATCCGAAGGACTTTTTGGAGAGTGGAGTCAGCACTGATGTTAACTCTAGGGGGAAAATCCCCTCGAACGGGAATCGAACCCAGGTCGTCATATCATGATACAGTATCACCCATTCTTTCACGTTCATATCATACTTTATGAAAAAAAGAAAGAAAGAAAAAGAACACAACAAACAATAAAACCAAGAACAAAACATCAAAAAGTACTTTACATTCAATCAATCAATCAATCAATCAATCAATCAATTAATCAGTCAAATTCTTTTATTTCGAGGATAATGCATAAACACTCATGTGCTTTTTTATATTCAGTCCCCGCCCTTATCAGGGATAACATAATATAAAATCTATAAAACATTCATTGCCGTTAGCATTGAAAAACCTGTCACTAATGGCATATCTCCTCAAATGTAAACTCATATGTGCTCATACTCTTAAAGTAAAGTTATTCTAATATTGATATATTCATACAATAACAATCAACCAAACAAAAATTATCAGGCAAATAAATCAATAATGATGATAACTATGATAATGATACAATTATAATGAGTGTCATCCATCACCACTAAGAGCAAAAACACAACAATTACAAAAAATGCAATGGAAAGAATGGGGTGAGGGGGAATCAAGGAGAAAGGGGAAAAAACACAATCAACAAACAAAAATAATGACAAAAAAATAATTATACTACCAAGTAAAAAGCCCTGCACAATACCAAAAAAACAAAAAGCCCATAGCCATTTACACTATAAAACCAAAACAATATGAATATGATAGGGCTATTAATCCAATCACTAATAGTAATAAAAACAACGTTCATGATAAAACCTATTGACCTGGACAAGAGAAAATGCATTTTAAAAAAAGTCGCAATATTATCTAGCCATCAGGTCAACCATTTGGTTTTTCTCCTTTCCGTTGTTGTTAAATCTTCAGATTAAACACGTGCGTATATAAATCACTTATTTAGACACGGGTCCGAAAGTGCCCAAAATAATGGGTTTTTTTAAGAATAAAAAATTGCTGGATACACTTATGATGTTTTCTCTGTGTGACTTTAAAGAATTCAGGTTGCTAAAAATGTCTGTAGAAACAGGTTACTTCTACTTGTTATGGATAAAAAGGTTTAGGAGTTTCAAACTTTTACTTTTGGCGGCCATATTGGATTGTTTCCATGGCAACAGTGCAGAAAACTGAGTAATTCTTTGCTTTTTATGCTTTACAAGTGACGCCCTTTCAATACATGGCATAACTTTTATCATGGGCTTGTAAACAAAATTTCATCAGTTTCGACCCCCCATGTCCCACCTTATACACTTTCATGTCCACTAAAATAGCTAAATAAAAATGCCTCTTTCTCCCCCTCCCTCCTCCCCTTGCCCATGGCAACAAGAGATTGTTGTTGGCAAATTTGTGTTTCACAAAACCCGCTATCATAGGGTAACAAAAACACAACCAGACTTGAAAATACCACAATTATTACCAGTAGTAGGGCCTACTGGTCTTGTGGTGACGCAAAGGGCGGGATAGCTTTGTGGTTAGAACGCTTGCGCTGGTGATCTGACAGCTTGGGTTCGAGTCACCACCGAGACACCCATTCGAGGAGACTTTTCCTCTGCAGTGCCGGCTTCACTTCCCGGGGAAAGTTCTTTGGAAGAGACTACAAACTGAGGTTCCTTGTCCAGCACACGCGTAGCATCTTTGCGCAACGTTAAAATCGGTTCCCTAAGTTCGGAACAGTAGGCCATTGTATGCCAATGGGAACGGACGACAACATTTACAAAACCACATGCACACGGGGACTGAATGTGAAAAAAAAAAGCACATTGGTGCTTATTATATCATTCTGGAAAGAAAGCAAAGAATGAATAAATAAATGAATGAATAACATAACACAGCATTACATAACATAACACAATATGACATAACATAACATAACATAACATAACATAACATAACATAACATAACATAACATAACATAACATAACATAACATAACTATACCCCCTCTCCCCAAGGGAGAGCAGCCCGAATTTCACGCAGAAAAAAATTTGTCCCGACTGAAAGTACTATCAATACACAATACAACAGACACTCTACAATACATTCATTTTCCATGGGGGGTTATCTCGTTATCTTCGAACTAACACTGACTGTAGTAACCACTAGACCACCCACATCAGTTGTTTACATTTTTCTTTTCACATAACCGATCTGTCGACAGCTGTGTGGGCTTAACTGACCCCTCCTGCTCCGGTTTGGTACGCTGTTGCTGCTGTTATCACAGCTTTCATCCTTTGAAGCGGAGCATCCACAACCCAGAGTTTGAGGGGAGTTATGCCATAAAATGACAATCTGTTAGATCATCTCATAGTCCTGTGGTGTGCATTTTCACATTCAAAGGCCCTTAAAGGGTATCCACAACCGAGAGTTTGAGGGGAGTTATGCCGCATAAAATGGCGATCTGTTATATAGATCATCTATCTCATAGTCCTGTAGTGTGTACTATTATTGGCATTCAAAGACCCATAAAGAATTCAATAAAACGGCGTTACTCTGAAAATAGGCTAAACGACAGACAAAAATTTTGATCCTGGGTTTGTTTTGTTGGTTTTTCAAAAGGGGGGGAAAAAATAATAATAAAAGTTATTAACTTTGATTCCTGCAGATTTGATCTGAAATATTTTACCGGGTGAAATCCAATATATATATATATATATATATATATATATATATATATATATATATATATATATATATATATATACATATACATATACATATATATATATATATATATATATATATATATATATACCGTAAAATCCCTAGCATAAGCCCACCATCTAGCAAACGCCCATCCCCCACTTTGGGCCAAAAGTTGTGCACAGGGGTAACTACCTAGCAAACGCCCACCCTGCTTTTTTCAAAGAGACTGCTCACTTTCACTAGAATTTGTGCAGACTGTTCTAAAAGTCATCTTTCC
>CM060336.1:32535905-32540905 GCA_030674155.1 Stramonita haemastoma | reverse complement strand
TAAATAGCATCCCCACCTTTTGGAAATTCTGTGCTGGACATTTCCACTCTTTCTTTGTTTATGTCTTTCTCTTTATCTTTCTGTAATTTCTTGTGCTTATTCTCTTCCTTCCCAGTCCACTTTCCTACCTTTTTTTTTCAAGCAACTCTTTCAAACAATTTTCTGTTTTCATTATATTTCACTCTGCCTGTGTTTTCTTTTTTGGGTTTTTTTGTTTTTGTTGGTTCTGGCGACCAGGTAGTGAGACTTAGACACTGGGATGGGCACAGGATGTCCATTCTGCAGTGGTATTTGCCCATGTGGCACTTTTTATGTATATTCTTGTACTTCAACATGTTTGTTGTCCTTTTTTTACGTGTTTTCTTTTTTTTTTTGATCTGGGGATGATAAATTAAGCGGAATGGCTGGCGTCCTCAGCACAGTCTGGTTTATTTCTCTTAATGTATTAAATAATTTAGGTATTGTGTCATTTAATGTTGTTGTTTTTTTTTTGTTTTTGTTGTTGTTGTTGTTTGTGGGTTTTTTTGGTGGGGTTCAGATGAACAGTGTTAGATATTTGAAAGTATTAGGAAGTGTTGGTTTTTAACCTGAAGATGAAAGTTACTGGAGCTACTGACACTGAATGATGTGACAGCCCTGATATGGGTTTTCATTTGTTTTATTTTTTTAATTTAATTTTATTCTTTTATATCGAGGCTAATGGGATAAGCACTTTTGTGTTTTTTTACATCCAGTCCCCGTGTGTATGCAGTTTTGTAAATGTCATCTGTTCCCACCTGCACATGATGGCCTGCTCTTACCAAAAGCGGAACAGGATTAAATGTGTGCGCAAGAAGTTCTGCGTGCGTTCACACGCGGGGCCTCGGTTTATAGTCTCATCCAAAAGACTTTGGGGGAGAGTGGAGTCAGCACTGATGTTAACTCCAGAAGAAAAATCCCCTCGGAACGGGAATCGAACCCGGGTTGTCAAATCGCGCGCGCAGTGTTCTAACCACTAGGCTATCCCGCCCCCCTTTTGTGGTCGGTAGGGCTATAAACAGAATTATGATTATGATTATGAATGACCCGTTTGTGCACCAGCTGACCACCCCCATCACCATCATAGGTACACACATGTTCTGCAGTTTTCAGTTCAAGGGGAAAAACTTTTCAAAAGAAAATTCGAAAAAGAGTTGTAGATTATTCCCCTTACAAGCCTTCCCGCACTTCAACAACGCATTAATTACCACCCCCATCATCATCACCACCCAGTCACCACCACTACCACTATCACCACAACCACGGCCACCACCATCCCCACCACCCCCTCTGATGCTACTACTACAACTACTACTACTACTACTACTACTACTACTACTACTACTACTACTACTACTACTACTACTACTACTACTACTACTACTACTGCTGCTGCTGCTGCTGCTGCTGCTGCTGCTGCTGCTGCTGCTGCTACTGCTGCTGCTGATACTACTACTACTACTACTACTACTACTACTACTACTACTACTACTACTACTACTACTACTACTACTACTAACGACTACGACTTCGACTACTACGACTACTACGACGACTACTACTACTACTACTACTACTACTACTACTACTACTACTACTACTACTACTACTACTACTACTACTACTACAGTAGGCCCACCTTGTGCAAAAATAAAATGGCACGAATTTTGCCCCCCCCCCCCCCCCTTTTTTTTTTTAGCACACTTTCATAAAATAAAATAAAAACACAACATTTGCATTAACCAAATTGTTGAACACCAGTGCAGTTGAATACTTTGTGTATTCAACGGTATAATTATGTGGCGTGGTGTGGTGTGGTGTGGTGTATTGCAGTATGATGCACTGTGTTGCATTACACTACTTGGCTCTGTGTTGCGTTGGTTGCGTCGTGTCGTATAGTTTCGTGTTGTATTGTTTTTGCAATGTTTTGTATTGTGTTGTTTTGTTTCTTGTGTTGTATTGTATTGTGCTGGATTGTGTTTTTTTGTGTTGTATTGTATTGTATTGTATTGTATTGTACTGTATTGCCCTGTATTGTATTGCATTTTCTTGTGTTGTATTGTATTATATTGTATTCCATTGTACTGTATTGCCCTGTATTGCATTGTACTGTATTGTATTGTATTTTCTTGTGTTGTGTTGTATTATATTGTATTGTATTGTACTGTATTGCACTGTACTGTATTGTACTGTATTGTATTGTACTGTATTGTATTGTAAAGCAGCCACAAAACGGATTATGTACAAGAAATCCAAGATGTTCTCCCCAAACTGAGTAAATCGTGTCCTCACTGTACAAGAATACAAGGACAACCATCTGCCTGTATGTTGATATTTCTCTTCCCTCTCTCTCTCTCTCTCCCTCTGTGTGTGTGTGTGTGTTGTGTGTGTGGTGTGTTGTGTGTGTGTGTGTGTGTGTGTGTGTGTGTGTGTGTGTTTGTTTGTTTGTTTGTAAGGGAGCAAAAAGAGACAGACAGACAGACAGAGGGAGAGAGAGAGAGAAAAAGGTGGGGAGACAGACAGAGACAAAGAGAGAGAGGGGGGGGGGGGGGACAGAGAGAGACGGAGACAGAGACAGACTGACTGACCGACAAACAGACAGAACACAGAGAGACAGAATGCGAAACAGAGAGAGAGAGAGAGAGAAGAGAGAGAGAGAGAGAGAGAGAGAGAGAGAGAGAGAGAGAGAGAGAGAGAGAGAGAGAGAGAGAGAGAGAGTGAGAGAGAGAGAGAGATTAAATCAAATCAAAATTTTATTTCCAGATGGTACATTGAGTAAGCAATAAATTTGCTTTTTTTCATCAAGCCATCTATCTAAAAATAATAATTTAATTTAAAAAACCTGCATGTACACAAGAAAACCCCCAGCAAAAACAAAAACAAAAACTAAAATCCACTTAAATAAAAAAAAAAGCCAGACTAACAGAAATGAAGCAGCAAGCAAACAAGCAATTTAACCAAGAAAACCCCACCCAAAAACTATATAGTTACAACATTGTTACACTTTTTAACGAAAAAATAGACTCAAAAGGAACTTAAGAAAATACAATAATAAGAACAACAATAATAATAACAACAGTAGTGATAATGATAATGAATATATATAATATATATACATATATGAGTATATGAATATATATATATATATATATATATATATATATATATATATATATATATATATATATATATATATTCCTTTACATCGCAGATAACGGAATAATGGAAAAGACAGACAGACAGACAGACAGACAGACAGAAAGAGGAAGGAAGGGGACAGAAGACGACTGAAGAAGAGGTTTCCTTCCTAATTATTGTCAAGGCAAACACTTCAGAGCCCTGGGCCGGCCCGGTGCGGCAAGGGCGACAATGCAAAGCCTCATACTTAATCAGGGTTTGGTTTGTGACCCCTGGCGACAGTCAAGTCAGCTGACGCTGGTGTCAATCAACAGTCTGCATACATACATATAAAAATTATACAGTAGGCTACTGTACAGGGACCTGTTGTCAGCTGATTGGTGACAGGTCACCCCAGCAGTTCCTCTGTGCCTCTGTCTGTCTGTCTGTCTGTGTCTGTGTCTGTGTCTCTTTTGTCTCTGTAGATGTATGTCTCTCTTTTCTTTCCCTCTTGTTTTCTCTTTCTCTCTTTCCCTCTGTCTGTCTGTGTTTCTGTCTCTGTCTCTGTCTCTGGCTGTCTCTGTCTCTCTCTCTATCTCTCTCTGTGTCTCTCTCTTCCACCCCCCCCCCCCCCCCCCCCTCTCTCTCTCTCTCTCTCTCACACACACACACACACACACAACACACACACACACACACACACACACACACACACACACACAACACACACACACACACACACACACACACACACATTTTGTAAAGAAAACTTTTTTCCTAATTATCTTTTTTTAAAAAATCATTTAAAAAGTGATTTTTGACCCTAAAAGAACTCTATAACTTTTGTGCTCTGAAAACAGACATTTCAATGTGGTGTGATTGTCACCCAGAAAATAATCACATTTTAGAAGACACCTGCGAATTATGCGACGCTGGAGGTGATTGAAAACCCTTTGATGTATGCGTTTTGAACGTAGTGGTAAAATATAGCTTTTTTGCAGCCTCTTCTTAGAGGTAACATTCTCACTGTCTGAACGTGCTGTCCTCATCGAGATGTTGCACAGAGATATCACAGAACCAATATCTGTACTCTATTACGCATCAGGACCGTCTGCACTCCCGCAGAAGTCCTCCCGTTGAGACTATAGACCGAGGTCCTGTGTGCGAACGCACGCAACATCTTGCGCACACATTAAATTGTGGTAACACAAGTCGAAATGTAGCTGACCTATCAGTGGACAAAAACAGCTGTACAGGCAAAATCTAGACATCGAACTTAGCAAAGCAGGTCAAAAAGAAGAAAAAACCCACCCCCTCCCCCCCGAAAAAGACCCCCCACCCCCACAACAATAAATATACGCACATTATATATATATATATATATATATATATATAATATATAATATATATATATATATAATTATATATATATTATATATGTGTGTGTGTGTGTGTGTGTGTGTGTTGTGTGTGTGTGTGTGTGTGTGTGTGTGAAGTAAAGAAACATTTTGCGGTGGAAAATCGTTCTTTAGGTATGTTTAAGTACACTTTCTGACACTGATGCATCATCAGAGCTAGCATATTAGTTACCTGAACAATACAACATTCCCGATAACAGTTACACCCAATGATTGTAAAGACGGCAAAACTTATCTTCTATGTCATGAAAGACTGTTACTTGTGGCATTTTGTTCTATGGCATGAAAGACTCTTACTGGTGGCATTTTTTTCTATTTCATGAAAGACTGTTACTGGTGGCATTTTTTTCTAATGGCATGAAAGACTAACTGAAGGGCATTTTGTTGTATTTCATTAGTGATTGTTACTTGTGGCATTTTGTTCTATTTTATGAAAGACTCTTACTT
>CM060336.1:32520775-32535805 GCA_030674155.1 Stramonita haemastoma | reverse complement strand
TAAGAGCTAAGAACTAGAAGCTTTGTGCCCAAAACCCCCTTTTTTTGGGACCTTCCCGCCCGCACTTTTCCGCACTTCCAGAGCCCAGGGCAGCAGGACCCTATTCTACACTATGCAGACAAACTGGACAACCATTTTGGATGTCTGTGGCACTGGAATTGTGGCGACACCACGGCCCGAAAATGGCGACCCCGCTTGTACAGAGCCAAGTTTGTCGTCTAGAAACAGGGCACAGTGTACGCAAAAATTGCCCCCTACAACACCATCCAATAATAATTTCATATAATATCATGCACCAAAGTAATCTGCGGGGTCCCCTCCACACGCACAAACACAAAAATCGCACACACAAATACCAGCAAACGCATGCACGCGCGTATGCATACCCACCCTCCCATGAATAAGAGCTAAAGAACTAGAAGCATTGTGACGCAAACGCCGTTTTCGGGACCTTGACGCCCGCACTTTTCCTTAGTTCCAGAGCCCAGGGCACCACCACCGTATTCTACACTATGCAGACAAACTGGACAACCATTTTGGATGTGTGTGGCACTGGAATTGTTGCGAGATCACGGCCCAGAAAATGGCGACCCCGCTTGTACACAGCCAAGTTTGTCGCCTAGAAACAGGGTGCAGTGTACGCAAAAATCAACCCTACAACACCATCTAATAATAATTTCATATAATATCATGCACCAAAGTAATCTGCAGGGTGCCCTCCGCACGAGCAAACACAAAAAACCGCACACACAAACACCAGAGAACGCGCGCACGCGCGCATGCATACCCACCCTCCCACGAAAAAGAGCTAAAGAGCTAGAAGCATTGTGACGCAAACGCCGTTTTTCGGGACCTTGCCGCCCGCACTTTTCCGCACTTCCAGAGCCCAGGGCAGCACAACCCTATTCTACACTATGCAGACAAACTGGACAACCATTTTGGATGTGAGTGGCACTGCAATTGTGGCGACACCACGGCCCGCAAGATGGCAGCCCAGCTTGTACAGAGCCAAGTTTGTCGCATAGAAACAGAGTACAGTGTAGGCAAAAATCACCCCCACAACAACATCCAATAATAATTTCATATAATATCATACACCACAGTAATCTGCCGGGTCCCCTCCACACGCACAAACACAAAACACCGCACATACAAACACCAGAGAACGTGCGCACGCGGGCATGCATACCCACCCTCCCATGAATAAGAGCTAAAGAACTAGAAGCATTGTGACAAAAACGCCGTTTTCGGGACCTTGCCGCCCGCACTTTTCCGCACTTCCAGAGATCAGGGCAGCACTCTATTCTACACTATGCAGACAAACCGGACAACCATTTTGGATGTGTGTGGCACTGGAATTGTGGCGACACCACGGCCCGCAAGATGGCAACCCCGCTTGTACAGAGCCAAGTTTGTCGCATAGAAACAGGGTACAGTGTAGGCAAAAATCACCCCCACAACACCATCCAATAATAATTTCATATAATATCATACACCACAGTAATCTGCCGGGTTCCCTCCACACGCGCAAACACAAAAATCCGCACTCACAAACACCAGAGAACGCGCGCACGCGTGCATGCATACCCATCCTCACATGAATAAGAGCTAAAGAGCTAGAAGCATTGTGACGCAAACGCCGTTTTCGGGACCTTTCTCGCCCGCACTTTTCCGCAGTTCCAGAGCCCAGGGCAGCAGGACCCTATTCTACTCCATGCAGACAAACCGGAGAACCATTTTGGATGTGTGTGGCACTGGAATTGTGGCGACACCACGGCCCGCAATATTGCACCCCGCTTGTACAGAGCCGAATTTGTCGCATACAAACAGGGTACAGTGTAGGCAAAAATCACCCCCACAACACCACCCAATAATAATTTCATATAATATAATACACCACAGTAATCTGCCGGGTCCCCTCCACACGTGCAAACACAAAAAACCGCACACACAAACACCAGAGAACGCGCGCACGCGCGCATGCATACCCACCCTCCCATGAATAAGAGCTAAAGAACTAGAAGCAATGTGACGCAAATGCCGTTTTCGCGACCTTGCGCCTGCACTTTTCCGCAGTTCCAGAGCCCAGGGCAGCAGGACCCTATTCTACACTATGCAGACAAACTGGACAACCATTTTGGATGTGTGTGGCACTGGAATTGTGGCTACACCACGGCTCGCAAGATGGCAACCCCGCTTGTACAGAGCCAAGTTTGTCGCATACAGAACACAGTGTAGGCAAAAATCACCCCCACAACACCATCCGATAATAATTTCATATGATTTCATACACCACAGTAATCTGCCGGGTCCCCTCCACACGTGCAAACACAAAAAAAGGCACACACAAACACCAGAGAACATGCACACGCGCGCATGCATACCCACCCTCCCATGAATAAGAGCTAAAGAACTAGTAGCATTGTGACGCAAACGCCGTTTTCAGGACCTTGCCGCCCGCACCTTTCCGCCCGCACCTTTCCGCAGTTCCAGAGCCCAGTGCAGCAGGACCCTATTTTACACTATGCAAAAAAACTGGAAAACTATTTTGGATGTTTGTGGCACTGGAATGGTGGGGACACCACGGCCTGCACGATGGCGACCCCGCTTGTACAGAGCCAAGTTTGTCGCATAGAAACAGAGTACAGTGTAGGCAAAAATCACCCCCACAACACCATCCAATAATACTTTCATATAATATCATACACCACAGTAATCTGCCGGTCCCGTCCACACGCGCAATCACAAAAAACCGCACACACAAACACCAGAGAACGCACGGACGCGCGCATGCACACCCACCCTCCCATGAATAAGAGCTAAAGAACGAGAAGCATTGTGACGCAAACGCCGTTTTTGGGACCTTTACGCCCGCACCTTTCCGCAGTTACAGAGCCCAGGGTTGCAGGACCCTATTCTACACTATGCAGACAAACCGGACAACCATTTTGGATGTGTGTGACACTGGAAATGTGGCGACACCACGGCTCGTAAGATGGCAACCTCACTTGTACAGAGCCAAGGTTGTCGCAAATAAATAGAGTACAGTGTAGTCAAAAATCACCCCCACAACACCATCCAATAATAATTTCATATAATATCATACACCACTGTAATCTGCCGGGTCCCCTCCACACGCGCAAACACAAAAAACCGCACACACAAACACCAGAGAATGCCGCACGCGCGCATGCATACCCACCCTCCCATGAATAAGAGCTAAAGAACTAGAAGCATTGTGACACAAACGCCGTTTTTTGGGACCTTTACGCCCGCACCTTTCCGCAGTTCAGAGCCCAGGGTTAGCAGGACCCTATTCTACACTATGCAGACAAACTGGACAACATTTGGATGTGTTGGCACTGGAATTGTGGCGACACCACGGCCCGCAAGATGGCAACCCCGCTTGTACAGAGCCAAGTTTGTCGCTAGAAACAGAGTACAGTGTAGGCAAAAATCACCCCACAACACCATCAAATAATAATTTCATATAATATAATACACCACAGTAATCTGCCGGGTCCCCTCCCACACGCAAACAAAAAAAACCGCACACACAAACACCAGAGAACACGCGCACGCGCGCATTCATACCCACCCTCCCATGAATAAGAGCTAAAGAACTAGAAGCATTGTGACGCAAACGCCGTTTTCGGGACCTTGCCGCCCGCACTTTTCCGCAGTTCCCGAGCCCAGGCAGCAGGACCCTATTCTACACTATGCAGACAAACTGGACAACCATTTCGGATGTGTTGGCACTGGAATTGTGGCGACACCACGGCCCGCAAGATGGCAACCCCCGTGTACAGAGCCAAGTTTGTGCATAGAAACAGAGTACAGTGTAGGCAAAAATCACCCCCACAACACCATCCAATAATAATTTCATATAATATCATACACCACAGTAATCTGCCGGGTCCCCTCCACACGCACAAACACAAAAAACCGCACACACAAACACCAGAGAACGCGCGCACGCGCGCATGCATACCCACCCTCCCATGAATAAGAGCTAAAGAACTAGAAGCATTGTGACGCAAACGCCGTTTTCGGGACCTTCGCCGCCCGCACTTTTCCGCAGTTCCAGAGCCCAGGGCAGCAGGACCCTATTCTACACTATGCAGACAAACTGGACAACCATTTTGGATGTGTGTGGCACTGGAATTGTGGCGACACCACGGCCCGCAAGATGGCAACCCCGCTTGTACAGAGCCAAGTTGTCGCATAGAAACAGAGTACAGTGTAGCAAAAATCACCCCCACAACACCATCCAATAATAATTTCATATAATATCATACACCACAGTAATCTGCCGGTCCCTCCACACCGGAAACACAAAAAACCGCACACACAAACACCAGAGAACGCAGCGCACGCGCGCATGATACCCACCCTCCCATGAATAAGAGCTAAAGAACTGAAGCATTGTGACGCAAACGCCGTTTTCGGGACCTTGCCGCCCGCACTTTTCCGCATTCCAGAGCCCAGGGCAGCAGAACCCTATTCTACCTATGCAGACAAACTGGACAACCATTTTGGATGTGTGTGGCACTGGAATTGTGGCGACACCACGGCCCGCAAGATGGCAACCCGCTTGTACAGAGCCAAGTTTGTCCATAGAAACGAGTACAGTGTAGGCAAAAATCACCCCACAAACCATCCAATAATAATTTCATATAATATCATACACCACAGTAATCTGCCGGGTCCCCTCCACACGCACAAACACAAAAAACCGCACACAACAAACACCAGAGAACGCGCAACGTGCGCATGCATACCCACCCTCCCATGAATAAGAGCTAAAGAACTAGAAGCATTGTGACGCAAACGCCGTTTTCGGGACCTTGCCGCCCGCACTTTTCCGCAGTTCCAGAGCCCAGGCAGCAGGACCCTATTCTACACTATGCAGACAAACTGGACAACCATTTTGGATGTGTGTGGCACTGGAATGTGGCGACACCACGGCCCGCAAGATGGCAACCCCGCTTGTACAAGAGCCAAGTTTGTCGCTAGAAACAGAGTACAGTGTAGGCAAAAATCACCCCCACAACACCATCCAATAATAATTTCATATAATATCATACACCACAGTAATCTGCCGGGTCCCCTCCACACGCGCAAACACAAAAAACCGCACACACAAACACCAGAGAACGCGCGCACGCGCGCATGCATACCCACCCTCCCATGAATAAGAGCTAAAGAACTAGAAGCATTGTGAACGCAAGCGCCGTTTTCGGGACCCTTGCCGCCCGACTTTCCGAGTTCCAGAGCCCAGGCAGCAGGACCCTATCTACACTATGCAGAAAACTGGACAACCATTTTGGATGTGTGTGGCACTGGAATTGTGGCGACACCACGGCCCGCAAGATGGCAACCCCGCTTGTACAGAGCCAAGTTTCGCATAGAAACAGAGTACAGTGTAGTCAAAAATCACCCCCCACAACACCATCCAATAATAATTTCATATAATATCATACACCACAGTAATCTGCCGGGTCCCTCCACACGCGCAAACAAAAAACCGCACACACAAACACCAGAGAACGCACGCACGCGCCATGATACCCACCCTCCCATGAATAAGAGCTAAAGAACTAGAAGCATTGTACGCAAACGCCGTTTTCGGGACCTTGCCGCCCGCACTTTTCCGCAGTTCCAGGCCCAGGGTAGCAGGACCCTATTCTACACTATGCAGACAAACTGGAAAACCATTTTGGATGTGTGTGGCACTGGAATTGTGGCGACACCACGGCCTGCACGATGGCGACCCCGCTGTACAGAGCCAAGTTTGTCACATAGAAACAGAGTACAGTGTAGGCAAAAATCACCCCCACAACACCATTCAAAATAATTTCATATAATATCATACACCACAGTAATCTGCCGGTCCCCTCCACACGCACAAACACAAAAAACCGCAGAAACAAACACCAGACAACGCGCATACATGCGCATGCATACCCACCCTCCCATGAATAAGAGCTAAAGAACTAGAAGCATTGTGACGCAAACGCCGTTTTCGGGACCTTGCCGTCCGCACTTTTCCGCAGTTCCAGAGCCCAGGGCAGCAGGACCCTATTCTACACTATGCAGACAAACTGGACAACCATTTTGGATGTGTGTGGCACTGGAAGTGTGGCGACACCACGGCCCGCAAGATGGCAACCCTGCTTGTACAAAGCCAAGTTTGTCGCCTAGAAACAGAGTACAGTGTAGGCAAAAATCACCCCCACAACACCATCGAATAATAATTTCATATAATATCATACACCACAGTAATCTGCCGGGTCCCCTCCACACGCAGAAACACAAAAAACCGCACACAGACACACAAGAGAACGCGCGCACGCGCGCATACATACCCACCCTCCCATGAATAAGAGCTAAAGAACTAGAAGCATTGTGACGCAAACGCCGTTTTCGGGACCTTGCCGCCCGCACTTTTCCGCAGTTGCAGAGCCCAGGGCAGCAGGACCCTATTCTACCCTATGCAGACAAACTGGACAACCATTTTGGATGTGTGTGGCACTGGAATTGTGGCGACACCACGGCCCGCAAGATGGCAACCCCGCTTGTACAGAGCCAAGTTTGTCGCCTAGAAACAGAGTACAGTGTAGGCAAAAATCACCCCCACAACACCATCCAATAATAATTTCATATAATACCATACACCACAGTAATCTGCCGGGTCCCCTCCACACGCGCAAACACAAAAAACCGCACACACAAACACCAGAGAACGCGCGCACGCGCGCATGCATACCCACCCTCCCATGACTAAGAGCTAAAGAACTAGAAGCATTGTGACGCAAACGCCGTTTTCGGGACCTTGCCGCCCGCACTTCTCCGCAGTTGCAGAGCCCAGGGCAGCAGGACCCTATTCTACCCTATGCAGACAAACTGGACAACCATTTTGGATGTGTGTGGCACTGGAATTGTGGCGACACCACGGCCCGCAAGATGGCAACCCCGCTTGTACAGAGCCAAGTTTGTCGCCTAGAAACAGAGTACAGTGTAGGCAAAAATCACCCCCACAACACCATCCAATAATAATTTCATATAATACCATACACCACAGTAATCTGCCGGGTCCCCTCCACACGCGCAAACACAAAAACCCGCACACACAAACACCAGAGAACGCGCGCACGCGCGCATGCATACCCACCCTCCCATGAATAAGAGCTAAAGAACTAAAAGCATTGTGACGCAAACGCCGTTTTCGGGACCTTGCCGCCCGCTCCTTTCAGCAGTTCCAGAGCCCAGGGCAGCAGGACCCTATTCTACACTATGCAGACAAACTGGACAACCATGTTTGATGTGTGTGGCACTTGAATTGTGGCGACACCACGGCCCGCAAGATGGCAACCCCGCTTGTACAGAGCCAAGTTTCTCGCATAGAAACCGAGAACAGTGTAGGCAAAAATCACCCCCACAACACCATCCAATAATAAATTCATATAATATCATACACCAGAGTAATCTGCCGGGTCCCCTCCACACGCGCAAACACAAAAAACCGCAGAAACAAACACCAGACAACGTGCATACATGCGCATGCATACCCACCCTCCCATGAATAAGAGCTAAAGAACTAGAAGCATTGTGACCCAAACGCCGTTTTCGGGACCTTGCCGTCCGCACTTTTCCGCAGTTCCAGAGCCCAGGGCAGCAGGACCCTATTCTACACAATGCAGACAAACTGGACAACCATTTTGGATGTGTGTGGCACTGGAATTGTGGCGACAACACGGCCCGCAAGATGGCAACCCCGCTTGTACAGAGCCAAGTTTGTCGCATAGAAACAGAGTATAGGGTAGGCAAAAATCACCACCACAACACCAACCAATAATAATTTCATACTTGGCTCTGTACAAGCGGGGTTGCCATCTTGCGGGCTGTGGTGTCGACACAATTCCAGTGCCACACACATCCAAAATTGTTGTCCAGCTTGTCTGCATAGTGAAGAATAGGGCCCTGGTGCCCTGGGCTCTGGAACTGCGGAAAAGTGCGGGCGGCAAGGTCCCGAAAACGGCGTTTGCGTCACAATGCTTCCAGTTCTTTAGCTCTTATTCATGGGAGGATGGGTATGCATGCGTGCGTGCGCGCGTTCTCTGGTGTTTGTGTGTGCGGTGTTTTGTGTTTGCGCGTGTGGAGAGGACCCGGCAGATTACTGTGGTGTATGATATTATATGAACATATTATTGGATGGTGTTGTGGTTGTGATTTTTGCCTACACTGTACTCTGTTTCTATGCGACAAACTTGGCTCTGTACAAGCGGAGTTTCCATCTTGCAGGCCGTGGTGTCGCCACAATTCCAGTGCCAAACACATCCAAAATGGTTCTCCAGTTTGTCTGCATAGTGTAGAATAGGGTCCTGCTGCCCTGGGCTCTGGAACTGCGGAAAAGTGCGGGCGGCACGGTCCCGAAAACGGCGTTTGCATCACAATGCTTCTAGTTCTTTAGCTCTTATTCATTGAAGGGTGGGTATGCATGCACGCGTGCGCACGTCCTCTGGTGTTTGTGTGTGCGGTGTTTTGTTAATGAGCGTGTGGAGGGGACCCGGCAGATTACTGTGGTGTATGATATTATAAGAAGTTATTATTGGATGGTGTTGTGCGGGTGATTTTTGCCTACACTGTACTCCGTTTCTATGCGACAAACTTGGCTCTGTACAAGCGGGGTTGCCATCTTGCGGGCCGTGGTGTCGCCACAAATCCAGTTCACACAACTCAGTGCCCCCGACATGCGCGCACACAAACAAACACACTGACAAACACTAGCGGCGCGCGCGTGCCCGTATCCATACCCACCCCCCTGCAGAAAAAGGTGCGGTTTGGGGCCAAGATACGAGCCGAAAAGCCGTTTTCAGACCCGTGCCCCCCGACTTTTGCCCGCTAAAAGATGCCAGGCCACCAAGACATTAACGTACTGCATGCATACACTCCCACCCACTATCTCCAAAGCGTGTGGCGACGCCACTGCCCCAAAGAGCAGAGAAAGCTTGTTTGTCGCAAAGAAAGCTGCTTAGTGTAGGCGACGAAAAACAAGCAGGGCGCACATAAATAATGACACTACACAGCCATATGATGCACTGCAGCAATCTGCGGGGTCCCCCCGACATGCGCGGACACAAACAAACACACTGACAAACACTAGCGCGCGCGCGCGTGCGCGTATGCATACCCACCCCCCTGCAGAAAAAGGTGCGGTTTGGGGCCAAGATACGAGCCGAAAAGCCGTTTTCAGACCCGTGCCGCCCCGACTTTTCCCCGCTAAAAGATGCCAGGCCACCAAGACATTAACGTACTGCATGCATACACTCCCTCCCACCATCTCCGATGCGTGTGGCGCCAGATTTGTGGCGACGCCACTGCCCCAAAGAGCGGAGAAAGCTTGTTTGTCGCAAAGAAAGCTGCTTAGTGTAGGCGACAAAAAACAAGCAGGGCGCACATAAATAATGACACTACACAGCCATATGATGCAGCGCAGCAATCTGCGGGGTCCCCCCGACATGCGCGCACACAAACAAACACACTGACAAACACTAGCGCGCGCGCGCGTGCGCGTATGCATACCCACCCCCCTGCAGAAAAAGGTGCGGTTTGGGGCCAAGATACGAGCCGAAAAGCCGTTTTCAGACCCGTGCCGCCCCGACTTTTCCCCGCTAAAAGATGCCAGGCCACCAAGACATTAACGTACTGCATGCATACACTCCCTCCCACCATCTCCGATGCGTGTGGCGCCAGATTTGTGGCGACGCCACTGCCCCAAAGAGCGGAGAAAGCTTGTTTGTCGCAAAGAAAGCTGCTTAGTGTAGGCGACAAAAAACAAGCAGGGCGCACATAAATAATGACACTACACAGCCATATGATGCAGCGCAGCAATCTGCGGGGTCCCCCCGACATGCGCGCACACAAACAAACACACTGACAAACACTAGCGCGCGCGCGCGTGCGCGTATGCATACCCACCCCCTGCAGAAAAAGGTGCGGTTTGGGGCCAAGATACGAGCCGAAAAGCCGTTTTCAGACCCGTGCCGCCCCGACTTTTGCCCGCTAAAAGATGCCAGGCCACCAAGACATTAACGTACTGCATGCATACACTCCCTCCCACCATCTCCGATGCGTGTGGCGCCGGATTTGTGGCGACAGACTGCCCCAAAGAGGGAGAAAGCTCGTTTGTCGCAAAGAAAGCTGCTTAGTGTAGGCGACAAAAAACAAGCAGGACGCACATAAATAATGACACTACACAGCCATATGATGCACCGCAGCAATCTGCGGGGTCCCCCGACATGCGCGCACACAAACAAACACACTGACAAACACTAGCGCGCGCGCGCGTGCGCGTATGCATACCCACCCCCTGCAGAAAAAGGTGCGGTTTGGGGCCAAGATACGAGCCGAAAAGCCGTTTTCAGACCCGTGCCGCCCCGACTTTTGCCCGGTAAAAGATGCCAGGCCACCAAGACATTAACGTACTGCATGCATACACTCCCTCCCACCATCTCCGATGCGTGTGGCGCCGGATTTGTGGCGACGCACTGCCCCAAAGAGCGGAGAAAGCTTGTTTGTCGCAAAGAAAGCTGCTTAGTGTAGGCGACAAAAAACAAGCAGGGCGCACATAAATAATGACACTACACAGCCATATGATGCACCGCAGCAATCTGCGGAGTCCCCCGACATGCGCGCACACAAACAAACACACTGACAAACACTAGCGCGCGCGTGCGTGCGCGTATGCATACCCACCCCCCTGCAGAAAAAGGTGCGGTTTGGGGCCAAGATACGAGCCGAAAAGCCGTTTTCAGACCCGTGCCGCCCCGACTTTTCCCGCTAAAAGATGCCAGGCCACCAAGACATTAACGTACTGCATGCATACACTCCCTCCCACCATCTCCGATGCGTGTGGCGCCGGATTTGTGGCGACGCCACTGCCCCAAAGAGCGGAGAAAGCTTGTTTGTCGCAAAGAAAGCTGCTTAGTGTAGGCGACAAAAAAAAAGCAGGGCGCACATACATATTCACACTACACAGCCATATGATGCACCGCAGCAATCTGCGGGGTCCCCCGACATGCGTGCACACAAACAAACACACTGACAAACACTAGCGCGCGCGTTCGTGCGCGTATGCATACCCACCCCCCTGCAGAAAAAGGTGCGGTTTGGGGCCAAGATACGAGCCGAAAAGCCGTTTTCAGACCCGTGCCGCCCCGACTTTTGCCCGCTAAAAGATGCCAGGCCACCAAGACATTAACGTACTGCATGCATACACTCCCTCCCACCATCTCCGATGCGTGTGGCGCCGGATTTGTGGCGACGCCACTGCCCCAAAGAGCGGAGAAAGCTTGTTTGTCGCAAAGAAAGCTGCTTAGTGTAGGCGACAAAAAACAAGCAGGGCGCACATAAATAATGACACTACACAGCCATATGATGCACCGCAGCAATCTGCGGGGTCCCCCCGACATGCGCGCACACAAACAAATACACTGACAAACACTAGCGCGCGCGCGCGTGTGCGTATGCATACCCACCCCCCTGCAGAAAAAGGTGCGGTTTGGGGCCAAGATACGAGCCGAAAAGCCGTTTTCAGACCCGTGCCGCCCCGACTTTTGCCCGCTAAAAGATGCCAGGGCACCAAGACATTAACGTACTGCATGCATACACTCCCTCCCACCATCTCCGATGCGTGTGGCGCCGGAGTTGTGGCGACGCCACTGCCCCAAAGAGCGGAGAAAGCTTGTTTGTCGCAAAGAAAGCTGCTTAGTGTAGGCGACAAAAAACAAGCAGGGCGCACATAAATAATGACACTACATAGCCATATGATGCACCGCAGCAATCTGCGGGGTCCCCCCGACATGCGCGCACACAAACAAACACACTGACAAACACTAGCGCGCGCGCGCGTGCGCGTATGCATACCCACCCCCCTGCAGAAAAAGCTGCGGTTTGGGGCCAAGATACGAGCCGAAAAGCCGTTTTCAGACCCGTGCCGCCCCGACTTTTGCCCGCTAAAAGATGCCAGGCCACCAAGACATTAACGTACTGCATGCATACACTCCCTCCCACCATCTCCGATGCGTGTGGCGCCGGATTTGTGGCGACGCCACTGCCCCAAAGAGCGGAGAAAGCTTGTTTGTCGCAAAGAAAGCTGCTTAGTGTAGGCGACAAAAAACAAGCAGGGCGCACATAAATAATGACACTACACAGCCATATGATGCACCGCAGCAATCTGCGGGGTCCCCCCGACATGCGCGCACACAAACAAACACACTGACAAACACTAGCGCGCGCGCGCGTGCGCGTATGCATACCCACCCCCTGCAGAAAAAGGTGCGGTTTGGGGCCAAGATACGAGCCGAAAAGCCGTTTTCAGACCCGTGCCGCCCCGACTTTTGCCCGGTAAAAGATGCCAGGCCACCAAGACATTAACGTACTGCATGCATACACTCCCTCCCACCATCTCCGATGCGTGTGGCGCCGGATTTGTGGCGACGCCACTGCCCCAAAGAGCGGAGAAAGCTTGTTTGTCGCAAAGAAAGCTGCTTAGTGTAGGCGACAAAAAACAAGCAGGGCGCACATAAATAATCACACTACACAGCCATATGATGCACCTCAGCAATCTGCGGGGTCCCCCCGACATGCGCGCACACAAACAAACACACTGACAAACACTAGCGCGCGCGCGCGTGCGCGTATGCATACCCACCCCCCTGCAGAAAAAGGTGCGGTTTGGGGGCAAGATACGAGCCGAAAAGCCGTTTTCAGACCCGTGCCGCCCCGACTTTTGCCCGCTAAAAGATGCCAGGCCACCAAGACATTAACGTACTGCATGCATACACTCCCTCCCACCATCTCCGATGCGTGTGGCGCCGGATTTGTGGCGACGCCACTGCCCCAAAGAGCGGAGAAAGCTTGTTTGTCGCAAAGAAAGCTGCTTAGTGTAGGCGACAAAAAACAAGCAGGGCGCACATAAATAATGACACTACACAGCCATATGATGCACCGCAGCAATCTGCGGGGTCCCCCCGACATGCGCGCACACAAACAAACACACTGAATCTAGGCTTGGTGCTGATTTGGAAAAACGACGTTATGAAGACAAGTGAACATTGTGTTTTCGTTGTTTGTACATAGAGCTATTTCGTCTCAGGTGCAGCATTGTTTTGTTGACTAATATTAACGGGTAAATGCGGCATCAAATTGTATTGATCGATAATGAACTTTGCTGTTTAGATTTAGCTTTGGGTCACATCTAGATGATCAAGAAACAGGTTCAGCTTTTGTAATATCATCTCTTTAAGTAGAAAAATATCATTATGTTGGTAAACATCATTCGATATTCACAGCTGAGCTAATAGCAATTTTAATGGCTCTTAACCATATTCTCGATCTTCCGCTGAATATATTTCAAACTTTACTGTGCGTTGATTCTAAATCGGTACTCTACGCATTAACATCCACAAGTTCTAAGAAGTCTAAAGTTATATTAGAGATCAATCATGTTATACATGTTTTAACTTTAAGGGGTATTTATGTCACTTTCTGTTGGGTACCTTCTCATGTGGGATTCTTACCAAATGAGTGGGCTGACAGAGCTGCAAAGAGAGGTGCAAAACATGGAGAGGATTCTGTAGAACTACACGTTCCATTATCTTTACAAGAAGGCTATCACTTACTAGAAGAGGCATCGTGGAGCAAGGCCAAAAAGGCTTATTATCCAAAGGAGCGCATATCAGAAAGGTCTTCATTCACTGTCCCTAATTTAAAGGATATCGATCGCTCTGAGATCAATACAAGTTTTTTCACGGCAAGAAAGGTTAGGGCTTTATTTTTTCGGTTAAAACTGAATGCGTTCATCACTAAATATAGCAAAAAAATAAAACGTTTGTGCGGTGAGAAAATTACAAACAGTCACATAATTTTTGAATACCATTCTTAACCTCTTTCTCGGAAAAATCCTTGGATAAGATTTTTTAAAATCTTAATTTGGCATTTCATATAACAAAATCTTTAATAAATAGTTCTTTAGGAAATTTGTTATAGTTTTAAGTCATACTAGCATTTGTCATGTATTTTATTTGTTGTTATCACTGTTTAGCCCAAATCTATGTACTGTATACATTATTACGAAAAAGACACCCATTTTACTGCACACATCCATCAACATACTAGACCCTCCCTTCCCTTCCCATCGTCTAATATCACTTTGAGTGAACAGACGTAAAATCGAAGAAACAAACATTTAGCTTTGGTAACTAGATTATTCTAAACAATTATGAATATATATACACGCTCCACCACGAAATGAGTCGCCTAGCATATAACCCCCTTTTCTGCTAGAATCCATTAAACGCAGGTGGGGTGAAGTTGGCAATTTTCAGATTTTGATCGATTATAAAAATATAGCCATTATTCTACCTTGTAATGAAATATCAAGTCATAATTTTGTATCCTTTTGCTTTTAAACGTGCTTTAAAAATGCCCAAGCCTTCATTCTGACCATTTATTATTATGCTTAACTTGTCCATTTCTCGTTTTGTCACTTCCTGCTGTCTATCGTTTCAACTTGTAATAAATTTTCACGGAATTCTTTCATTTTCATTCTGCTTTTTCTATTGTATAGCCATTTCATTGCACATTAATAAAATGTCAATAACTAAATATTGACCTCTGGTGCAGTACGACTCCTTGTGTGGTGGAGTGTCACACACACACACACACACACACACACACACACACACACACACACACACACACACACACACACACACACACACACACACATATATATATATATAGAGAGAGAGAGAGAGAGAGAGAGAGAGAGAGAGAGAGAGGAGAGAGAGAGAGAGAGAGAGAGAGAGAGAGAGAGAGAGAGAGAGAGAGAGAGAGAGAGAGAGAGAGATACAGAGAGAGAAATCACACACACACACACACACACACACACACGCGCGCGCGCGCACACGCGCACACATACAGAGAGATATAGATAGATAGACAGATAGATAGATAGATAGATAG
>CM060336.1:32503275-32518275 GCA_030674155.1 Stramonita haemastoma | reverse complement strand
AACAAACAAAACAAACCACCCAGACAAATACAATAAAGGCAAACGGAAAAAAGCGAGTCCTATCATTTTTCTTTTGGGTGGAACAGAAATCTGTCAATTCCATACAACATTTAACCAAATGTTACTTTCTAGTTGAAATCAGGCAAGCATAGCGTAGAAAATATACTTTGATAGCTGTAAAGAACAACGTGTATCATGAGCATGAAAAATAGTAGACAACGACCTATGACGAAAATCATTAATAAACTTCACTCTAAGATCTATGTACATTAAACATACATATATCAAGTGGTATTAATTTTCACGTACATTCTTACAGAAAGGACACATTTTGTCTTGAACATTTTGACTGTATCTATAACGATTACTATTCAATGGTAAGACATTTAGTCTGGCTTGTGACAAAGCAACTTTGAAGCAATACACATCAATGTTACAAATATAAGATTCTTTTTCAAACACGGTTTTAAATGATCTGTAAATGGAGTATCTGTCATGTTCATCAATAACACTTTGCCATTCTTGTATAAACAAATCTATCAGCCTTTGCTTGAACACCTGTATAAATTGTTGTACATCTCCAACACCCTGCTGTAACCATACAATATTAAAACCACATTCACATAATAACACCCTTATGTTTGAAACCCAGCATCCTTTTGCATTGTTATCCAGAATTAGTTGCAATTCGTATGCGTGAGGAGGTAATCTATGGTGGTCCATTTGAAGTATTTTAAACCAGTACTGCAAAGCAGAAATGCTCAAATTAACATATAGGGGATACCTTCCAAGTTCTCCATTGACCATTTTGCTAGGAGTTTTGATAGGAAGCCCAAAAAACCGCTTGCATGCCATTAAATGAATCTTTTCTAAACAATCTAAAAATGGCTTAATCCCCAAACATCAGAGGAGTACAGTAACATAGGCTGTATTTTGATATCAAATACTTTAAAGTATATCTGCTGTGTAATATCCTTATTATTTGAAAACGCCTTAATCAAACTAACCAGAGCTTTCTTACCTTTTATAATTTGGTTTACAACACCAACTTTGATGCTAAGCTTTGTTGAAAAATTGAATCCCAAATAACAGTACCTATTCACTACTTCTAATCGAACATTGTCGAAAAACCATTCTTCATCTTTTCCCAGAAATCCACCTTTTCGAAAAACCATTACTTTAGTTTTATCTTTGTTCACTTTTAATTTCATATTTGAACATGATTTCAGCACATTCAACTGGTTTTGAAGACCAACAGGAGTAGATGTTAACAAGACAACATCATCTGCAAAAAGAAGCACAAATAATTCCATGATACCTGGTGTTAACTGAATTCCATGCTTACCTTTCTCAGACATATTCGCTAGTTGGTTGATAAACATTTGAAATAGAGTAGGGCTCAAGACACATCCTTGTCTTACCCCTAATGGACATTCAAAAAGCTCTGTATATTCATAGTTTGATCTGACACATGACACTAAAGCCTTATACATTGCTTGAAGTGAACAAAAAAATCTTCCTTTAACACCCTGATTTCTAATACAATGTAATAATTTATGTCTTACTGAGTCGAATGCTTTTTTAAAGTCAACAAAAGCAACATACAACTTCTTACCTCGCTGGGAAAAGCACTTCTGCACAACAGAGTATAAACAAAAAATGTGGTCAATAGTAGAATAATGTTTACAGAACCCTGCTTGATTCTCAGATATCAAGTTATTTTCTTCCAACCAAGAATAAAGTCTTTTATTCAATATTGTACTATAACATTTTGAAATTGTACTTAATAGAGAGACACCTCTATAATTATCAACATTCTCTGTGTCACCTTTCTTGTGAATTGGGATGACAATGGCCTTTTCCCATTCCTTTGGATATGTACCTGTCTTAAACACTTCATTAAACAGCTTATGTAAAAATGGGATAGTAGTTTTGTTACCCGTCTTAAGCATTTCTGCAAGCACTCCATCCATTCCACATGCTTTGCAACTCTTTAGTTTATTTACTGCATATATTACTTCGTCTACAGATATATCACCATTTAATGCATGTAGATCTTCCTCTGAGTGATCAAAATGATCGTGATCTTCCTCCTTGCAATCATCAACATCTGTAGATAAAACATTTTTGAAGTGATCATACCATTCAGAGAGAGATATATTGTTTTTGTGTTTTGCTCTTTCTTTCCCACATCCCATTTCAGTTAGCTGCTTCCAGAATTTTGTGGAATCTTTTATATTTGCAGCAAGGATTTCAACTTTTTTTCGTCTATAATTTCTCTTTTCTAACTTAAGCAGACACATGTAAGTTTTTCTTGCATTAATATACTTTATTCTATTTTCCTCAGTCGTGGACTTTCTAAAATCCCTCAAAGATTGTCTACACTTCTGTTTGGCTTGCTGACATTCATCGTCAAACCATTTAGAAACACGATTTTGTGAATTAGGATAAACTTTTCTTACCATACAACTACTGAATGATAGTAAACACTCTACAAACATCTCAAGTGCACTGTCTATATCATCTTCTAAAGTACTAGCAGCTAACTGAATCATTTTTTGTATATTATCACTATTCAGATTTTCTATATAACCCTGTTCTTTTTCTTTATCCCATACTACTTTGTTATAGAAATTATCCTTTCTCTTTTGATCATTTTCAGTATTGAATGATGAAGAACAGGTTAATACAACGGGTAGATGATCAGATTCAGATGAATCTTCCACATCTAAAGACACACCACGATACATTGTATTATAAAGCTCATGTGACATGATAAAATAATCAACAGTACTGCATCCTGTATTACATATGTAGGTGTAACTACCATCAAAAGCACGTTCACACAAACCGTTTAGAATAATAAGATCAAAAGAATTACATAATTCCAACAACTGATTTCCAAACATGTTTTTGTTTATGTCCTGTGATGTTCTGTAAAAGGGGGGCTGATTGTTTATTTCATAATCTAAACCATCATTCAAATTACGACAATCATTATTCCTGGATCCTGTTCTTGCATTCAGATCTCCACATAATAACAGATGAAAATCATATAATTCATACATCTCTAATAGCATTTGTTCTAATATTTCCAAACCATATCCATTCTCATCATCTTTCCAAACAGCAGAGTCATGTGGTGGTGTATATGTACAAATCCAAAAGATATCCATATCAGTTCTAAAAAGTTGCTTATCTATACTCAGAATGATTGTATTATCTATATCAAAATCAACCTTGGTTACAAATTGTGCAAATTTCTTCTTTATCAAGACAACAACTCCCCCTGAATATCTACCCTGATAGGAAATTTTCTTTGCCAAGGAATTATATATAACATAATCACTGAAAAGAGTAGACTCAAAATTCATACCAACAAAAGTTTCAGTTAGACAAATGAAATCATGGGATTTTATGTAGCTGACAAAATCTGTAATTTCTAGCTTAGGAAGCAAACCATTTACGTTAAAGTTAAGGAACTTGACATCGGCACATTGAACACTATTTGTCAGAACATTATTTACAGAAATCTTGATTACTTTGCATCTCTTGTAAATTTCTCTCTCTCTTAATTTACTTCTAACAACATTAGCCCGGCCGATTTGCTATTGTGGGGGAGAGCCCCGTTCAGTGCGTCTTTTTGTGCGTCCTCTACTCTGAGCCTCTTGGTTTTGCTCACTTGACTAAACACGTCTAAAACTGTCCAAGATGCTGTTCTGACTGGCAGCCCTAGCCCTGACAGTCTTTCTCTGTTGAGTCTGTCTTGGGGATGCCACCCTGGATTGCTTGAGTTCTCCGAGGGGATTGTCCAAAGTGGACGCATCTCTCACCCCAGTGGAGACTGTATCTGTGTGTTGGGCTGTGTCATTGCCATGATTATTTGGATCTGTGACACTGGTGGCCTGCTGGGCTGTGTGTTCATCCCTTGCCTTTGCCACATTTGTTTTCCCTTGTTTCTCCCTTGTGCTTTTAGCAACACCTCTTCCTTTCCCTATAGTATTCTTTGATCGTTTACCATAACCCTTTGGTTTATGCTTTGCCACCCCTTCTCTGCCCTGTACCTTCTTTTGTGTACGTTCTGCTGACGTCACAGTGAGACTGGTGCCTCCTGTACCCTCTGTGACTTCTGCACTGGGTGAGATGTCATCATCAGAGTTTTTGTTCCCCATTTGCTCTTGCATGGAACCATTCCTCTCTGTATCCTGTAAGTCTCCAATATCAGTGTTAGACACAAGGGGTTTGTCTATGCCCTTCCCCAGAGGAAGGGCAGGGTAGGTTATGGTGGGCGCGCACGCATACCCAACCCCCTGCAGAAAAAGGTGCGGTTTGGGGCCAAGACGCGACCGAAAGAGCCGTTTTCAGCCCCGTCCCACCCCGACTTTTGCACGGTAAAAGATCCCACGGCACAAAGACATTATCGCCCTGCATGCATACACTCCCTCCCACCATTTTTGATGCTGTGGTGCAGGGTTTTTGGCGACGCCACATAGTTTGTCATGGCTGAAGGCAATCCCAACACAACAGTTTTACAACATAACGTTTTATTTTAGGCCTTAGCAATAAGCTGACATCAATAACTGACACAC
Organism: Stramonita haemastoma; assembly: GCA_030674155.1. Lineage (NCBI taxonomy): Eukaryota > Metazoa > Mollusca > Gastropoda > Neogastropoda > Muricidae > Stramonita > Stramonita haemastoma. Next base: position 32,513,686 of record CM060336.1, on the reverse strand, counting down.
AGCTTCGGGCCTGGGCCAGGATGTTCGCTTGAAGTAAATATTTTAATGACTCACAGCTTTCTTTTCGAAACAAATTGATCAAAAAGCTGATTTCTGAAAAGAAATGCACTGAATCGGCGATGATGGTAATAGCGATGATAACAAGCAAAGCAACAAGAGAGTTCTCCATGGCAAAATTCTGTAGACCAAAGCCACTCTAAAAAGGAAACAAAACCATATACAGTTGCAAACAAGAGAAAGGAGAAAACATTGGGTGGAGCTGTTTTTGTGGCGACGTGTTCTCCTCGGAGAGAGCAGCCCGAATTTCACTCAGAGAAATCTGCCGTGACTTAAAGGGGTACAACACACTACACTACACTACACTAGACTACAATACAATACAATACAATACACATACAATACAATATAATACAAAATAATACAATATAATACAATGCAATATTTTTTTTAATTGGTGGTTGTAATAATAACAATGGGAGCGCATTAGTCTAATCTTGGACTTGAGTTGGATGTTTTTATCTTTCCAGATGGTGTTCAGTTTTGACAGTGCTGTTATTGTCTGTGCAATCCTGCATACTACGTCTGGCTTGGACCCCTTGTCTGATACGATGGCTCCCAAGTACTTGAAGCTGTGAACTGTTTCCAGCTTCTGGTCATTGACCCTGATATTAGTGCTGAAGCCCTTGGTGTTATTGGTCATCAGTTTAGTCTTCTCTGCACTGGCGAGCTCTTTTTCTGATCCTGCTAGTCCGTCAATGTCATATCCGAAGCGAAGGTTTGTGATTGTTCTGCCACCAATGCTACTGATCCTTTATGGTGTTTCAGTGCATCAGCCATGATTCTCTCAAGGAAGATGTTGAAAAGAGTGGGTGAGAGTAGACAGCCCTGCCTTACTCCAATTGTTGTTCGAAACCACTCTCCAACGTTGCTGTTGTAGTACACGGCACTGGTGGCCTTGTTGTACAGCTCTTTGATGACTCTGATCAGGTTTACATTGATGCTGTACAAACTCATGGTTACCCACAAAGCTGCATGCCACACCCTGTCGAATGCCTTCTTAAAATCAATAAAAACTTGGTAGAGGTTTTGCTGGTGTTGGAGGTACCGCTCACAGAGTATTCTGAGGTTGAATATCTGTTCAGTTGTGCTACACCCTGCTCTGAAACCTGCTTGTTCCTCAGCAATGATGGTCTCTGCTTTTGGCTTCAGTCTGTTCAATATTATCTTCAACATGACCTTGCTTAGGTGGCATATGAGGATGATTGTACGGTAATTCTGGCACTGCTGAAGATTTCCTTTCTTTGGGAGGGTGATGATGAGTGACTGTGTTCATGGTGTTGGCCATTTTCCTGGCTGCCAGATCTTGTTGCAGATTTTAAGTAGAGTGTCAATCATGGTTTCCCTTCCAGCTTGAACCAACTCAGCAGAATGTTGTCAGCCCCTGCTGCCTCCCCCTTTTTCAGCAATCTGACTGCTGTTTCCACTTCTTCTCTGAGGATAGGGTGGCTTTCTGTATCTGTTCTTGTGTGGACATTGAGGACTTCTGGATCTTCTGTGGTTTTGAAGTTATACAGGTCGGAGCAGTATTCTGTCCACCTGTTCAGAATATCCTGGTCATCAGGGAGGCACTTTCCATTTTTGTCTTGGATTGTTGAGCTTCTTCCCTGTTTTGTGCCAGTAAGATCTTTCACCAGTTGATATGCTTTCTTGCTGTTGCACATCAGGACAGAGGTAAGACTCAAGTCCAAGATCAGACTAATGTGCTCCCTTGTCATATCCACATTCCTGTATGCCTGTGAATCATGGACCGTGAGTGCAGATTCGGAGAGAAGAGTACAGGCAGTAGCGATGAGATGCTTCCGGAGACTCCTTGGCATCTCCTACAGAGACCTGCCTATGCAACGAAGACGTGCATAACAGAATCCAGCAAACCATTGGTCCCTACGAACATCTATCAATCATAAAGAAGCGTAGTAGTAGTAGTATAGTAGTAGTAGTATAGTAGTAGTAGTAGTAGTAGTAGTAGCAGTAGTAGTAGTAGTAGTAGTAGTAATATAATAATACCACTACTACTACTACTACTACTACTACTACTACTACTACTACTACTACTACTACTATATACTGATGATGATGATGATGGTAGTGGTGGTGGTGGTGGTGGTGGTTATGATGATGATGATGACGACGATTATGTTCATCATCATCGACATCGTCATTATTACTGTTGTTATCATTATCATTATAACTACAATTATGATTAATGATTACGCTAACAATGATGACGATGATGATGACCATCTCTATAGTCCTACCGTTTTCCCTTAGGCCTACACGTCAAGTTCAGCAGAGTGTAGGCCAAACGAAAAGTAGCTATTTCCAGTTCAGTTGATATCGTTTACCCCCAACCCACCACGTAAGCAATACCAGGGCAGTCACCTTATAGGCTGTTAACTTAGGCAACTCCAATGACATTCACCTCAAATAGATTTTATTCATTTCGAACGTGAGGTCTTCAGTGCAATGGTTTGTTGACAAAAGCAGTAGTGTAAAGAGCAGTAGAAGATCTACAGAGCACAGGTAGTGTAAAGAGCAGTGGAAGATCTACAGAGCACAGGTAGTGTAAAGAGCGGTGGAAGATCTACAGAGCACAGGTAGTGTAAAGAGCGGTGGAAGATCTACAGAGCACAGGTAGTGTAAAGAGCAGTGGAAGATCTACAGAGCACAGGTAGTGTAAAGAGCAGTGGAAGATCTACAGAGCACAGGTAGTGTAAAGAGCAGTGGAAGATCTACAGAGCACAGGTAGTGTAAAGAGCAGTGGAAGATCTACAGAGCAAGTAGTGTAAAGAGCAACGGTAGATCTAAAGAGAAGTGTTGGCCTACAAGCAGTGGTAGATCCAAAGAGAAGTGTTAGGCCTACAAAGCAATGGTAAATCAAAGAGAAGTGTTAGGCCTACAAAGCAATGGTAAATCTAAAGAGAAGTGTTAGGCCTACAAAGCAATGGTAAATCAAAAAAGGAGTGTTAGGCCTACAAAGCAATGGTAGATGTAATGCGTCTATAGTGTTGCTATGTGGTTATTGCCCTAAACGTGGACAGGCTCAACACAGAGAAGAACTACTATTACTACTCCTCCTCCCCCTCCCCCTCCTCCCCTTCCTCCTCCTCCTCCTCAGGTCTGGAAGCTTCCTGTAGAAAATTCTGGTGGAATACTGCTTACTATATTTGGTAAGGGAGTACTCTTGTACGTTTGCAGTTTCGACTGAGTATTTATTTGGTTGTTGTTTTTTTAATTTATTGCCGTTCGTTTGCAACATGTTTTCATCTATGTTGATAGACAGCGATGTGCTGAGTAGTTTAAGAATAATTTCAAGTTACTTTTGGACCGAGTTCGCGAGATGGACGTCTAAATCCAGTTAGGGACAAACGACCCATTTAACGACACCTTATAGGCCTGCTTTATGATGAAAAGAAAAGAAAACTGGCAGAACCCTTTATTTTTCCTTGATCACAGACCGAATGCTGAGAGGGTATGTTTGTCTGTGTCGCCAATGCCAATGGTCATAGCTGGACTTTTTCTTTCATGAAGTATTGAAGTTTTGGTTTTGTTGAGGAAACGTGGTAGGTACACAAAGGTTTTTATTTATTTATTTATCTATGTATTTATCTATTATTCATACCACTTTAAGCCACAACCGATTTCTCTGCATGAAATTCGGGAGCGCGTCTCCTCAAGTGCCGTTGCCACCCATTACTTTTTTTTTCTTTTCCATGTCTGCAGCTGTATTTGTTTCCCTATCAGAATGGCTTTTTCTGCAAGCTTTTGCCAGGGACAACTCTCTTGTTGCCATGGGTTCTTTTACGTGCGCTAAATAATGATATGTAACACACGGGACCTCAGTTTATCGTCTCATCCGAAATACTAGGCACCCAGACCACCACTCATGGTCTAATGGATTTGGGGGGGGGGGGGAGTTTTGGGTCCCACGCGGGTTTCGAACCACCACACACTCCGACCCGGACTTTTCGCTTTCTAGACAGGCGCGTTACCTCTAGACCACCGATCCACCCAACGTTTGCACCGGGGTCCTCAGCTGTCTAGAAATCAACCCGTAAGTCTCAGTGAGCTTCAGGTTTATAGAAGTTTATCACTTTAGACTAAAAGACTAAAGAGCTGTATGAAAGAGACAAGATCTATGCCACTAAAGGGCAGTTTGGGGAGGGAAAATGATGGGTTTTTTATGTTGAGCTGGTGTTATAGTCGGTTGGGGTTTAGCTTTCAATCGGATGCCAAACTCCCAGGGGTTACAACTCCAGCCCTGTCTGCAGAGTTCATTTAGTTTAAAATACTGCGAAAAAAAATCCTGCTTTTCCAGAAGCAAATGAAGTAGCAGTAACAACAACAGCAAAAGAATGAGCAAGCCCCCACGAAACACCAGACCTCCCGTTCAAAGATTGGAGGATTGTAAATTTGTCTAAAAGACTGTTTACAACGTAGCTGATAGTATCTTTTGACACAAGGCTGAGAAACACAGACACTGGCTTGACAAAAAAAAAGGAAAATCAACAACATACTCCCAATGGACTTTTACGTACACGAACTGTGAGGACCATACTACCCTATTGGGATAGGGAAGGGGGTCGGGAGGGGTATCAGTGTGAATAGTATCCCTACCTTCTGGAAAATCTGTGCAAGAAATCCCTTTCCTAACTATCCATCTCTTTGTTTCTGTCTTGCTCTTTTTCTTCCTGTCACCTTCTTCTTGTTTTTTTTTCTACCCTTTTTTTGGGTTCATTCTCCTGCCTTTATTCCAGAAAGACTGAGAAGATAACAATTCTCTCCCCTGCCGAAGTCATGCGCTTAACGGCAATGCAACACATGCGTAGCCTATTATGACAGCAAACAACAGTTGCTGTCTGAGCGTTCCATGAAGTAAGTACCCTACTCTGCGCTTTCCCGAAGCCAAGGTTAAGCAGCATCAAGCGTGGTTACCATAGTGGATGGGTGACCGTTTGCGCACCTTGGCTTCAATACAGTTCCCCCAGTTCACCCAGCTGTAAATAGGTACCTGTCCTCTTTAGGATCAGGGAGGGTAAAGCAGCGAGGGAGAGGAAATTGGCGCCGCTATCAATATGCTGGCCCCTAGAGAAGCTGAGGTCTCTGACGCCTCGCTCTTCTACGACCACATAAGTTATAGGTTTTGTTTTAGTCGAATTATAGTCCTTTCCAGATTTCTCGGATATCAGGACTGTGGTCAGAAGCCAGAAAGTCCGGAGGTCCCACGCATCCGCAAGTTCTCCCACTTCAGCACCTCGGGCCACCCCAAAAATGTTACAATTGTAGAAGCAACGTCATGAGATGAAACTCACTCTAAGTTATAGGACACCTTTACCTTTTCTTTTATACTTGACCCAGAAGATATAAGCGGAGCGTAACCTTTGAGGTTCCATTCAGAGATGTCCATCACCTCCACCCTCACCTCTTTTCCCGCCATCTTGTCTTCTACCACCTTCTTCTTTGTCAAAACCTCAGACAGCAACTATTGTTGTCTGTCCTATGAATGAAAATGTGTTCCACACAATTAGTCAGGCTCAATGCATCCGACTTCGGCGTAGGGAGGTATTGTTATCTTTTACGTCTTTCTGGGGAAAAGCAGGAGAATGGACCAAGAAGGCAACAAAGAAAAGAAGACAAGGCGGTGACAGGAGGAAAGAGACATGGCATAGACAAAGAGGGGGATAGAAAACAGGGAATTCCTAGCACAGAATTTCCAGAAGGTGAGGGATGTTATTTCTGTGGTGACAGGTAGAAAGGGGACAAGGCATAAACAAAGAGAGGGATAGAAAACAGGGAATTCCTAGCACAGATTTTCCAGAAGGTGGAGGATGTTGTTATTTCTGACAGACCCACAGCATCCCCACGTGAGGAAATCTACTACCAAGAATTATGCCTTTTAAAGGTGAATTTTAGAAGCTGTTAACTTGTATTCCAGATTTCTTTCCGTGGGTGTTGTAGAGTCTTCACTGTGGTCAGTGGTAAGATTCATGAATGATGTTGCGAACTTCCTCAATCTCAGTCTTGGCTGAAGATTTCAATACGCCTTCTGTAGCATGGCCTGTCAGCTGCTTGGATTCTTTGCTGCAAAGTCTGCTGGTTTCAGTCCAGGACATAACATGCTTCAACTGATAGAGAGATTGACGGAAGGAGTACGTGCAGTAAGAGTTCAAGTTTTGTCTGCAGGTTGCGTGGATGTACAGTAAATCATTGTTCCTTTTGTCTTCGTGCACGAAATGATGTTTGGAGACATGTCTGAGCGATAGATACATACATACATACATACATACATACATACATACATACATACATACATACATACATACATACATACATACATACATACATACATACATACATACATACATACATACATACATAGGCCTACATACGTGTGTGTGTGTGTGTGTGTGTGTGTGTATGTTTTGTGTGTGTGTGTGTGTGTGTGTGTGTGTGTGTATCTTTGTCTCTAAAATTTTATTTTTCATGACAGACATTTTCCAACCCATAACATAAACTTTTTCTTCGCCTAAATGTCTCACAGAGCTAGATTTACAACAACAACAACAACAAAAACACAATTGTTGCGCTTATTCTATAACCCTTTATATATATATATATATATATATATATATATATATATATATATATATATATATATAATATATATATATATATATATATACAAAATAATCCCTCGTGTTTTTATTCGTCCACTCATTCCTTCTGTTCTTTTCGGGGTGATTGTCAGTGTGGCGGTGACTGATGACGACTGTAGGGTTCTGGAAATCTTCTGTCCTTTCAAGAACCCCACAGACATCACAGTGACCCTGGCAGTCTGCACAAGGTGTTTGTTGTTGTTGTTGTCGTCGTTGTTGTTGTTGTTGTTGTTTGTTGTTATTATTATTGTTATTATTATTGTTGTTGTTGTTGTTATTATTGTTGTTGTTATTATTTATTCTTCTATATCGAAGATAATGGAATAAGCAATCTTGTGCTTTTTTATGTCCAGTCCCTGTGTGTATGCAGTTTTGTCAATTTTGTCATCTGTTCCCACCGGCACACGATGGCCTACTCTTACGAAAAGCGGAACAGGATTTAACGTGTGTGCAAGATGTTCTGCGTGCGTGCACTCACGGGGCCTCGGTTTATAGTCTCATCCGAAGGACTTTTGGGGAGAGTAGAGTCAGCACTGATGTTAACTCCAGGAGAAAAATCTCCTCAAACGGGAATCGAACCCGGGTCGTCAAATTGCGAGCGCAATATTCTGACCACTAGGCTATCCCGTCCCGTGAGGGGAAGGTGCACCGGCATCATCATCATCATCATCATAATGATAATAATAGTAATAATACATGGAACCTATATAGCGCTATATCTTTTTAAAAACAAATCAAAGCGCTTGCATTCAACCTTTACATCACACAAGCAATCAAAACTCAAGCGCACACACACGCGCACGCAGGCTATACACTTTGGCAGGTAGATGTCGAAGGTGGGGACAGACAAGAGACGGAAACAGAAGGGAGAATCTTAGGTTTGAAATAAGTGTGTCTTGAGGTTGGATTTAAAAGTGTCATAAGTATTGACTTTTGCCGGAGGGAGAGAGGGAGGTCGTACAGAGAAAGCGCGGCGGCCAACGGTAGATAAGTTGAATCTGGGTGTTCTTAAGGACAAAGTATCTGCCGACGAGCGGAGGGAGCGAGAAGGTGTGTACAAGTGAAGACATTCACAGAGGTAGGAGGGTGCAGTTTTGTGGAGACATTTGTAACAGAGGGTATTGATCTTGTAGATTACTCTCTGTGGTACGGGCAGCCTCATCACAGCATCTTCAGCAGGAACAATTGTTATTGCCAGTTGTCGTTGCTGCTGCTGCTGCTGCTGCTATTGCTGCTGTTGTTGCTGTTGCTGCTGCTACTGCTGCTGCTGCTGTTGTTGTTGCTGCTGTTGCTGCTGCTGCTATTGTTGTTGTTGTGCGTTCCCTAGCTTAACACTCTGGGGTGTCACCCAAAACGTACACTCTGACTCACTCATCTCACCTGGGGATCACTTAGCGTGAGGTTGAAATTGTACACTGAATGAGAAGTTTTGCGTGTATTTGTGTTTTTTTTCAAGTTACCTTGCGCCATATAGGCAGCCATATTCCCGGCTCCAGGTGATTTTTTTTCTCTCCTTTATACAGGTTGTTATGTTAAGAGCTTGTCATGGCTGAAGGCAATCTCAAAACACAACATTTTACAACATAACAACAGCATTTTAGTGTAGGCCTTGGCAATACGCTGACATCAATAACTGACACAGCTGTTGGCCAGGGCCATTATTTTATTACTGTCTGTGATGAGGAAAAACCTGTGGTTGGGAAAAGAAATCTGGTGGATCGGTGGTCTAGGTGGTAACGCGCCTTGCCTAGAAAGCAAAAAGTCCGGGTCGGAGTGTGCGGTGGTTCGTACCCCGTTTGGGCCCGAAACTGTTTCCCATCCATCAGACCCTGAGCGGGTCTGGGCGCTAGTCTTTCGGATGAGACGATAAACCGAGGTCCCGTGAGTTACACATCACTATTTAGTGCACGTAAAAGAACCCACGGTAACAAGGGGGTTGACCCTGGCAAAATTCTGTAGAAAAAAGCCACTCTGATAGGGAAACAAATACAGTTGCATGCAGGAAAAACAACAAAAAAATGGGTAGGCGCTGCACTTGTGGCGATGCACTCTCCCCGGGGAGGGCAGCCCGAATTTCACGCAGAGAAATCTGCTGTGACATAAAGTGGTACAAAATACAAAGCCTGAAAGACCACAAGCAATTGTTGCGTTGCATTGTGTTGTGTTGTTATGTTTATTCATTTTATTTTTTTATTTCGAAGGTAATGAAGTAAGCACTCTTATGCTTTTTTGCACCCAGTCCCCGTGTGTATGCAGTATTGTGTTGTGTTGTAGTGTATTGTGTTGTTTTGTATTGTAGTGTGGTATGTTGTGTTGTTTGTACTATGTTGTTTTGTGCTGTGTTGTATTGCATTGCTTTGTGTTGTGTTGTGTTGCATCGTATAACTTTGCATTGTATTGTTTTTCATTGTAGTGTATTTATCTTGTCGTGTCGTGTCGTGTCGTGTCGTGCTGTGCAGTGTCGTGTCGTGTCGTGCCGGGTCGTATCGTGTAGTGTATGTATTGTATATACTGCTTCAGTCACGGCCTCTGTGGAAATTTGGGCTGCTCTCTCAAGTGAAGAGGGCGTCACCATAAAAATTGTTTTGCCCTTTTCTCTCTCTCTTTTTTTTTAGGCTATGCACTCCCTCCCGGGAGAGCAGCCCAAATTTTATGCAGTAAAATCTGCTGTGCATGGAAATAATAGAACAGATGACAATATTTTCAAAACTGCTTACACACGGGGACCGGATGAAAAAAAGCACATGATTGCTTATTCTGTTATCCTCGGTATAAAAGAATGAATAAATAAAAAGAATAAATAAATAAATAAATAAAAAATAAAATAGACAATACATTACAACGCAACACACTGTTTTGCAATGCAATACAACACAATATAACGCAATGCAGTGCTGTACAATTACGATATTGTTTGTATCGGAGAGAACTTATAATTATTCGACTTTATTTGGTTCATTTTTAGTTTATCTGGTGAAGAACACAACATATGACGATGATGATGATGACGATGATAACAATAATAGTAATAATAATAATAATAATAATATAGTATAAATGGATTTCTTAGTCTAGTTCTTCGCCACAGTCAATATTGTCGTCAGGATATTTGTTGAACTTTATTTGTTCACTTCCAGAAAAAAACACTATCAAAATATTCAAAGATTTTCTTTCATCATGCAAGTAAACAAACTGACATGTTACTCCATTTTCTGAATCTGAGTGTGAAGGGTAAACCTTTATTTTGCCAGTTACTTCTGAAAAGAGACGTTCCCCTTACACAAAAGAGGAAAAGCAGGCCTGCAAAAGCCTCTTACGACTTAATTCCAGACATTCTAGGCTCCCTCCTTACATTTTCAGGGTTTTAAACAAATTTATTTATGCATCTATTTATGCATTTATTCATTTATGTATTTATTTATTCTTTTATATTGAGGATAAGGGAATAACACTTATGTGCTTTTTTTTTTTTACATCCAGCCCCCGTGTGTATGCAGTTTTGCAAATCTTATCATCTTGTTCCCACCACCACACAATGGCCTACTCTTCCGAAAAGCGGAACAGGATTTAACAGGTTGCGCAAGATGTTCTGCGTGCGTTCACACACGGGGCCTCGGTTTATAGTATCTTCCGAAGGACTTTTGGGGAGAGTGGAGTCAAGCACTTATGTTAACTCTAGGGAAAAAAAATCCCCTCGA
>CM060336.1:32488275-32498275 GCA_030674155.1 Stramonita haemastoma | reverse complement strand
GAACAGAATTAAAAACGGAGGTAAAAAACAACCAAACAAAAGCAAACAAAAACAAACACAATGAAAAACAAGCAAGCAAAAGAAAAATAAAGCAGATCTTTACAGAAATGACGTAATGTTTTGACTGTAAAAACTAGCAAATATCAGGACCTTTTTTTTTTTCTTAAAAAACAACACCAGTTAAGTAAGCTGCAGGAAAACTTCACTTTTCAAAGTGAATGCACTACACTTAGCTATGGGCTGAAAATGAGATTGATTTCCTACATGAAGTTAAAAAAAAAATTCTATTGATTTTTTTAAAATTATTTTTTTACGCACTAGAATCATAAACAGCCTTCTGCAAGCGCCAGAATATGCTATCATAGTATTGTGTTAAGTGGGATATCTCTTGTTATGTTTTAAAGGGGTAATTTCTTTTCGCCATTTCATGGTTGCACATGTGTAGTGGCCCTACCTGTGGCATAATGGATAAGGTGTCGACTTCGATTCAGATCATTGCGAGTTCGAATCTCATCAGGGTCGTTGGTTTCACTTTTTGTTGTTTGGGTTTCTATTTTGTTGTTGTTTTCGGTTGTTGTTTTTTTTCTTTAATACTTTAGTACATAGTCCAACGCTCTAGTAATTATGGACTCATCAAGAAAGAAAGAAGACTTGTGCTCAAGTGCTGGTATAGGTGCTCGTTTCTGTCAAATGCCACGATAAATAAGTCATTGAGGTCCTCTTGGCGACACAATTCAATGCACTGGGGGGAGGGGGGGGGGGGGGTACACCACTTCGGGCAACAGAAGAATTGTGACGCTACACCACAAAATGAGTCGCTTAGCACCTGACTCACTTTTCTGCTAGGGGCCATTAAGGCAGGTGGGGGTCAAGTTGTCGATTCTAAGATTCAGATTGATTATTAAACTAAAGCCATTATTCTATCTTATGGTGAAATATCAAGGCATAATTTTGTCTCCTTTTGCCCTTAAACGTGTTTTAAAAATACCCAAGCCCTCCTTCTGGCTACCTATTAGGATGCTTAACTTGTCAATTTCTTATCTTGTCGTTTTCAGCAGTCTATCATTTCAAGTTATAATAACTTTTGATAGAACTGTCATATTTTCAATCTGTTTTTTGCATTGTTTAGCCATTTTATCCCAGATTAATAACATATCAATAACAAAAAATTGACCTCTGATGCAATGCGACTCCTTATGTGGTGGACCGTCACAATCATTCCTGGTAACAACAACAACAACAACAACAACAAAACCCAGAAATAAAGGAAAGAAAAGTCACCCATGACTTTGTGGTGACGCACTCAAAACGGGGAAAGCTGCCTGAATTTTGTACAGAAAGAAAATTTCACGGTGACAATGAGTAAGCGTGAGCAGTCATTGTATTGTATCGTTTCGTATTGTATTGTATTGCGTTGCATGGTATTGCATTGCATTCCAATATATTGCATTGTATTGTATTGCAGTGTAGTGTAGTGTATACACTATAGAGTAGTGTCATGTAGTGTTTTTATAAAATTGTATTGTTTTGTATTACATTGTCCTGTATTGTTATGTCGGCTTATTGTATTGTATTGTATTGTATTGTATTGTATTGTATTGTGTTGCATTGTATTGTATTTGTTTGGAATATTAGTCGACTTCCAGTTATGACAGATTTTCCCTCGTGAAATGTTGGCTGGTCTTTCCAGGGAGAGTGTATTGCAATCAGAGCAATGCAACCTTTTTGTTTTTGTTTTTCAATAGCCTATTCCTGTTTGTGAGTAATTTGTGTTTCCCTACAAAAGAGTTAGATTTTTTTCCACTGAAATATTGTATATATTTCGACAAGTGTGTATGTATGTACAATGTGAATATATGGAAAGCCAAGGAGAAAACGTGGGAACATTGTGCTGTCAATAAAAGCAGGCCTACTTTCATAGTGTACTTTCATAGACTGTTTTTGCCCAAGGCCCTGTAATAATTTCTACTAGTCATGCCTTGGGCTGATTTGACTCCCATTATAATAATAAGCTCCCTAAAAACAAAAGTGAAACTTGTTTTTTTGTTGTTGTTTGTTTGTTTGTTTTTGTTGGGGTTTTTTTTTTTTTTGAAACATCTAGACCTAATGGATGAATTGTAAGACCACTTTTCTTTATCTTCGAAATTATTTTACCTGTGGCTTGCTCTGTATCTATTGTTACCTTTACCCTTGTTATTTTTGTTGTGATTATATTAAAGTCCCAGCTTATTTAGCTTTCTTCCCCACTTGTCCTTCTGAATTGAGCACATTATTGTACTTTCTTGGTTTTGTTTCATTTTGTTATTGTGAGGTCTGTTTAAAAAAAAAAAAGTTCTTTTCAACATACTTTGATATTGTTATTTGTTTGATTTTATCACTCAGTTCTCTTTATTTTGGTATGTGATAGTAGGATTAAAAAGTGTAATCGTAATCTTTTACCATTAATAAAGATTTCTCCTTTTTTTTTTTTACATCACACATACACGCGTGCGCGCACCAGGCACCCCCCCCCCCCCCCCCCCCCCACACACACACACACACTACTGCACAGTGTTTGCTATGGATACGCCAAGACAACCAGGAACTGAGAGATTCTAGACTAATTATCTCCCTTGATAGATGGCGTACAGTGTGTAATGTTTAGCCAACATGGCGTCAAACGGAGGTATGAATGGCTTGGATTCTGAAGAGAAACCCAAAAGCAGGAAGCCAAAAGGTTTGTAGATGTACTCAGCACATGTACACTCTATTGTACTTAAGAAGACTAAATTTTAGAAGGTATAAACTGTGACGGAATGCGATCCAAAGACTGTTCAATGTTTTGTTGTCGAGCAGGCAGAAGCAGTCGACACTTCACAACGAAGTATGTAGTCAACTGAATAAAAAAAAATATTTGTTGACGATAGCCATTTCATGATCACCATGTTCACTTTTTGTTTCAAAGATGATTTAAGTAAACAAACAATTACATGTTGTTCAAAATGCATTTTTGCTTTAATTTCTTAGTTATTGAAGTGAAAATGGCCTTTGGCCTAGAGGGTCGTCTTGCGCAAGCCCACTGCATCGCTATGAAATTTATTAGGCCTATCATGATTCATTGATTGTTATCCTCAATACCAGTGCATTAGAACGATTGTGCTTAGGACTGGAGCCAGGACTCCCCAAACTCATTGTCTGTAGGCCTATTAGTATTACTATTACACACTGTAACACAGTATTACTGTTATGTAATATATTATTGAGTATCGTGTGTGTGTGTGTGTGTGGGGGGGGGGGGGGGGGGGTGTGTAGTGTGTGTGTGTGTGTGTGTGTGTGTGTGTGTGTGTTTTAATGTAATACTAATAGTAATACATAGGATGATATTGATAATGATATGTGTGTGGGTTAATAAAACTATTAGTATTACACAATACTATTAGTATTAATTTTACTATTGTATTAGTGTAAATTGTAACACTTGTAATACTAATACAGTAATAGGATGATTGTTAAAAAGTTTAACCAAAATATATTATCAATAAACCATTTAAATACTAAGTTACTAGTTAGTTACTTAGTATATTATATAATGCCCATAACACAGGTTTGTAAAATTTTAATTGTTTCCTTTTATCTAAGAGTAAGAAGTAAAACTTAATAAAACTAGATTAGTAGTTAAACTAAAGCATTTAATCTCCAGCAGACATACATGGTACAATATGACATGCATGATGACATTGATGTGTTTTAATGTTTATGCTGTATACTCATTATACTATATAATATAGTGTTATATATAATACATATTCCTATCATTTTTGTTTTTTATCATTTGATATTAACATACATACATGTATGTGTGTGTACATTCGACTTTGTTAAAAATCTAAATTCTTATTTTGTTGCATGCGTAAGAATTGGTTGAATGCAAGCGCTTTATTTGTTTTTGCAAGATATACTTATAGCACTATATAAATTCCATTTATCATTATTATTATGTATGACTATAGTAGTATGGGCACAGTATATATTACTTATAATTTACTTAATTCTTTATTTTTTTCTGTAATATTTTTAAGCACTGCTGAATCATAGTCCTGATAATGATACTGATAGTGACAGTAGTGACAGGAACTAAGAAAGCTTTCAGCCTTTCACTTCCTAGTTCCTTAATTCTTTTTTTGATAAGAGTTACATAAGTACTCATTTGATTTAATACTTACTCAGTTTTTGTAATAGTGTAATTGAGCTTAGATTGATGAAGGGATTTTCATTTTGTTTTTATTCAGATACAATATGAATGAAAAAAGATGTCATCATTCACTTGTACTTGTACTTGTTGACTTTTAGTTACTAGTTTTAGTGGTAAGACTCATTCACTCAGTGATCATGTTTAAATTTATTTATTTTATTTTATGGTTTTATATCAAGGATTAATGGGATAAGCACTCTTGTGCATTTTTACATCCAGTCCCCGTGTGTATGCAGTTTTGTAATTTCATCTGTTCCAACCGGCACATGATGGCCTACTCTTATGAAAAGCGGAACATGATTTAACATGTGCACAAGATGTTCTGCGTGCGTTCACACTTGGGGCCTCGGTTTATATAATTATAGTCTCATCCGAAGGACTTTGGGGGAGAGTGGAGTCACCACAATGTGTGTGTGTGGGAGGGGGGGGGGGGTGCGTGTAGGGGGGGATGTGTGTGTGTGTGTGGGGGGGGGGGGGGGGGGGTAGGGGGTGCGTGTACTGAATAACAGCAAGTATGGACTAGTGAAGTGACTGTAGTTTGTGTTGAACATTGCAGACACCAAGTTCAAGCAGCAGAAGCTGCCAGCATGGCAGCCCATCCTGACTGCCAACACAGTACTGCCTGCCTTCTTCGCCATTGGCCTGGCCTTCATCCCACTGGGCGTTGCTCTCCTGGTCACCTCCAACAATGTACATACTGTATCTTTTGTTCAGTCTGGTATAAATTTGTAGAGTACTAGCAATTGAATTTTGTAAAAAAAATATATATATATTAATTTTTTTTTTTTTAGTTTTCTTTTACAAAGGACGGGATTATCATTTTTGATTTTGTGAGCTGTCAGATTGGACTACAGGATATGTGTGATTATGAATGTTAAAGATTGAGATAGTTTTCACTTAAAATGATTGTCACATTACAGTGTTTAAAATCATATCAGAAAGGACAATGAGGCATTTTATTTATTGGACGTGCATTTCGTATGATATGATTATCACATTCTGAATTTTTTAAGTCAAAGATAATGATTCATTTCAAAGGCGGCAAATTTTGTCTGGTGTTTAAAATAAAATCTGATGGGATGGTAAATCGTAGACTCCCCCCCCCCCCCCCCCCCCCCCCTCCCCCCCAATATTATAAATTTGTCATGAATAAGCTTACTAGTTTGTCAGAATGAGTAAGATGATAAAGATTTAAAGGAATTTTTAACATATTTTCATTATCATGTCAACATCTTTAATTGTCAAATTTTAAGATGGAGTGGGATTATAATGTTACTCATTTTATTTTATTCTTGTTAATGTTATTGATACAATTTTTCCACAGTCATGACAGTGTGGTGCCACTTTGGTGTGATTGTTGTCAGTTTGTGATTTAGAAAGGAGTGGATGATCATTTTAAGTCTTGAATTTTGATGAGGTGTCCGTGCATATCTTTGTATTGTGAATAAAATCAAGGTAAAACTATTAAAAGAAAGAGTATGGATAGGGTGGTGGAATTACTTTAAATGTTACAAATGTAGACATGATTGTTATAAATCCAAAGTCATGATTGCTGTAAATTATCCAAAGTCACCTGCCAATGATGGTAGTAAACAAATAATCGTTGCTTTGCTGACTGTGTGAATCATAGACTGATAGAGCAAAATATGACTGGATTGTTTGGAGAAAAAAAAAAAACCTGAAAAAAACCACCCCACTACTACTGTAACTTGATGTCTGTGACTTACTGAGAGATGAATGAAAAAAGTGGGGCTGACAGTTTATTTATTTTATACCACTGTATGCCACAGCAGATTTCTCTGCATGAAATTCAGGCAGCTCTCCATGGGGAGAGCGCATCACCACAAGTGCAGCGCCTACCCATTATTATTTTTTGTCTTTTTCCTGTCTGCAACTGTATTTTTTTCCTGATCAAGTATCATAGTGGCTTTTTTCTACAGCATTTTGCCAGGGACGACCTCTTTTTGCTGTGGGTTCTTTTACGTATGCTGAATAATGATGTGTAACACACGAAACCTGGGTTTATCGTCTCAACCGACAGACTAGCACCCAGACCACCACTCATGGTCTGTTGGATGGGGGGAAAGTTTTGGGCCCAATCGGGATTCAAACCACCACACACTTCCCACCCGGACTTTTTGCTTTCTAGGCAGGCGCGTTACCTGTAGTGTAGACCACCAATCCAAGTTGCCCTTGGTGGCGCATGCACTGAGTGGCCCAGACACCACCCATGTCATGAAGTGACTGACTGACTGACTGACTGACTGACTGACTGACTGACTGACCTGTGTGGACAGATCAAGGAGCTGGTGTATGACTACACCTACTGCACCAGTGAAGACAACTCCAGCCAGACCTGTGCCCAGTTTTCCGGACACCAGCGCCACC
Organism: Stramonita haemastoma; assembly: GCA_030674155.1. Taxonomy (NCBI): domain Eukaryota; kingdom Metazoa; phylum Mollusca; class Gastropoda; order Neogastropoda; family Muricidae; genus Stramonita; species Stramonita haemastoma. The sequence continues at coordinate 32,491,656 of CM060336.1, read as the reverse complement.
TTTCAGACCTGCATATGCAAGGTCAACATCACCTTGGAGGAAAGTATTCAGTGTAAAGTATTGTAACTGTAAACGAAGTGTAGGTTTGGGGTGTGGGTGGGTGGAGGTTGGGGGAAAATGAGTGTTGTGAGAGTGTGAGGAAAACATTTTCTGTTGAAAAAGTATGCTAACTTCACTTTTAACTTTTTTTGCGGGGGGGGGGGGGGGGGGGTATATAAACGTGGGAAGAATTCTATGCTGCAGAGTTGTGTACCAGTTTTCAGTTACAATGTCTTTTTCAAGGAAACAAATACTGTTGTATACCAGCCGAATGGCCCAGAGATGAGTGTACTGTGGCTCAGTGGGAAGACTAGGACCACATAGTCAAGCTTCATTCACTTTACGGATAAAAGTTTGAGTGTTGCTCAAATCACCTGTTCCAACACTGAGGTGTTGTATCTCTCAGGCCTGGTTGATGCTGGGATATATTTTATAGTAAACATAAGAGTACAACCCTGTCAAGTAGTCTCCAATGCAGATGCACTTCTATAGCAGCTCACTACATCATCCTCTCATTATTGATCATCATGCAATAAAAAAAACTGCTTCTGATTCTGAATTCCCAGTTGCTCTGATCTCATGGTGACCTCAGAATTCAGTTTACCCATACACTTCTGTGCCTGTTGGTGAGTTTGTGTCAAAGCCTTTTGGGTTGGGGGGGGGGAAGGAGGGTTTACTGAGAAGGTTGTTGGAGAACACGGTAGGTTGTTAGTTTGAAGTGGGTGACTCACTCAGTCTGGTGCCGCCAATGAGCTAATTGTCCAGACCTGTGCACCTTCGGTATTTTTTGCGTATTTGTTCCGGAAAAAGTGAGAAAATATGGAATACGATTTATTAATCAAAATCCGATTTTTGTCGACGAAAATCCGAAAATCAAAAACATTGTGTGCTGCAGGGTAAACAGTGTCATGTATTACGGTCATGACCAACTTCTACCAAAACCACCGGCGCTATTGTGCGCTCTCGAGACGACAATCAGCTTCACGGGGACGTGTTGTCACTCGGTGACCTCAACAAGGACTGCGATCCCTACAGAACAACAACGGCCAACGATTACAACGACGAGGGGATATGCTCCTTGTGGGGCCATCGCTAAAGCCTCTTTAATGGTGAGCACCTCAGCACCCCAGGGAATATCTTTTCACTTGTTAAACTTAATATTGATTAAGCAGTAGTAGTAGGCAACACATCAGTTCGGAAGACTATTGGGGTGCGCTCTAGTCTTTAGAGCGCAAACTCTGGGTAAGTAAGTATGGAGGGCAAACTGTTACCCATGCAGCAGACTCCCCCTTCCACACCACTAGAATGATCCATTGGAAAAGGCGATGACCGATACGAATGATTCCAGTTACCGTCGCAGGAGCCGCCAGATGTTGCCATATACAGCCCCGAGCCGCCCTGGGACTCCAACTCCCCGATTTTTCCTCAGGGATGGTGTCTAAACATGACACCTGTGTGCATGCTGGCTTTTTATAATTTTATCATCCACTCCTACCGGCACGCGATGGCCTGCTCTTCTGAAAGGCGGAATGGGGTTTTGACGTGTGCGCAAGATGTTCTGCGTGTGTTCGCACACGGGACATCTGTTTATAGTCTCATCGGATATTGATTAACTCTAGTAATTGAGCAAAGGCTGGTCATTGTTCTGTGGGGGGGGGGGTTTAATAAATATTTCAAGTTGAAAAGTTCTGTTAATCTGAAGACTTTTTCTTATTCTCATTGATCAGCGCTGTGGTATTTTTGTCTGCTCAAGAAGAGCTGAAGGGCTACAGCTATTTTTTGCCAGTGGGGCTCTGCAACAGAAACAGAAACGGGGGATGGATAGCCTAGTGGTCAGAACATTGCGCTGGCAATTTGACGACCCGGGTTCGAGTCCGGTCGAGGAGATTTTTCTCCTGGAGTTAACATCAGTGCTGACTCCACTCTCCCCAAAAGTCCTTCGGATGAGACTTTAAACTGAGGCCCCATGTGCGAACGCACGCAGAACATCTTGCGCACATGTTAAATCCTGTTCTGCTGTTCGTAAGAGTAGGCCATCGTGTGCCGGTGGGAACAGATGACATTTACAAAACTGCATACACAAGGGGACTGGATGTAAAAAAGCACAAGAGTGCTTATTCCATTATCCTTGATTTAAAAGAATAAATAAAAATAAAATTAAACTGATAAAGTTTGTTGAAGTAAGGGAGTAAGTCATGAGGGCATCTTCAGGACTGCTAGTTCTGTTCCTGCTGTATGGGAGTGTAGTCGGAGAGTTCAGTGTTTGTTGAAAACAAAACTGGATCTTCTTTTGCAGCACACGCTATATTCACTTTCTCCTTAAGGTTACAGTGGTTTGCAACCTTGATTCCTGCATATTTGGAACTAAGTCCTACAACTTGATGTTGCTTTGATTACTTTAAAAGTTGCTGTATCATTTTTCTGTCCAGTGATTAAAAACGTACAGAAAAGTTGAAGTACAGGACATTGTCTAATTCTAATTTGATTTGTCTTACTGACAAAATTTATTGTCTGTGGAACGAATGACGCTATTTTGATTTATATATAAAAAAAAAAACCAACAACTGCAAATGTCGCCAATTTAATTTATCTCTGTTGGCATTTTCATTGCCAGAAAGGTATATATATGCATGTGCCTTCAATATCAGTGTACGAGTTATACCAAATATGATAATCGATACTTCTTATTTTTCTTCCGCTGAGGAGTCTTATAGATATGGTGACTGTCATTCTGTGAATCATTGCTGCAGACACCTTCGATTTGACCTACCTACCCAGCAATAAGAACGTCTCCCTCCTCAGCACTGGCATTGCCTGGGTATCCGACAAGAACGTCAAGTTTGGCAACCCCAGTGGTAAGTTGATGTGTGTACACATATACTTACTTATGTTACCTCAAAAGAGAAGATCAAGTCAGAATTCTAAGACTCCGCACTGGGCACAACAGGCTAAACCACCATATGTCCACAAAACTGAAACTTGCTCCTTCTCCCCTGTGTGTCTGTGGTCAAGAAAACCAGACAGGCAAGCACATCCTTCAAAGGTGTACGCTATTCAGCGACCTGAGGAAGAAAGTGTGGCCGACAGAGATAACCCTACAGACCAAGCTGTACGGCCCATGAGAGGAGCTGGAAAGGACATGCCATTATTTTTCCCAGACACATCTGACAGTGTAAAGCGAATGAGAGAAGAAGACTTACCTATGTAGACACTAACTTTCCGGATAGATCTCGGTCTGCTGTCGTGTTCATTGGGGAGATGGTGAATTGTGATGACAGATTCTTTGTGAACAGTGCAACAGAGAGGACATGAACAGGCTAAGGCTGATGTCTTTGTTGTGTT
>CM060336.1:32445775-32483275 GCA_030674155.1 Stramonita haemastoma | reverse complement strand
TGTGTGTATAATATGTATATATGGTGTTGTCTATAAAGAGAGAAAAAGTTTGCCTGAATGTATGGTGTACTTATTGTGTTTTCTGTAGAGAGAGGCAGTTTTCCTGAATGTATGTGTGTAGATATGGTGTTGTCTATAGGGAGAAGCGGTTTGCCTAAATGTATGTTATGTGGATGGTATTGTTTGTAGAGAGAAACAGTTTGCCTGAATGTGGTATAGGTGTATGATACAATGTGGTGTTGTGCTTAGTTGTGGGATTGATGTTGTCCGTTTGCTTTGAAGTGAATGTTGTGCTAGAACCTGTCCAGGGAATGGGAAGTGAGTGCCAGTATTTCAGGGGGGATTTTCTGTTTAAGTAAGGAGAAGGAAAAGATGAATTGTCTGAAAGAAGCAAGATGGAAAATATAAATCATAGAAAGAGGAGAGAGAGATACAACAGAGAAAGAAATGAGCAGAATCTAGTAAGTCAGTAAGGTTTTGTATTTTTTTCTTGACAGTTCCAAATTTATTATAAAATTTGTTGTAGGAAAAAAGACAGCAGCTATATATGTGCTTGTTTTGGGGTTTTTTTTTTTTAGGATCAATGACCTTAAGACAACAAGAAAAAAGAAATCTCCCCTCTTTTCAGCAGAGAATAAAAAATGTTCTTTCCCTGCACATTTTTTTTTTGGTTCAGACAGAAATGGCATGAAGATTTAATCACAACCAATGACAGTTGGTCAGGCTGAAGACATGTTACATTTGCACTGAAACCCATGGTGGCCGGTTGATACGAACAGCAAACAGATCAAAGATAAAACTTCAATTCTTGTTAACAGTACCGTGGATTTGATTGAACTACGCAAAACATTCATAGAAGACCCTCTTCTTGGTGTAAAACGTTCCCATTATCTAACTATACTGACTTCAGATTGTTGATAAGAAGAGTGGATTTACAGGGCAGTAACATTTCTGTTTCTGTTGTGGAGACTATGTAAGACACAAAGCCAGTTCTGTTTGAGGTTGTTGAGACATGGCTGTATGGAAGAAGGGGGTGGGAGAAGTAAGCTTATAAAAATAAGTTGCTTCACTGATCAAGTGATTGTGTAGTGTAGCTAACTGCATTTTGAGTCTGCTTTTGCAGAGAGGTAACGTGCGTTTTAAGTGTTGCCTGAAGCTGTGTGATTGTGGTTTGTCTGTTAATCTCTGTTGAATGGAAGTGTTTGTAGTTCAGTGCATGGTTGCTAGGTAGTTTCTTTGGTGTTTTTTTTGTGTTTTTTGTATCTGTGGTTGGTGTTTTTGTTTGTTTGTGGATTGTTGTTGTTGTTGTTTTGTTGTTCAGCTGTTGTCTGCATGTTGTAAGCTGCTTTGTTGTTTAATCTGTAAACTATAACACTTTCAGGGCTCCCTTCTTTTTTCTACCATTTTGTTTTTTGTGATAATGCACAACAGCAACAAAAAATATTTTCAAGAAAAACAAACATATCTGTTTCAAACTAAAAATTTGGAAGGTAAGAAGGGGTTTGTAAAATAACTGTCAGTAGAGTTCGCAAACCCCAGATCATATGTTCCATTTGTCAGCAGAAGGCACTGATGATCAAATAACTTTATACAATCTTTCTGTGTCGAGAGCGTGCAGGAAGATGAATTGTCTCACTCCAATATAGCGTATTGAGTGAAAGTTGATAACCATCATTCTACAGAAGACTGCTGAAACTGGAAATGTGGACATTAAATAAAAGCGCATGAACCGTTCTTGTCAGTGCATTAAACAGTGGCTGGTAGGCACCAGTCATTCCTGTGGATGCAGGTTTGGAGATACTGTATGTGAACTCCAACAAAGAAAGGCTTCCTTCCCATTTTTTTTTCACCCAAAATTTCTTGAAAAGTAAAAGCAAAAACTGTGCAGAATATTTTGGTGTAGGTTTGAAAGAGAGAAAAAAAGTCAAGTGCTTGATATTCAAAGAGTGACCATAATTTTCCATCGTAACTGATGACACTAACCTGATATCTCCTATAAAGTCTTCTTTCCAGTTGCCTTTAAGTGATCTGTATAATTGAAACCTTTTTGATAAGATCCGCATTACACTTCAACCTTTTGAAAGTAAGTTCTCCTTTACCTGTTTGAAAATGTTCTGTCAGATAGAAGGTCGTAGAGCGGGAAATAAAACGTGTGGACTGTGGGCCTCTTGTTAGAACGATAAGAGTATAGCGTTTCCTCCTAGGGATCCAGCTGCTCTAACTGTGAAGTGTGGTCATGCATCCCTTTATGTACAGGACCGACTCGTTCATTCAGAACATGGACGGAGACCCTTCCGACTTGGGTATGGGTTCCAACAAATTAAGACTGTAGGGAAAAGAGAAAAAGAAAAAGGTAAAGACAGCTGTAAACCTGCTTTGCACGTCAAAAGCTTCAGAGATGTTGTGATAATTTCCTCTCGCCTTGCCTTGCCGGGCCTTTTCATGACCGCGCGGGTTGACCAACAGAAAGAGCTTGGTTTTCCTGCTGGGGTCAAGGAAGGAGTGTAAACAAGATTTTCTGGAATAGGATTTCTTTGAACGTGTTTTGGCATCTCTTCAGCTTTTGATTCCCCCCCCCCCTTTCCCTTTTCCTTTCCCTCCCTCCCTCCCCCTCCCCCCCGTTGTGCTTATAGGGGCAGAAACATGGTAAAATGATCACCCTCATTCATCTTAGAAAAAAAGGAGAATGATATGACCATTTTGTATTTCTTTAAAAAGTAATCTTTTCAGTAGAACCTTTCTTTTAAAAAACCATTTAAGCAAAAATGTTTTATGACTGTGGTCCTTGTTTGTTTTTCTTGGAATCACTGAGAGGAGAGAGAGAGAGAGAGAGAGAGAAGAGAGAGAGAGAGAAGAGAGAGAGGAGAGAGAGAGAAGAATAATATGCACCCTTAGTTTTTCATGTCCACCACAATAACAGTTGGAAAACAAAGACTCCAATTACTCCCAAGGCTACTTATGTGATTTTATGTCATCATGATTGTTGAAAGGGAAAATGGAAAATATTTTCGAAAAAAGAAAGAAAAAAAAAAGAAAAAAAAAAGGAAAATAAATAACAGTAAGAAATATTAAAAAACCCAACCTTTTCATGAGAAAAGCAGAATACTTGGGCAGAGTCATGAGCCAAAAGACGTTGAGAATAGAGGCGACCCAGCCGGTTGTGAGCAGAGTAACAAACAGAAGAAATAAGCTGTGTAAGGTTCCAGCAACAGAGCACGTGCACAATTCTGGTGACATTGGCAACTGGAGCTGTGACTTGTACCCCCCCTCATTCCCCCCCCCCCCCATACACTCCCACTTTGTCTCTCCCACAGGGGCTCTTGCCTTTTGTTGGGACCAGTGAGAATGCTCAGTTATTTTCTCCCTCCTCTCCCTCTAACCCCTCTTCCCCCCCCCCCCCCCCCCTGTTCTCCCCCACCTTTTTCCTCACCCTTTTCCTGGATATTCTTTTTTGATTTGCTGCTGGCTGAGCCCTTACCTTCCTTTTCTCTCTGAGACACGTGGCATTCCAGGGTCCTTTGCCTGTGCAATGTTGACTGGCCTGTATGTGTGGCTGCTGAAGACTTGGCTTTCTGAAGGATGGGGAGGAGAGGGGTCTGGGTCTGGGCTGTGTGCTGTCCTGCTTCATCTTTGTCTGTTATGTCATGTAAAGCGTCTTTCGCCATGGCCTTTCGTGCCGATTTGTATACATGTCATCAACTAAAGCTGTACAGATATATATATATATAAATTTTGATCTGCATGGTTCTGCTCAAATTTTCAAGCTGTATTTATAAACGTATTCTTGTGATTGTTCAGCTTTTCATCATACGCACACACACACATACATATATATTATATATATATATATATATATATTATATATATATATATATATATATTATATAATATATTTTAAATACATATGTATATAGACAGCATGTCAGAAAGAAAGGTATTAATTGGCAACTATGGCAGCTCTTCAGGGATGTCTTTGCCTTCTTCTTCAGTGCTGTAGATTCATGTCAAAGGTGGAGGTGGGGGTTTGATATTGGATCTTAAAAGAAAAAGTTCTCTTCATGCCAAAGTCAGGATAGGCTGGACCTGCCTTGTCAGGTGCTCAGTGGCAGCACAACCCTTTTTAGCTCATTAGACAGACAACAATGGTTGCTGTCAAGGCGTTCGAAGGACAAGTCCAATTTTTAAGAGTATTGCTTCTTTGTGTCTGTCATTATTCCCTTTAACCACTGTTTGCAGAGGTTGTATTCCTGTTATATTGCAGGGTTTCTTTTATGTGTGTGTGTGTGTGTGTGCTTCTTTCTTTGCTTTTGGAGATTTTATGTGCGGTTGTATTGTACACTGTATGACAATGTATGATAAACTGTGCATGGTTTGTATGTTGTAAGAGAGAGAGAGAGAGAGAGTGTGTGTGTGTGTGTGTGTATCTGTGTGTGTGTCTTTATGTATGTGTCTTTCTCTGTGTGTCTTTCTGTCTGTCTGTCTTTTTGTGTATGTCTTTCTGTGTGTGTGTGTGTTTCCTAGTTGTTTTCATTGTGTTTCTGTTGCTGAGAATTTTTTTTTTCAAAATGTTGAACTTGATCAGTTGCTCAGACCTTGAAAGATGTTGAATGTGATCATTGTTGTATGCAGTGTCTAGATACTATGATTGTTCAGCTTTTCATCATCCCACTATGAATATGCATTGTTTGCTTGAAGTAACCTAGAACAACGACAAAAAAGTGCGCTTATTTTGGTCATGTTTGTGTTGTTTTTTTTCCTCTCTCTCCAGGCATTTGGACTCAGGTGGGTAAAAACAAAACAAGCCAACCATGGTGGTGAATTGGAGTGATTGCTAGTCTAATTGCTTTGAGGGTGTGGCACTTTCCTTTCTTTAATTAAGAGACTCTTTGGCTTTTTGTTTGGTTTTTTTTTTTTTTTTTTTTCCATTTGTATAAAACATTCATATATACATATATATATATATATATTCTCACATCATATCAGTTGGTTCTGTGAAGAAAATGGGGAGTCACATTCAAGGCAAGCTATCAGACCTAGCAAGTTGTACTTACTGGCAAGCATGTTTTGGTTTGGGGTTTGGTTTTTTTTTTTGGGGGGTGGGGGGGGGGGGGGAATCTGCAGACATGACAACCATTCAGAATTTATTTTGTTTGTTCAGAGAAGTAGTAGCAGTCAGCAGTTGTTGTGACTGTGGAACAGATGGTTTGTGTTTGTTTAGAGAAGTAGCAGCAGTCAGTGACCATTGTTGTTGTGACTGTGAAAAAAGATGTGACAGAGAGAGGGTGGGGGGGGGTTGGTCAGAGCCGGAACATGAGGGAACCCCTTTTCACTGCTGAACAAACTGAACATGGGTGAAAGATAATGCTAACTATATGTACACAGGTGCAGAAATCCATAGCTAGGGAAGGGACAAAACTCAGCCAAAGTCATGGTCACCAGAAGCAAAGATTAGCTGTAGTGAGGGGACGTGTGACTGAGACAGGCACAGAAGACAGACAAAAAAAACTTACTTCACCTCAGCAGCAGCAGCAACAGCTCTCTACAGCCACCCCCTCCCCCCTCCTCACAACCTCCATCTTCCCCCAGAATAACGGAGAATACAAGAAAGAGAAAAAGGAAAAAAGAATCCACAAACAGCCGACAGAAATGAGTGTAACTGGAGTATAGATAGACAGAGAATACTCTGAGAAGGATGTGTCATGCAGACAACATGGACAGAACACAAAGAACAGTACTTCAGTATATTATAAAAAAATATTATAAGCTGCCTGCGTGTGTTCGATGATGGAGACATCGAAGTAGGGTGGAGACATCATTCCTTGGTCGTCACGATAATTGTCTTCATCACAAGTCAGTTGTTTTTTTTCCCCATATGTGCCCCGTATGTATAGAGTGGATTATGTAAACAAATTTTCAAGCTGTTTCTTCCTCACTTTTAATTACATTGTGTTCCCGACTGATTAATTACATCTTCTGGTTTGGTTTTTGTTTATTTTAATGGTGAGGTTTAGGGTTAATCATGTCTGCAGATGTTCTGTTCATGTCTTTGGCTATTAAGTGGACATGGTAATGGTGAGGATGTGTGTTTTTTGGATACATGCTTACCAACATAGACACTTGCTGCGTCTGAGAGCGGGCTCAGGGAAACGGGGTTTGTTATTTAACACACTTGGTGGTGTTTGCAACTGGCAGTTGTGGTCTGACTGTTTTGTTATGTGATGATGTAACATGTTTGGTAATTAATGTTAGTGATTGGTTTATTCTTTGGTTTTTTTTTTCTAGGTGCTAAACAACTCTTTGTTCACTTCTTTCCTTTGGGGTGAGGTAATTATTGTTTAGTACTTTTCAGTTTGTGAATGTTCAGTGAATGATAACGAATTATTCATTTTGTTAAAAAGGTTTTTTGGATGTACTTTTGTTCCCATTTTCAAGCTGTTGCATGATTTGACAGAGTTACCGTTACATGCATTGGAATTTGTTGGAAAAGCTGTGATGGTCAGTTTTGAAGAAGGCAACTTTAGCTGATGTAGAAAGTGGAGAACTAAACATTGAGTCTTTTCAACTGTAATCATTTTTTTCAGATGACTTTGTGAGGAAGTTTGTATGTAGATCTGAAAGCTGAAATGTTGTTTTGTAACGTTTTATTGTTCAGACCATCAGATATTGGATCAGACCTACTCTCCCTGGTTTAGCTTCTGTCAGTTTCATCATTGGGGGGGGGGGGGTGGCACTGGTGAAGCTTGTCCTGGCAAAAGTCATAAAATGCCTTCAAGACTGTCATATCCCTTAGAACACACGGGGACTGGATTTAAAAAGCACAAGAGTGCTTATCCCATTATCCTCAATATAAAAGAATAAAATAAATAAATAAATACAAAATAAAAGAATAATCAGTATGAAACTTGCAGAGCTATCCTGAAGCAATGCCTACCATCCAAACAGTAGTAATGGCGATGGGTCATTTTGTTGTTGTTGGGGGCTTTTGTGGGGTGGGGGTTGTTCCTCAGCTAGAGCTACCAGGTTTTCCAATAGTGAGATTTTGCATATGCAACAGGGTTTTTTTGTGGGGGTTTTTCTCCACTATTCAGCTAGCTGCAGGAGAAGGATATTCAGAAGAATGCATCAATCTGGTTTGAGTTTTCCTAATCATTATTTCCCCGGTAATTATGCATGCAGATCATAAGGAGGTAGAAGCGGAAATATACTTGAGGGGTATGAATTGAAGAGTTCTGCTTTGCATATTATTATATATATTACTGGCTTACAGTGCCTTTTATTCAGTAGAGTGTATGATTTTTTTTTTTTAAGTTCATTTTTCACATTCTTACTAATTTTGGGCTTTTGGAGTGGCAGGTTTGATATTGACTGCTGCTGAAACTCTTAGACTTAACACCTTGCATATATACATATCAGTAGCTTGCTTATTCTGTGAGGCTTTCTTCTTGATTGATTGACATTAATTAACACTATCTGATTCTGAAATTATGCCGATCGTTGCAGAAAGTTAGGTGTTGTTGTGATTGTTGTGGGGTGTGAGATTTTGTCTGACCATCATTTGAGAGTTAGATTGTGTTTCCACCATTTATCCTTTTTTTTTTTTTTTTTGGGTACTATTATTATTATTTCATTATCTTTTTTTTTTCCTTATAATTACATGTTGGTTGATTTTAGTCTGACACTGCATTGCTTTATGTTACTACTGCATTCTGACATTGTATACAATACTGATAGTTTGGGGCGCTCCTCGAATTGTTGATTTTGTTTTTTTAAATAAATTCCTATATTGGTGAATGTAGAAAATTTCCAGTGAGTTAGGAGCCTGACATTGTTTCCCTCCCTTTTTCTATAGCTGGGGATCGGGAATGAGGGGGGGGGGGGGTGGATAGTGCTGATACTGGGCTGGCTTCTTAATTTTGGTACTGAGTGTCTTACTTTAGTTTTTAAGGCCATAGGAGTGAGTTTTCTCCGTATTGCGTGGCTCATATTGGCTTGCAGAGAGTTTTACTTTTAAGACCGATAGTTTGTCCTACTTGTCATGTTTTCTTTAAAGCGGGATCATCAGATGGATTGAATGACAGTGACAGACTTCTGTGTGTGTGTGTGTGTTTGAGGTGTGTGTGTGTGGTGTGTGTGTGTGTGTGTGTGTGTGTGTGTGTGGATTACGTGTTTCTTTGACTGTCAGTTCTGTGGCACTTTGTCGATAGATAGATAGGTAGGTAGGTAGGTAGGTAGGTAGGTAGGTAGGTAGGCAGGCAGGCAGGCAGGCAGGCAGGCAGGCAGGCAGGCAGGCAGGCAGGCAGGCGGCTGGCTGGCTGGCTGGCTGGCTGGCTGCTGGCTGGCTGGCTGCTGATTGATTGATTGATTGATTGATTGATTGATTGATTGATTGATTGATTGATTGATTGATAGATAGGTGGTAGGTAGGAAGTTAGGTAGGCAGGTATATAGATAGGTCAGTAAATAAATGAATGAATAAGTGAACAAGTACTATAGCAGCTGTCACAGCTGAAGGGATTATGCATTTTATCTAGTCACTGCGGTTGATCAATATACAGGGCCAGGTTTCTTGCTATAGTACACTACAGACATTAGCAGAAACATAATCCACACTGATATAAATTATAATGTTTATATATATATATATATATATATATATATATTATATATATATATATATATATATATATATATATATATTTTGTGTGTGTGGTGTGTGTGTGTGTGTGTGTGTGTGTGTGTGTGTGTGTGAAAGCAATCAATGTGATGTAGGACCAATGTCTATGTCTTGTTTGAGGTCAAGGGTTTTTTGGTGTAGTTTTTTTGTTTGTTTGTTTGTTTTGGTGATTCTTTTCTGTTGATACGTAACCCTGTTTGTTTAAATTCATCTAATCCAAATACTAAAAAAGTTACGTAGGACTTTTTCTTCTAATTCTAGGTTGGCTTGTTTCTTTGGTTATTTATTTGTTTGCTGAGACATGATTATAATCCATATTTCATTTAGTCATGTAGTAATTAGTCACATAATGGGGTTTGGGGATTTTTTTCTTCTTGGATTTTTTTTCTTTGGGGGGGGGGGGGAGGGAGGGATGGGGGGGGGAAGGAAGAGGAGGGGTCAGGGGCTTTTTCTTTTGCTGAAGGCTAAACGCCTATAGTCCCAATTCCAGTGATTGGTTTGTGTCGCTGGTGCCCTGTTTGTGCTGTTTTATCCATCAGCATATTCTCTTCCATTCAAACATTTCCAAGCTGTGTATCTATAATTATATGCATATCTGTTATTTTCTTTCGCATCAATTTGTTTATTTTGCTTTGCGTTGTACTTTTTTGTTGTTTATCTGCTTCCCATATGAGCAACATATCAGAACATGAAATAATGGATGCCCTGTGTTGGGTAGAACACTTCTATTGATGTCAGTTAATGTGTTTATGGATAGCCACTCATGCTCTCTCTCTCTCTCTCTCTCTCTCTTCTCTCTCTCTCTCTCTCTCTCTCTCTCTCTCTCTCTCTCTCTCTCTCTCTCTCTCTCTCTCTCTCTCTCTCTCACACACACACACACACACACACACACACACACACACACACACACACACACACACACACACACACACACACACAGACTGGTAATTACTAATGTAATATGAAAAAAATAATCATTATGGTGGTGACTTTGGTTAATATATCCTAATACAGGTTTACAGCACAGGTTGTTATCACTGTTATCATAAATCTGTTTATGTTTGATAAATAGAATGGAGAAACAAACTTTTCATTCCAAAATTGTAGATAGATCTAGCATTATTTTGGGTTGTTGTTTTTTCTTCTTTTTTTTTCTCAGATTTTTATTACCTTTATGATTTTCCAGAGCAGAAGTATACACATACACACTCTGGCATGGACCTGCAGGCATGCACCCACGATTGCACATCTGCACACACATTCACACATTCTCACTTACTTCTTCCTTTCAGCACACAAACAACAGCAATAGCAATGATGATTGTTCACGTGATAAGAAATTTTGTAGTCACAGTCGTTATTTTTGTTTCTTTTGGAAGTGATGTGTGTGTAGTTGTGTGTGGTTGTGTGTGTGTTGTGTGTGTGTGTGTGTGTGTGTGTGTGCACATGCATGTGTGTGTGTGCGTGAACAAAACCTCTATTTTTGCTTCTCACTTTTACTATTTATCACTTGAGACATTCTTCTTAAAAGTCTGAGATGATTTGTTAAGATGGAATACTTTTTTTAATTTCCTGAAAATGTTTGATTTGGTAAAAAAAAAACCACCCGAAACATTGTTATGAATATCTATGATGATTTTGAAATGGCATGTGTCACCATGATTTAGGTTGATTAAAAAGGAAAAGAAAAAATGACATATAATTATTAATAATATTATCATTTGCATAGCAGAACTTGATGAATGTGTTTTTTTTGTTTTTTTTTTGTTGTTTTTTGCTCTAAAACACTTGTGTATATAGATACTTTTTTTTTTTCATCAAGATACTAAGTAACATTTCACAAAGTCACAATGCTTATCATGGATTACACTTTTTTTTTTTTTTTTTGTGTGCAGATTCCTTTAGTATACAGTGAATTTGTCATTTTTGTTACTTATGTCTGAAATAATGATTAGTTTAGATGAAAAGACTGAGTTTGCCTCTCCTGATGAGAGGCTTACAACCCTAAAATTTACCTTTTGCATTATGGTATGATATTTTATATAAAAGTAGGGGGGGGGACTGGGTTGATGGCATACCCTTCTACCTTATTCATGTGGTATTAAATGTGTAGTAAAGCTACTTTTTCTAGAGTTTTAGTTGTTTTTGTCTTTGTTTATTTTGTTACATGTTTATTCATTTTTTTCGGTCATGGGGGGTTCAATTTCAGTATTGTGTGGAATGTCAGATATGGACTAAGCATGTGTCAGTGGTTGGGCCTTGTTTACAACCTTGGTGTTTGCTTGGTCCTGTGTGTGTGTGTGTGTGCGTGGTCATGTGCAAGTGGTGTGTGTGTGTGTGTGTGCGCATGTGTGAGTCATGTGAAAATGGCATGTGTGTGTGTGTGTGTGTGTGGCCTGTGTGAGGTATGTGCAATGGCTTGTGTGTGGTGTGTGTACGCCTGTGTGAGTCATGTGGCAAGTGGCATGTCAGTGTCGACAGACAAAACAGACTGTACAGACAGTTGTGTGTTGTCATCACCTGTGTTGACTTTTGTGTGGTTGGTTTTGTTTCTGTCGGGGGACTCGGCAGGCAAGCGTGGTGGTAACAGGTGAGAGGCAGGGGACCTCTGGAGAGGGGTGGTGGCAGGGTGAATCATGGCCTTTTTCTTCTTCTTCTTCTTCTCTCTCTCTCTATCCTCTCTTGTCTTTTTTTTTTTTGGGTCATCCTTTACTCTGTGCAGCCTGTTTATCCTCCCTGGAAATGTTGACGTTTCTGCATTCTCTCAAAGCTCTTGACAGTGGCAAGAGGCTGTACTTCTTACAGAGATTTCTTTAGTTTCTCTTAGTGTCTCCTGTTATTCTTTTAGAGATATCTATTTATTGTTCTCTCTTGTTTTTGCCAATGTTTTTTTTTTTTGGTTTTTGTTGCTATGTTTCATAGATTGTCGACTTTCTCTTTGAATACCGGTTGTACTCTTTTGCTTGTTCTGAAATAGTATGGATTATGGGGAAAGTGGTGCTGTCATGGTGTACGTGTGACCAAGCTTCTTACAGATTTCTGACAGTTTTTTTTTTTTTTTAATGCCAGTATTGCCTTAGGGGGGAGGGATAGCCTAGTCAGTGGTTAGGGTGTTGTGCTTGGGATTTGACAGTCCAGGTTCGAGCCTGTACTGAGACATCTGCTCAAATGGATTTTTCCCTGGAGTTAATGTCAGTACTGATTCCACTCCCTGAAAGTTCTTCAGATGGGTGCTATAAATCCAAGGCCTGTGTGCTATCACATGCAGAAATCTTACACACACATCAAGACCGTTCCACCTTTTTGGAAGAGTAGGCCATTTGTGCTGGTAAAAACGGATGACAAGAAATGTATTTATAAATGCATGCATGCACACTGGTGTCATGTTTTTAGACATTGTCTCCAAAGTCGGAAATGTGGCTACCTAGTTATCAGTGTTGCAAAAACAGTGCATATATATAATTATTATATATGCAACAATCTGCCATGGGTGAACCAGGGAGCTCCAGCTGAGAAATGGGGGAAAAGAATGCCAGTATCAGTTAACTGCTTCTGGCAGGGTCCTATGTTCTCATCATCCTGTCTTCTCTGTGTTCTCCTGCGCTTGCTTTGGGATAGCTGGATTACTGGATAAGTGCTGTGTCCATGGGAATCAATGTGGACTGAGCTACCTTCTCCTAGGCTGCTGGGTTTCATTTTCTGCTAGTATGATCTTGTTGCTAGCTTTGAAATGGTATGGGTTATTATATTTATTGTCCTTGATACATGACTGTGTATGTATTGTATGTGTGACTGGTGGTTTTGGATGCATTACTGCTGTCATGTGTGTATGTCTCTTTGTCATCAATTTAGCATACATGTATATGCTTCTGCAAGCACACACGAGAGTCATAAGAAATGCGGATTGAGCTTTATGCTAGGCTCTGGGGTTTTTTTATATTGTTTGTGTTTTTTCTTTTCTTTTTTTTCTTTTTGAATGAACTGCAACTTTGTTTTACCTTTGCCTTTTCTTTTTGTTTTTTGCTTTGGTTTTGGTTTTTTTTTGGGGGGGGAGGGAGGGGGGTTAGGGGGGGAGTGGGGGGGGGATGGTTATGGTAAATGATAAGGCAGTAGCTTTTACAGAACTGAGTTGCAATTTCTTTGCAGATTCTTATTATTGTCAGCAAGATTATATAAAGAATAGAACAGACATAATTAAGAAATCTGTTTCTGGTTCAGTTCAACTTCACAAATGTGCATGGGTGTGCATGTGGGAGAGAAGGGGAAAAAAACCTGGACGAGGGAAGGAAATTCTTGTTACTTGTCAAAAGTCATTGTTTACAATATGCTTACTTTCGAGCTTTCTGTTTTGTCATGAGTGCGCTGGCAGTCTGTTGAGTTATTACTAATAATAGAGTTGTTAGTCACATCCAGGAGGCATTTTGCAATTATTTGGTTATATATATATATATATATATATATATATATATATATATATATATATATATATATATATATATATATACTGAAAGCTTGCAAGTGAACAGTGAATGATTTGAGCAGGCACCAGGAGGTTTTTTTTTCATGGTATGATGACCTCTGGAAGTGATTTCCTGTCTGAATTCTGGCGGTGTAGAGAAGAACCAGCCAGGTTGTCTGTCTGAATTTGTGAAAAAAATGGTGGGGCAGATTTTGCTGCAGGTGGTGGATAGAGATCAAGTATATTACACTAGTTCCCATCTACAAAAGACATAAGGCCTTCAACAGTCAAAGTGGAAGCTTTTTCGTTTTCATAACTTGTGCAAGATTTTTAAACCTTTACAAAGGAAAAAGAAAAACCCTTATAACTGTAGATGATACAACAATCATTCTGTACATCTAATGAGCTCCTCTTTAGCTTTAAAGAAAATTCAGAGAGTCACCTTTCTTTCTTAAGAATAAAAAGGAAATGTGAAAAACTCAGTTGGTATATTCAAACAATGCATGTGTGTGTCTAAGACTTTAACAGGCACTTGACATTATGGCGCAATGTGAGGGTGTTGTAGTAGAATGTTGTGGTGCTCACTGTATTGTTTTGTGGGGTTTAATGGCCGTGGTTTGGTTTGGTGGTTTTACAGTGGCGGTCTACCCAAAGGCGGCCTTTTGACAGTAAGCCTTCACAGGGTGTGCAATGGTGAAAGCTAACTTGTCCTCTGCTAAACCAACATGGTCACTGATTTCCCCCCTCCCTATCCTGGTTTTTTTTTTTTTTTTTTTTCATTTTAGCAGTCTGTGTCAGTTTGAAGACTAACCTCAGAAACACAGACCCTTCCACTTGGTGGAATAAAAGGCGTGGGCATCCTGGAATGAAATAAAGAATGCCCGATTTATAGAACATCTCCACATTTGTTAGGATATCAACAAAAAAAGGAGATGTGCATGTTCATAGTGCTGTGTTGTTGTGTTGTGGACATGTATGTTTTGGAAGAAAAAATATTTTTTATATTTCAATGTTTTTCCAAGTTAGTGATGCTCTGACAGAACAAAGAAGTGAGGTAACATTTCATTTCTCAAGTCAGACAGACAGCAGCCAATGCATTTCAAGCTTGTAATGATTGTTCTAGCATGTAGATGACAACACTTACAGGGAAGCAGGTCTGATAGAAACCCTGACAGCATATAAACTGACGCTGAAGGCTGCAGATAGCTACATAAATTCTTCTTTATAGTGTGGTGAACCCTGAGGATAGTTTTCTTTTTGCAGAGAAAAGTGACCCATGTCTTTGCTGCTGTGTTTTAACTTAAATGTATGCAAAAGGTGGGGTTATAAACAACCTGGGGTCTTCTTTTATTGTTTCTCTAGAGTACTTTAGTTGTTTTTTTTTTTTCCTGCAAGTATGATTCAAGCTCATGTCATCACTATCTTGAAGTTCTATGCCTTTGTCTGTTTCAAAAAAAAAAAAAAAAAATTAATTATGTCACTTGTTACTTGTGTAGAACATCAGATTTCCATTTTTTAAAAATCCCACCTCTCTTGTGCACTGGTTTTGAAAATTATCTCTTGGCCTTACCTATTCAGTTCTATAAAGCATAATGATTGTGTTCTTGTCAATTTTGCTTTGTTTGGTTGTTGGTGGGTTTTTTGTTTTGTTTTGTTTTTTTAGCTTAAATATAGATTTTCTCTCACTTGACCTTACCTATGCCATAGTCTAGTAGATGGTTAGGGCACCACTGAAGATTTTAGCCCTTGTAAAAATCAAGACAAGTATTGGACACCAGTATACTGTATATCATCTTTTTTTAAAAATTTATTCTAAGCAGCAATTCATTTTATTTTATTTTGGGTCAGTACCTGTGCATTGTAGTATATGTCAGTACCTCGATAGCGCAGTAGGAAGGGATTCAGTTTCATAATCCATTGGATGTCAGTATCCTTTATTGTCTTCACAACCAATTGTTTGTGTCATGTGTGATACCGTTTTTCTCTATTGTGTATTTTGAATGATAGCATTCAAACTATCATTTTCAGAGATTCATTTTAACATTGTGTGACATGTTAGTTCAGCTCCAAAGCTCATTTGCTGTTTATGATATGGTGGAGAAAAAAAAAAAAGTATTTTCTCTCCCCGTCCCTTGTTTGTATTTCCAGCATTCATGCCCATCCACACCTTCCTGTCATTTTGATTAACTGGGGGGGGAGAGGGGGGGTGTAGATATTTTAGATATATTTTTCTTATTTCTTTTCTGCATTAGGTTTCATTTTCATGCACTGATTTGTTTGCAAATGCTTTTTGAATTTC
The DNA here is from genome assembly GCA_030674155.1 of Stramonita haemastoma. Lineage (NCBI taxonomy): Eukaryota > Metazoa > Mollusca > Gastropoda > Neogastropoda > Muricidae > Stramonita > Stramonita haemastoma. The sequence goes on along the minus strand of CM060336.1, from coordinate 32,467,843 downwards.
TTTGCACTTTAGAAACTATCTTTTCTGTGTTAAAAAAAAAGAAAAGAAACTTCTACCTCCTATTTTGTCTGCACTGACTGGTTTTTGCTTCTCTCATGCCACTTGTTCCTATCTCAGAAGACACAGCCTGTTCTGTTGCAATCCCACAGAGCCAGAAGTCTTTGGGTGGGGGTCAGGGAAGGGGAGGGGGAGATGAATGTTGAGCTAGGCCTATCACAAGGCCACCAACCAGAACTAGCCCAACCCTGCACTTTTGCTGGGCTGTTTTGATGAGTGTTCACTGTTGCTTGGTATGATCTAATCACACCAAGAGAGCAACTATGAAAACTCTATAGAAAAAAATCCACTCTGATAGGGAAAAAAATACAACTGCAGACAGGAAAAACAAAAAAGAAATGGGTAGGCGCTGCACTTGTGGCGACACGCTCTCCTTGGGGAGAGCGGCCCGAATTTCATGCAGAGAAATCTGCTGTGACATAAAGTGGTTTAAATAAAATAATATAATGAAATATGGATGGCGCTAACAAGATGGTATCAGAATTAAGACTAGAGTGTTGGTTAGAGTGGTTATCTCTCTGACAACAGTTTCTAATGAATTTCCAGAATGGGAAGGCTTTGACACATTCTCATCACAGACATGGAAAGTAGAGGAGAAACGGAAACTGAGGTGGCCACTGAATCAGATACAAGTTTCCTTTTTTTTTTCTTTTTTTTTTTTGCATGATGACCAGTGATAGGGATATCAGAGAAATGCTATAGTATTAAAGTCACTCTGTACTGAATGCTTCATTTTTTTTTTTTTTTTTGTCTATCCTAGTGTCAATTTGGCCCTAGAAATACAGACACTGGCAGTGTTGCTCATGTACTTTCAGCAATATGCTCAAATTTTCATGCGTAAGATGGATGACGTTCAACTGTGTTTTTGCAGTCTTGTCATTAAAAATAGTATATATCTAATTTATAGGATTTGAACCCTTGACTTAAACCACTTGGGAGCCCATTGCAGTTGGTATTGGATGAAAAATTTTGTGGTTTTGGTTTGTGTGTGTAGGGGGGGGGGGGGGGGGGGGGTTAGTATTACCACATTTCTTTACATAGGGAAATATGAATTTGCATTAGGTTTAGAATTACAAGGGACTAGTGTTATTTTGTGCTCCAGGCTTAACTAGTATCTTGTCACAGCCTTTTTCCTACAGTTCTTGTTTTTCATTCTGCTTTTCACTGCCTTCTTGTTTGCACACATTTCTGTGCTAATCTCGAATTTAGTGCACTGCTCTTTTTTATTTATTTATTTTTTTTTTTCTTCAGTTTTGGATTGATTATTGCTAGTTGCTGTAGTAAAGCTGCATAATTTACTGATTTATCATCATAATCGGTATGGTTCATAGGAAAATCAGTGTTGGGGGTTTTCTCCTGACTTATTTTTATGTGTATTATGTACACACATACATTTTACACATATGTACTTACGGGCACACACGCACGCACTCACGCACGCACGCACGCACGCACACACACACACACACACACACACACACACACACATGACATCAACACAGAATGGTTGCGTACATTGCCAGATTCTAATAAAAAATGGTTAATATGTGGGGATTTTAATGCGCACTCCCCGTTCTGGGATAAAAACTGCACATCAGTAACCAGTAATCGATTTATTGAAAACATTATTGATTCATGTCTGTTTCTACTAAATGACGGAAATGTTACAAGAATCCCAGATATTTCCAATCAAAGACCTAGTGCTTTAGATCTGTCTTTCATTTCTCCATCTCTTGTCCCCATTTGTAACTGGGAAATTGAATGTGATACATTAGGAAGTGATCATTTTCCCATTGCTATCACTCTTAATGATAAATCTGTAAAAAGTGATAAAGAAAAAGATTTTATTCCAAAGTACAATTATCGTTATGCAGATTGGAACAAGTTTAAAGATATTTTGACACAAATTAATGCTGAAAGTGTCAAAAGTAATGATGTTGATAGCTTTTATGCAAAGTTTAAAAAATATGTATTACAGGCAGCTGATAGTTCTATTCCTAAGTATTCCTCCATAAAGTCTGTAAAGCACTCTGGAAATATCTGGTGGAATTCTGCTTGTCAAAAAGCTGTGAGTGACAAAAAAGCTACATGCAAAGCTTATTTAAGAAACAAAACGCCAGAGAATCATTTTCTTATGAAAAAAGCAAAGTCCGTTTGTGATAAAACCGTTGAACAAAGCAAACGTCAATTTTGGTCTACTTTTTGCTTACAAGAAGTTTACTGTCATAATGATCTGCAAAAGGTATGGAATAAATTTAAAGATATGAAAAGTGGGATTAAGCTTCCTAACTGTCCTATTAAAATTCAAAACAAAGATTTCCCAACTAATTCAGAAAAAGCTGATACTTTCATAGAAATGTTTACAGATACAATGAGTGACAAAAGTCTTTCAAATAAATGCAAAGTGTATAGAGAAAAAGAAGTACAAAAAGAAATGTATAATGATCCTGTGGGAGATAATAGTCTTTATGTCAATGCTCCCTTAACGTTGCAAGAGCTGAAAGATGCTCTCCTATCTCTTGGGACTAAAAGAACATCAGTTGGCATAGATGCTGTTTCAAACGAATTATTAAAACAACTACCTGAAAAATGGATAATGTTATTGCTTGATTTATTCCAGCTCAGTTGGGCTCAGGGAGTCATTCCATGCATTTGGAAACATTCCATCTTAGTGCCAGTCCCAAAGCAGGGTAAACCTAAATGTGATCAAAACAGCTACAGACCAATCGCGTTAACCTCACACACAGGAAAACTTATGGAAAAAATCATTTTGAACCGACTAATGCATTACTGTGATAAAAATAAAATAATCCCTCTTAGTCAAGCAGGGTTTCGAAAAGGCAGATCCACAGCAGATCACCTGATTAAACTCAGTACACATATTAAACATCAGTTTGCTTGTAGGAAAAATGTACTTGCCACCTTTTTTGATATAAAGAAAGCATATGATCAGGTCTGGCATGAACGATTACTGTTTAAATTAAAATCCATTGGCTTATCTGGAAACATCTATTACTATGTTAAAGCCTTTCTCTCAGAAAGACGCATGCAGGCCAAAGTTGGAAATTCGTATTCTACTGTACGATTTCCAACAATGGGCATTCCTCAGGGATCAGTTATTGCTCCACATCTTTTCAATATTCTCCTTTATGACCTTCCTAAGTGTTTCTCAAGTAATACCACCCATGTCCAGTATGCTGATGACATTTGTATGTGGATGAATGTCACATTGAAAAAGAGAACACCAAAGAGACAACTAAACTATTTGAAAAATTTGTATCAGATTGAGCTAAACAAACTGAATGACTATATATTTGTGAATGGTCTGTCACTATCCCCTGAAAAGACCAATTTAGTACTTTTTAATAATGGTGCTAACCCACCAGTTCTACCTGTCTTCCAAATAGATGGGAACGTTTTGGAATATAAAACTATGGTGAAGTTTTTAGGGGTATATTTCACGTCTAAATTAACTTGGAATTATCATATTGAATATTTAAACACTAAAGCTAGGAAAAGTCTAAACTTCCTGAAAGTTATTAGTAAACAAGTGTGGGCTCATGACGTAGCTGTATTAAAACATCTGGCGTTATCTTTAGTGCGTTCCAGACTTGTATACGGCCAGGAAGCTTTTTTCAGTGCTCCTAAGTATTTGTTACATAAAATGAGAAGATTAGACTGTAAGGCTTTTCGATTAGCTCTGGGGGTTCCTTTTCATGCATCGTCTATGGGCACTTATAAAGAGATAGGTGTTTTACCATTAGACAATTATCGACAACTGGCTTTAGCTAAATATCTCTTACGGTGTTCGAATCAAGAAACCAATGTGGACACTGAAATAAGTACAAAATCTGATGTCAACTTTCCTAAAAGAGCACATTCTATCCGTTCTCTGACCACAGTTAGAACCTATACTGCTGAATTATTTGATAGTGCAAAAATATCTCCTAAAGATTTAACTAAATCAAAGATAAACATCTCCTCTTGTGCCCCATGGGAGCTCCAGAGAGCTAATTTTGACATCAGTTATTCTTCTCTAACCAAAAAAGGTAATGAAAATGTTCTTAGTGCATTAGTAAAAGAATACATACAGACTACATACCCAGAACATTTAAAAGTATACACTGATGGTTCCCTTTTGAGCAATGATGAGGCGGGTGCAGCGTTTGTCATCCCATCTCTGAAAGTAGAGAGATCCTTTTCCATTGGGAAAAATCGATCTATTTTTACAGCTGAATTGTCTGCTATATCAATGGCTTTGTATCATCTTCTAGATTTTCCCGAAGATATTTTCCAGATACTTTTTTGTGTTGATTCCAAGTCAGTTTTACTTGCTTTAAAAAATTTCAGCTCAAAAGTGAGGCAAGAGCTCATAACTGAGATTTGTCATCTGGTTCATTTTTTGATGTTACGGGGTACTAGTATTACTTTCTGCTGGATTCCTTCTCATTGTGGTATTTACTTTAATGAAAAAGTTGACAGAATGGCAAAATGCGGAGCAAAACATGTAAATGGGTCTTACAGTATAGATGTTCCTTTTTCTGCCCGGGAGGGCTATAGCATGTTGCAAAATGCATGCTGGAAACACTTCAAAAAGAAACTAGAGGATACTGGGTTTTCCTGGAGTGATGACATAACTCATTTATTATCTTTCGGTAATACTAAATTTCGTAATTCACATGAATATAGAAATGTTGTATCCCTTATTTACAGGTTTAAGCTTAATGCTTTTAGATCTAAATTTTCAAAAACAGCAACATGTATCTGTGGTGAAACAATTACCAATGCTCATATTCTTTTACAATGTCGAGATCTAAAATCATTTTTACCTACCTTCCCAGCCCTTCGCTTAGACCAAATTCTTAAAGATGCCTCTTTGATGAAAGATATTGTTTTGTCTTTAACTCACAGTCCTATTATCAGATTCTTGTAGCACTTTGAAGTTTATTAGTTGTAGAAATTGCAAAGTTAGTGTTTGAATTGTTATTTCCTCCTTTTCTAAGTTTCTTGTTTATGCTTAATCAGACTTATGTTAGTTTATTGCCGATGTTTAGCTATGTGCACCCCCCCCCCCCCCCCCCCACACACACACACACACTCATCCACACATACATACACCTTCCCGTCTGATATCACTATTTAGTGGAAGGACGTTAAACTGAAGAACTACTAACACACACACACACACACACACACACACAGACACATACACTCACACACACACACTTTATCTCTCACCCTCACTCATTCACTCACTCTTACACACTCATACTCACGCATGCATGCACGCATGCACACACAGACGCACGCGCGCACACACACACACACACACACACTCACACTCTCACTCACTCACTCACTCACCCACACTCATGCACACACACACACACACACACACACACACACACACACACACACACACACACACACGCACACACACACACAGGCACTCACTTTCAGAGTGACGACTACATCATGATATTCAAACATATCAATACATTAGAGAATATGTAGAGGTTGCATGCTTTTCTTTTTTTGCCTGCTTTTGTTTTTCATTTTGTGACTTGTTGTGGTGTGGAAAAAAGTTTTATGCCATAGGAAAGAAACTGAAACTGAATGGGTCCTCTTTCTCCAGTGGACTGGCTGGTGTCTGCAGTTCACTGTTTGATCTGATGATACAATCTGTGATATGTTCACCACATGGTGATAATTATGTCTGCCTTTTCATCCGTGTTGTTGTTTTTGTTTTGTTTTGTTTTTAACATCCTTCTCTGAAATGCTGATGTTTTTTACTGAACATGCTACCTTGAAATCCAGAGTCAGACACTGACTGGTTATTGAAGGAAACTGTACATATGTAAAGCTTAAAGTATGTTTTTTAGTTTTAGTTTGGATAAAAAATGATTGATAGTCTTGAAGAAAATGGGTTTGTTTGTTTTTTTGCTTTTTCGTATGGTTAGCTGTTTTGATATTTATGCATTATCATAGTTGTATATATATATGTGATTTAGCTGGTTTAGAGGATGTGTGTGATTTGATGTTTTAAGATCTTCACATGAGATGTATTCATTTGGATGGGGGAGGGGGGTTGGGTTTTTTGCTTTTTTTTTCAGTGAAATGCATAGGATTCGCTGGTTTGAAGTTTCTGAAGCTTACATGAAGTGTGTGGTTTTTTGTTTGCTACAGGCCAAACGATGTGATCAACGTGTCCAACCGGGAAACCTACTGAGGTGAGGATGCCCTGCACTGCTGTGCTGCACAGAGGTTGCAAAAGCCGCATCGCAAAATGGCTGCAGACTGCCCGCCTGTTATGTGGGAAGAATTAATGGATGAATTTAGACTGAATCCTTCTTTCTCACTCTTGTTTATTGTACATTCATTACACTTCAGCTTGAAGAAGGGTTTTGTTGAGGGGGGGAGGGAGGGGGGGGGGTCTTCTTCCTTTGTGGTCGTTTTTTTTTTTCTTCAACTGGTGTAAGTTTTATCAAAATTTGATATCAACATTTTTGCATAGTGATGGGATGCTATGAATCAGTAAGATGGTGTTTTCTTTTCTTTTTTTTTTTTTTTAAGAAAAAGAAGAAATATTTTTTGCTTTAAAAGGTATCCTGTGTACTGATTTTGTTTGCTGTATTTATTTATTATGTGTGTTAGTTAGCATGGAAGTTGTAATGGTGACTGAATTAATGAAAGCATTTTTGTTCTCAGGATGATTCTTGAAAAACAGCTTTGAGTTGTTTTTTGTTTGTGGTTTTTTTTTTCTGGTAAATGTGAGTAGTGATTGTGTGCGTCATTCTGTGTTTGCTGTCTTGACATTGAGTACATGAAAGTGTGTATAAGGAGACTGGGAAAATTGAATCATGATATATTGATTGGGTGTGTGTGTGTGTGTGTGCGCGTGCATGCATGTGTGTGTGTGGCTGCTTCCGTGGGCTGGGTTTTTTTCCCCTTTTTTTTATATGCTGAAAATTTCCATTTGTATAACATGTTGAATGATGTCGTCTTAAAATAAGAACAAAAGATAAAAACATTTGAAAGTGTGAGAGGTTGGCAGTGTGTAAAATGTGACGGTGAAACTGAAATGTTTGGAAGTGTGACAAGTTGGCAGTAGTAAATGTGGACTGAAATGAAAGGTGGTTGTTTGGAAGCTTGGAAAGAGGAGAGTTTTCAGGGAAGAAATGACAGCAACGTAGAAATGTTTTGGAATGTGAAGAAGCTGACAGCATAAGCGATGATGTGACAGCAACAGAAAACTGTTAGAAATCAGGAAAAGCTGATAGCGAAGATGTGATGTGTAAATGATCTATGCAGACTGATAGCGAAGATGAGACGTGTAAATGATCTAACCAGACTCACACTTTGTTCTATATGGAATGTTTTGTTTCTGTGATATATGTAAATCATTGTTTCACATAGCATATATATATATGTACATTTTTCTTTCTTTGTATGTTTCAAAATAAAGGACTAACATTCCAGTGTTGAGTTAATCCCATGTAATTTGAATGTGCATGTCAGTTTTGCTCTCATGTTATTTCTCCCTTATATGTTGTAAAAAGTCTAGTCTTTTTTTCCCCTTATACAGTTTTAGTTCCTGGGTTTGGGTTTTTTTTTAAAGGGGTGGGTTGGGGGCTTGTATGTTTATTTGCTGGGTTTTTTTTTTTTCTTTTTGTTGACTGTTTCCTTCACCTTTGTGTTGTTATTTCAGTTTTTTTCTAATTAAGGAGTTTTTTCTAATTGTCGCTGTCTCTTCAGTCACCTACATTTTGTTAATGTTTGCCCCCCCCCCCCCCCCCCCCCCCAAAAAAAAAAACCCAACAAACCAAAACCCAAGATGATTGAAAAACTTAAACTAGACCAAGTGGTGGCTTTTTATTTGTGCATATTCCTGGTTGTCTTCAGATATATTTTGATTTAATGTCACACAGTTGACAAGCAAGTTTAGTCAAGTGAAGTAAAAAAATGCTTATAATACCCCGTGAAGAGCAATGCCATTCTTATTTCTTTGTAACCACCACTGGATTGAGAAGAAAAGTGTCATGTCATGAGGCTTGTTATAGATACTATGTGTCCCCAGTTGTAAGTTATTTCCTGTCCAAATTATCTCTTGAAAATTGCAAAGAATTATTTTTGAAAGAGCAGGAAATATGGGGGCACTTCATAGATATTTTTTACTAGGTGCCATTTCATGAATAACTTTCTGTGAGATCAAAGATCAATGGTAGCTGTCAACTGGCTGAATAAAGGCACGCAAGAATGCGATGTATTTCTCATAAAACACGGTTAGTTTGCATGCTTGATATTTGATTATTATTGTCAGGACAATTGTTTCTATACAAGCATTCATTTGTTGACATTTATTTCCCACAGTTATGGAAAATATTATCATTTTTACCATGTGCAAAACAGTTTTAAGAGAAATTTTATCTTTGTTTGTTTGTCTGAATAGGTTTGTTGCAATAAACATTTTATCCTCACGTTGTGTTTTACAGGGATGTGTGTTTTGGGAACATGACTACATGTTAAGCATGTTTGTGTGAATGCTTTTGTGTTTGTTTTTAAATACGCAAACTCCTTTACATATTTAGGGTCAATCATGTTTGATGCAAAGTCTGTTGCACCTTTTTTTTGGGGGGGAAGGGGGGGGTTGATTTTTGGTTAGGTTTTTTGTTGTTCTTTTTTTAAAGTTTTATTTCAGGGTTTTTTTTCTTCACATCGTTTTTTTTTGTACGTCAATCATGAAAGCACAAACTAAGATGGCTGATAATGATAGATGTATAATTTCAAAGACTTGGTAAAAAAAAAAAAAAAATTCTGTAAATTATATTACTTGCAAAACTTTTAATACTTGTATGATACCATGTTATACAAATACATTGAAACACTGCTGTAACGAAAATTCTTCGGATGAGACAGCAAACCGACTTTCCATGTGTAAACATGTGCAGAACATGTTGTGCACACATGAAAACCTGGTTTGCCTCAAGTTTTGGAAGAGTAGGCCATATGTGCCGGTACGAACAGATGGCCACAGACAAATCAAAACCCAAAACAACCAAGCAAAATAACTGCTTGCCCACTGGTGGTGTGTTTAGACATCATCCCTGAAGTTGGAATGTGACATTCCTAATGGTGTGAAAAAATGGTCGCATATGCCCAAACCCTCACCTCAGACCTCTAGCCAAGGAACAAATAAATAAGTACCCAGGGTGATAATCACAGTCATCTCCACTTTCTTGGCTAAGTTTTGGTGTGTGTCTTTATACCCATGGGGATCTACCCTTGTAGTTTGTTGTGTTTGTATACATGTGGTCTGATGTTGTATAGCGCTGTTTGGTGATGACATGGTGTGGTATAGCATGTATTGTATTGTATAATGTGGTGTGGTGTGGTTTAGTTTCAGTGTAGTGCAGTGTTTTGTGGTGTGTAGCGGAGCAGAGTGTAGAGATGTATATTGTGATGGTGTTATAATCCTAGCAGATTTTTTTGTGATTATCTTCAAAGCATAATTATCAGCATATCAAAGCACTCACTTCCCATTTTCTCTGAATCTGGCTTTTCTACCTCACAATCAAAGTGACTTTTTTTTAAAAACCAAAATCTTGCCACCATGGGATCATTTTACATGCACCAAATGCATGTGGCACATCATTGGATCTCAGCTTATTGTTTCATCTCAAAAGACTAGGTCTCAGACCATCACAAAATTGTCTGATCAAGCAAGGCACAAACTTGTGACTTTTCAGGGGTTTTTTTTAGATAGGTGTGTTCCCACAAAGCCACCAAACCACTGAAGGGATGTGGCAAGGATCACTTCTGCTAGGCAAACCCACATTCAGTCCTGCTCCACAACCAAGAGTCTTTGTCTTAAGCTCAGGCTCTGAAGGTATCCTGCCAGTGCTGGATCATGATTACATGGAACACCATGGGAGAGAGAGACCCAACAGCTGAGCAGGGTCTCTTTCAGTCAGTGGTCTTATGTAGCCAAATATGACAAGAAAAGTGAAAGTGGTGCAAAAAGCAAAACTTGTATTGAGTTTGGGAAAGGAAAAAAAACAAGAAAAGGAAAAAATGGAAAAGCAGAAACTTATTAGAAAAAAACAACTTTCAATGAACAAAACTGAACACACAGTTTTATGGAGTTTTTTTGCATTTTAATTGACAAAAGACAGTGATTGCAAAGGGAACAAAGGACAGAAATTATATAAATTTGATACATATAGCAATACATCATTACATACTTGTGATTCAGAAAATGAACAAGCAACAAGATCAAACACGAAAAAGAAAACAAATCCAAAATTAGCAGTGCTTTGGGTGGAGAAGGCCTCTAAGAGTCCTATGTTTAATCATCTCAAGCTCGTCTGCTAGGCAGAGAGGAGATGGGCACTGCCCTCAAGATGCTGGCCCCTGGAGAAGCTGAGGTCTCTGGCACCTAGCTCCCCTATGGCCTCATCGATTATAGGAACTGTCCGAACATCTTTACCTTTTGTTTTAGTCTGGACATTCCAGGCACCAATTCTGAAGGTGTCTTCTTCCTTTTTCTTTGTATTTTGGTTTGGATTAAAAAAAAATTTTTTTAGGAGTTTCGACACGCTTGCTTCCCGGTGGCGACATTCAGGTGGGGTACCGTCATCACAACCACCTTTCACATCCGTGGACCCTCCCTCCCCAGTCACAGCAACAGTCCTGTTCCTTCCTGGGGGTCCCAAAGAAACTAGAACTACGATTTTTTTCTCTCTCTCTCTTTTTGTGTCAGACATTAGAGGTAGACACAGCTGGTTTAAAAGTAGCAAAAATTTTGGGGGTGGGGAGTGTTTGTTTTGGGGTTGTTGTTTTTTTTTTTTGTGGGGGGGGGGGGTATAAAACATTTGCTTAAAGCAAATCTGGATATTTCCCTGTGTAGATTTAATGAATTTAGGTTGTAGAGCACGTCTGTAAAAACAGGTGTCTTGTACTAGTTACAGATAAAAAGATTTGGAAGTTTGAAACGTTTAGTTTTGGTGGCCATATTGGACTTTCCATGACAAACGGGGCCTAAAACTGAGTGATTTATGGATTCTTAAGCCTTACAACCCATTTCCTTTGAACATATGGAACATCCTCTAAAATAAGCTTGAAAACATATCAGTTTTTGACTTCCATGTCCCACTTTATTTAAAGAAAGAAGAGCTCTTTTTGCTCCCTGAAGTTTTTTTTGTTTTTTTCTTTTCCAGCATGTGAAAACAAAAGACCTTCAATCTTTATTTCACATGTTAATTTTTCACCAAAACGCTCGTTAAAATGGTGTGAGTGAGAACGTTGGGGTGGGGGGGCATTTTAGGAATAAGTTTGATAGACTTAACAATCAGGAACAATCGCATGCCTGAGCATAAGATGTTCAATAAATGGGATTTAGTTTTTGGAGGGAGAGGAGTGGAGTGATGTGGGGGGTTGGCTGATGGAAATGACTAGGAAAAGGTCAATGCACATATTATTATCATACATACCTATGTACAAAATGCGAGGAAAGTCCTTGTAGTATTACATGAAACTTTCATCACTTTTCCTCAAACCAGCAGCAGATACTTATTTGATACTTGCAACAAAAAAAAGCAAAAACAAAAAGAAATAATTCTGTACAAAAGCATGCTTTGTCACATTGTTTGAAAAAAATAATGTGTTTCAAGAAAAGCAAAAGAAAGGGAGGGGGGGGGGGGGGGGGGGGACAAAATTCCTTTCTGCCACCAATCATTTCCTAAAAAAAAAAAAAAAAAATTCCACATGAACACAGGTATGCATATTACACACACACACACAACACACACACACACACACATGTATGCAATATGACTTACTGCCTTTTGCTTACATTCACTGCTGATCCCAAAGGTGTACTGATAACTCAACAAATAAATGAATATATACATGCATATAATAAATAAAAACATGTAAAGTCCTTGCACTCAGGATCACACAGATACAAGGACACCATAAGCTGACATCGTTAACATTTTGTCAACAACAAAAAAACAAAGAAAAAACCCAAAGTGACAACAACTTGTAAAAGACACCTGACTGCGAGTTAACAGGCAAAGGAAATAAATGCCCAAATCAATCATAGACATTCTCATGACCTCTTTTCATTCACTGTAACTGATTTAGAAAAAAAAAATTGACACAGCAAGATTCGTGTACATGGCAACACTGACAGTGACACAAAATGGAAAATATTCACAGTTTGCACATGATGTCGGTTACTTCTGTACAGCACGGTTATAAGCATCATAGATCTGTCTGTCCGTTACTTTACAGACAAGTGTGCTGAAGTGCAGAAACATGCCATGCCCCACATCAACAGTACTGTACACCAAAACGAAAAAAAGACAGTATTCATGTTTGTGCAGGAACCTCGCTTTTCCTCATACTAACAAAAAGTGCTGCTTTTCTTTATTGGGGTTGGGTTTGGGGTTTTTTTCTTTTGTTTTGACACTGCACTCTGCACTCAGGATTAAAAAAAAGAGTATATACGTGTTTTTCTTCATACTGAAAAGGGGATTTTTTTTATCCCCTTGTGAATGTTTTCACCTTCATCTTCTCAAGATACATCAGTTCTGGCATGCTGGTCTAAGCCATGTCTCCACTAGCAGCATTAAATCAGAATCTAAAAGTTAGGGAACTGAGCATGCCGAGAGGGCTTTGGGGTTCAACAAGATATATATATATATCTTGACCATGCCCACATCACAGGGCACAAATCCAACATCACTCAGTCCAGAGTGCAAAATTGAGCACGTCCCTTCCTTTTACCTAGTGTGGTCAGTTCCTGTTATAATTAGCACCAGCTGGCCCCAGCTAGGCTGGGATGGGATGAAATAATTATCCGAGCTGAAAGTAGGGGAAAACTGACTGCATGCTGTGGCATGGAACACAATCCTCATAATGACTGGCATCGAGCGTAGAGGACACAGATCACCGGGAGAGGAGGAGGAGAAGAGCTTTAAGTTAGGACAGAATCTTAGTCAGAGAAATGACAAAGGTAAGGCCAGCCAGTCACCTGTCCGCATCATCTGCACCCAATGTTAATTAATAGTGAAAAAACAGATTGCCCAGGCCCTGCTCCACCTCTCATCATGGGGACAGGATAGCCTAGTGGTCAGAACATTGCGCTCACAATATGACGACCTGAGTTCGACTCCCGTTCAAGGGGATTTTTCCCCTGGAGTTAACATCAGTGCTGACTCCACTCTCCCCAAAAGTCTTTCAGATGAGACTGTAAACCGAGGCCCCGTGTGCGAACGCACGCAGAACATCTTGCGCACACGTTAAATCCTGTTCCCCTTTTCGTAGGAGATGGCCGTTGTGTGCCGGTGGTAACAGATGACATGATTTACAAAACTGCATACACATAGGGACTGGATGAAAAAAAGCACATGAGTGTTTATTCCATTATCCTCGATATAAAAGAATAAATTGAAATAAAATAAATAAATAAATAAAATCTTGCCAAGACGCTGGTGTCTGCAAATCAGAATGACACCGTGTGCAATGGCAGAGCAGTCCTGACAGGTGCAGTGACTGTTTCTGACAGAAAAGAGGTCTCTTACAGCACTGACTGACTCACTATGCACAAGGAAAACACTGAGTGTCCAAGACTTGCGTAAAAAAAAAAGATCGGGCAATGGATTTTAGCTTGTATTTCACCTTACAGAAACTATTTCCTTTTTTTTTGTGTGTGTGTGTGTGTGTATGAAAAAACCCCAAAATTTTCCTTTTATGTGTGTGATAGAAAATACTTTTTAAAAAAAACACACAAAAAATCAACACATATTCAGATTGTCAGCGAGCAGTTCTTTGGGTTTTGTTGGCGCACAGTCCTATCAACTGTGCAAAGGCTTCAGCCAGACAGAAAGACGGTACAGGAAACTGGTCGGGTCAGGGGACTGACTGAGAGGGGGGCACTCTCCACCAACCAGACCCCTCAACACAACATGCACCTGGGCATCTATTCACCAACACTGGTGTCACCAGCGCAAGACAAGACCAAAAGCAACAAAATTCCCCGAACAACTGACCACAAAACAGGCTGCATGCTATCCCAACACATCCACACACACACACATACACATGACACAATGCAAACATCCATAAAATGATCAATGCACACATTTTTTTTCTCTGTGCCAAAAAAATTTAAACATAACAAAAACATCCTTGACAACTCTCACTTCCCCCACCCCCAAAGGTCACACACTTCTAGGAAAATATTTCTGATAATCTGTATTTATACATAATGAATTCGAAAAACAGCATACAAAAAAAAAAAAAAAAAACAACAAAAAAAATGAAAAACTGAAAAGAGAAATAGAAAAGAAAAGGACATTTTCAGCACAGACTTTCAGAAAGGTGAGAGGATGGTATTCACAGTGAAAAGAAAGAAAAGAAAGAGAGTGCCCGGCATACTTAGGGGGGGAGGGGGGGGGGGGAGGAGGACAGCAAGCACTGAAGCAATGTTTATTCTTTAGTCAGCGCCTGGTTCCCCAGTTCAGGCGACTGGATCCATACCAGTTTCATCTCTAGATCAACAAAAACAAAATAACAAAAACAAAATAACAGCAACAAAAAAACCCACCATGTAAACAAGAATATGAATAAGATGTACACCAAGCTGACCACATCCACACTTTCCCTAAAGAAATGTAAAAGATCCTCCCCCCCACCCACCCTCAAGGTACACACACACACACCTTACAAAAATCACTACAAACTTTTTTTTTTTTTTTTTAATGGCAATAGTTAGGAATTCATGATTATTATCCATCTCTGATTTGACTTGTCTACTTCCAGAGTGTGTGTGTGTGTGTGTGTGTGTGTGTGTGTGTGTGTGTGTGTGTGTGTGTGTGTGTGTGTGTGTGTGTGTGTGTGTGTGTGTGTGTGCACGCGCGCAAAAGTGACAGAGACAGGCGTGTGTGTGTGTGTCCGTGCATGGGTATGCATGTGTGCAAACACAAACACATTTTTTTTTGCATGTGTTTGTGCATGTGTGTTGGTAAGTGTGCTGCTTCATTCTGTGTGCTTCTGCATGTGTGATTATATCGTATCCTTTTTCCCCATACCCTTTTCTCCCCATCCTAACATGTTTCCAAGTTTTTCCTTTTTTTTCCCATAGCACTGTGATCAAACTTTTCAGTAATGTGTTTATGCACTTTATTAAATCACAGATTATCAAGCATTTATTTAAAATCTTATGTCTTAAGTTTACACGCTTTACAATTCAAGAGTTAACAAGCATTTATTTGAAATCTTCATACACTTCATACAAACTTCCTTACACCACACAAAATAGGTTGGGTTTTTTTTTCCCTTTCTTTTATTTTTTCTTATCCCAGTGTCAAAAATTGAGCAGAGGATGCAAACTATAATCTTATATGATGTATTGCTTAAGGTAGAGAGGTACAGAGCCAAGAGGTACCATCCACAAAGAGCCAAGAGCAATCATCCACACAGAGCCAAGAGCAATCATCCACAAAGAGCCAAGAGCAATCATCCACACAGAGCCAAGAGGTACCATCCACAAAGAGCCAAGAGGTACCATCCACAAAGAGCCAAGAGCAATCATCCACACAGAGCCAAGAGCAATCATCCACACAGAGTCAAGAGCAATCATCCACAAGAGCCAAGAGCAATCATCCACACAGAGCCAAGAGCAATCATCCACACAGAGCCAAGAGCAATCATCCACAAAGAGCCAAGAGGCACCATCCACACAGAGCCAAAAGCAATCATCCACACAGAGCCAAAGCAATCATCCACAAGAGCCAAGAGGCACATCCACACAGAGCAAAAGCAATCATCCACACAGAGCCAAAAGCAATCATCCACAAAGAGCCAAGAGCACATCTACACAGAGCGGAGAGGCATCATCCACACAGTGCAGTGAGGCATCATCCACATCATCTACACAGAGCAGAGAGCACATCTCACAGAGCAGAGAGGCATCCATCTACACAGAGCAGGAGGCATCATCCACATCATCTACACAGAGCAGCATCATCTACACAGAGCAGAGGCATCATCCATCTCATCTACACAGAGCAGAGAGGCATCATCTACACAGAGCAGAGAGGCATCATCCACATCATCTACACAGTGCAGAGAGGCATCATCCACACAGAGCAGAGAGTCACATCCACATCATCACAGGGACAACAAGAGCAGAGAGGCATCATCCACATCATCTACACAGTGCAGATAGGCATCATCCACACAGAGCAGAGAGCATCATCCACATCATCTACACAGTGCAGAGAGGCATCATCCACACAGAGCAGAGAGGCACCATCCACATCATCTACACAGTGCAGAGAGGCATCATCCACACAGAGCAGAGAGGCATCATCCACATCATCTACACAGTGCAGAGAGGCATCATCCACACAGAGCAGAGAGGCATCATCCACATCATCTACACAGTGCAGAGAGGCATCATCCACACAGAGCAGAGAGGCATCATCCACACAGAGCAGAGAGGCACCATCCACACAGAGCCAACAGAAAAGCAGTTAGCCACACACACAGAAAGCGCCAAGAAGAATCTCAAACACGGACAATAAAAAAAAACAAAAAAACTCCCAGATGCACCAGTTACTGACAAAAGACCCATGAGGGACCAGCCAGCCACTGACAAAAGAGCCATGCAAGGCTCCGGCCAGCCAGCCAACCAGCCACTGACCAAAGAGCCATGCCAGGCACCAGCCAGCCAGCCATTGAGCCAATCAGCCAACCAGCCACTGACCAAAGGGCCCCACGAGGCACCAACCAACCACCCAACCATCCAATGACTGATGAACGCTCCAGGCGACAGACGACAAAAGACGAAAACAGGAACAACAACAAAAAAAAAACCTCTTAGGGCACTTTGGCCTGCAAGCGCTGCACCTCAGCAGCATCAGCAACAGCAGAAGCAGCATCAGCAACAGAAGCAGCAACAGAAGCAGAAGCAACAGAAGCAGCACCAGCAACACCTGAGCTCTCCTCCTCAACCTCCTGCAACTCCACCACTTTGGGCGAGGATGCTGATGCCTCTGCCTGTGCCTCCACTGGCGCCTCCTGCAGCTTCAGCCCGGCCAGGAACTCCCCCAGGGCGGCCTCGTACTCCTGGGGGTGGGTGCGGAAGTGCGCCACGTGGGTGGAGCCGGGGAACTTGCGCGAGAAGGCCGGCACCCCCTTCTGCCGCCACTCGGCCAGGTAGCGGTCCGACACCGTCGCCGACGACACGGAGTCCGCATCCGAGTGCAGGATGAGGGCGGGCACGGCGTTGGCGTGGAAGGCCCGGTGCGACTCGTGGTAGTGGAAGGTCACCGAGCGGGGGAAGGCCGCCAGGTACAGCTGCAGTGACCCCGAGATGGCCGCCCGGCCCACCACGTTGGCCGTCACCGCGTTGGCGATGCCCTGGCACATGTGGTCGATGTAGGCCGGGCTGTCCAGGACCAGGCCCGCGATGCGCGTGTTCAGGTCGCGAGGTGGGGGCGAGGAGGTGGAGGAGGGTGGTTGTGGGTGGTGGTGGGTGGTGTCCTGGTGGAAGAGCCGGGCCAAGCTTCCCGGGAAGAGCGTCGTCATCATCGTCGTTGTCTCCGCCTGCTCCCAGCCGCGGTAGTAGCGGTGCCGCTGTTGTTGTTGTTGTTGTTGTTGTTGTAGCTGTTGTTGTTGTAGCTGTTGTTGTTGTTCTTGTTGGCGCTGCATCAGCAGCTGCAGCTGGGTGTAGATAAAGGCCCCGATGGAGAAGCCGTGTACCACCACCTGCCGCCCACTCAGCTCCTGGTTTTCCTGGACAACACACACAAACACACATAAGTGAAAGTTAAAGTCTGTCCCGAGCCTAAGGCTCATCAGGCCGGTGCTTATCCCGGTTTCTGTGGCGTTAAGCGACTGAGAGTCATAGACTCCCCCCTGGATAGGACGCCAGTCTATCGCAGGGTTAACCCCAACACAAGGTTGGTACCCCCTTTTACACCTGGGTGGGGTAAGAAAATAGCTGTAAAGTGCCTTTTCCAAGGGCACAACGCCATAGCCGAAAGCTGGGATCGAACCCGCAACCTTTAGATTACGAGTCCAACGCCCTAACCACTAGACTACAGCGGCGGCTACAAACACACATGCGTTTATTTATTTATTTGTTAAATAAATTATCTATTTTTAAAAAAAAATTTCTTCTTTTATATTGAGGATAATGGACACAGTGCACTAAATCCAACATCCCTCAGTAAGGCCTAGTCAAGAGTGCTTAAATTTAGTGCGCTCCTTTTCTTTTACCTAGTCCGAAGTGTGGTGGTCAGTTCCTGTTATAATTAGCAAGCGCCAACTGGCTTCCCCCATCTGGGGCTGAGGGGGATAGGATGAAATAATCAGCCACTGATGAGAGGAGCTGAAAGTCAGGGGGGGAACTTACTGCTGTGAATTACATTATTTATTTTTAGTTATTCTTTTATATATTCAGGATCATGGAATAAGCACTCACATGCTTTTTTTTTTTTTTTTTTACATCCAATCCAGTCCCCTGTGTGCATGCAGTTTTGTCAATCTTGTCGTCACCTGTTGTTGCCACTGGTACACAATGGCCTACTCTTACAAAATCGAAACAGGATTTAATATGTGTGCAATTTTCGCTGTGTGCAAATGCATGCAGAACATCTTGCCCAAACATTAGAAAACCTGTTCCATCTTTTGAAAGAATAGGCCTTTGTGTGCCGGTAGCAACTGATAATGAAAAAAAAAGTCTTGTTAAAAAACACCTTCATCATGAAAATTAGGTAATGATAGCATATACACACACACACACACACACACACACACACACACACACACACACACACAAACCATACCTTCTCAAATTCATATATATCATAACCCACAATTCACTGACAGATTGTCTGCCTGCCTCCCCCCCCCCCTCTCTCTCTCTCTCTCTCTCTCTCTCTCTCTCTCTCTCTTGGTATTTGGATCTTTATTGCTGTTGTTTAGTTAAAGGAGTTTAGTTTTTTTTTATCTCGATCTTATCCCTGTTAAGGGCGGGGACTGGATGTGAAAAAAAAGCACACGACTGCCTATTCATTATCCTCAAAATAAAAGAATTTGCATTGCCTTGCCTTGCCTCTCCCTCTCACTCTCTACCTCCCTCTGCATACAGTATATTGTTCATTATTTTATTTTTATCTTGATGTTATCCCTGAAAAGGGCAGGGACTGGATGTAAAAAAGCACATGAGTGCTTATCTATTATCCTCGAATAAAAGAATTTGCCTTGCCTTGCCTTGCCTTGCCTCTCCCTCCCTCTGAAGTAAGGGAGAGACACCGACTGCTTTCTTTCGACTGCTTTCTTTCAATGTCAATCAGTGCTATCTTTATTCATTCAAGGCACGGGCCACCTGACAACACTCCAAGTTCAGACAGCTAACGAAGGATGTGCTATTCCTGTCAGACCCCTGGCCATTATTGGATTATTTCCTCTATGGGCACCCCATCGCTGGCTGACTGGATTGTTGCAGAGAGGAGAACAACGGCTCAGCTGCTGCAGCTACTACTGGCTGCTCTGTGTGCAGCCTTCCTTCCTTCCTTCCTTCTTGTTTGTTTTCTTCTTCCTGACCTCTCTAAAGGCTGTCTTCTTTTTCTTTTTTCTTCTACTTCTTTTTTTTCTACTACTACTACTACTACTACTACTACTACTACTACTGCTACTACTACTACTACTGCTGCTACTGCTACTGCTGCTACTACTACCACTACTTCTGCTACTACTACTACTACTACTGCTACTGCTGCTACTAGCTACTACTACTACTACCACTACTTCTGCTACTACTACTACTACTGCTACTGCTGCTACTGCTACTACTACTACTACTACTACTACTACTACTGCTACTACTACTACTACTACTACTACTACTGCTACTACTACTACTACTACTGCTACTACTACTACTACTGCTACTGCTGCTACTCTGCTATACTACCACTACTCGCTCTACTACTACTGCTACTGCTGCTGCTGCTACGCTACTACTACTACTACACTACTACTCCTCTACTACTACTACTTTTACTACTACTATACTACTACAACTATTACAATTACTACTTTTACTACTACTACTACTACTACTACTACTTACTATACTACTGCTATTACTGCAACTACTACTACTACGAGCTACTTCTACTACTTCTTTTTCTTCCTCTTCTTCTTCTTATGCTCTTCCTCTTCCTTCCTTCTTTTTTGCCCCTGGCTTCTTTTTCTTCTTCTCCAACCTCTTCTTCTTTGTTCCCCATTATTTACTTCTTCCTACTCTTTCTTCGGACGGGAAAGCCTAGTGGTCAGAACATTGCGCTGGCAATTTGACGACCCAAGTTCGACTCCCGTTCGAGGGGATTTTTTCCCCTGGAGTTAACATCAGTGCTGACTCCACTCCCCCCCCAAATCTTTCAGATGAGACTGTAAACCGAAGCACTATGTGCGAACGCACACAGAACATCTTGCGCACACGTTAAATCCTGTTCCGCTTTTCGTAAGAGTAGGCCATCATGTGCCGGTGGGAACAGATGACATTTTCAAAACTGCATACACACAGGGACTGGTCGTAAAAAAGCACAAGAGTGCTTATTCCATTATCCTCGATATAAAAGAATAAATCAAATCAATATCTCTGTCTGTCTGTCTGTCTGTCTGTCTCTGTCTGTCTGTCTGTCTGTCTGTCTGTCTGTCTGTCTGTCTTCCCTTCACTCACACACAGGTTTCTTATTATCACTATTCTCATCCTCATCATCCTCATCATCCCCATTAACCCACCCACCTGCAGCACGTTGAGCAGCTTGGCTGTGTACTTGATGCCGGCCTTGGGCCTGACAATGTGGATGGGCGAGACCTTCATGGTGAGCACATCAAAGCCGCGCTGCCAGTACAGTTCCTGGTACTTCAGCAGGTGCCGCGGCTTGGCGTTCAGCCACCCGATCAGCACCACCACCGGCCGAGGCTGGGCCGAGGTGTTGGCGGGTCCCAGGGAGGAGAGTTCGAATCCCTCGATGTTGGTGGTGGTAGTGGTGGTGGTGGTCAGCTGTTGTTGTTGTTTTTGTCTGGGGAAGGGTGAGGAGGGTGAGGAGGAGGAGGAGAAGGAGGAGGAGGAGAACTGGTGTTGTTGTTGTAGTCGTCGGACCGTGCATCTCTGCGCTGCTGCTGTCCCCCCCACGGCTAGCACTTGGCTGTGTTTCTGAAACAAGTCAGAGGAGGAGGACCTAGCTAAGTTTTGAAATTAAGTGTTCCTTTGTTTAGAAAAAAAAAAAAGTAGATGTGGGGGGGGGGGGAATGAGAGAATTTTCCCCATACATGTGTTATATACACGTGTACACATGTGTACATGTGGGTGTGTGAAGAAAAAGGAAGAAAGGGGTATGCAAAGGATTCTGAGATGGCATACATAAACTATCTAAAAAATATATATATATATGTATATATATATATGTATATGTATATATATATATATATATATATATATATATATATATATATATATATATATATATATATATATATAAGCCACTCCAATAGGGAAACATATACATAGGCAGACAGCAAAATTTCAACAATATTTTTGTTTTTAATCAAGGAGTGGAGTTACTCCCATGGCAACACACTCTCCCTGGGCAGAGGGGCCCAGATTTCATTTCACAGTGAAATATGTTGTCACTGAAAGTAATAACCATAGTGGGATGAGGGAGAAGGGGAGTGGGGGAAAGGGAGGGGCTGTGAGAGGAGTAGCCACCATCTGCTGAAAGGGCGGAGAGAGAAAAGTCTCCCTTCAGATGGGGATTCCATTCGATCCCACAACCTTTCACATTCAAGACAGACCAGTAACACTATCCCTACACCACGCCATCCTTATTTCAAATTCACAGCAAAGTTCACTGCATGGCCTTCATGGTTCCACCACTCTCATTTTGTTTTTTTGTTTTTTGTTTGGGGGGGGGGGGGGGGGAGGGT
>CM060336.1:32423259-32425759 GCA_030674155.1 Stramonita haemastoma | reverse complement strand
CTCTTGCACCTTCTTCTTTCTCTCCTTTTTTTTCTGTCTGCATTGAGTGCCCTGCTCTGTGTCTCTACATCTCCTGTGGGGAAAAGCAAACAGACGACATGTGTCAGTTGCTGTCACACATGTGCTAGGTAGGTAGGTAGTAGGCCAGCCGGTCTGGTCATGTCTCTCTTTGGCGGTGGGCGTGAGACTATTTTCTCCAGCTTCACTGGCTGGCTGGCCCTTAAAAATTCCTCCTTGAGTTGTTAATAAGAGGGCCATGCGACCGACACACCAGCATCCCAAAAAGTAAGGCTTCGTAAAACCAGGGCGAACATTTTTAAAAAAATATTAAGTAAAATGGATCATCTGTCACTGTAAACGCAGAGCATCTTGCGCCCACGTTATAACCAGTCACTTCTTTCGAAAGAATAAGCCGAAGTTTTGTGTGACAGTGCTGTGAGGACGTATGACCAAATTTACAAACCTGCATACGCATGGAAAACTGGATGTAATAAAGGACACGAAAGCTTATAATGATAATAAAACGATTTTCTCAAACACACACACACAACACACACACACACACACACACACACACACACACACACACACACACACACACACACACAAAAGCGAAGGTACGTCTCGAAATTGGATTATCCGGACTCCTTGAAACACACCATGATCTCCTCTAAAACAGTTGGCAAGTATCCTCCCCAATCAGCACGAAGCCAACTAGCATATGTGCAGTGTATGTTATGATATAATACAAAGCAAAGGAAACCTAGGGACATGATCAAGTGGCAGTTCGTCCTTTTTTCACAAATGACAGACCAAAACAAGAGGGTTGAATAATACTTCTCGAGTGGTGCAGTTTCAACCGTTCCTGTGTCTTCATCTTTAACCCCACGGAGTGTCTCCCCTATGGGGGGCTAACTGTTGTTTTTTTTCTGTCTTGGTGGTCACTAACACCGCTTGAAATTTCTCTACCTGCTGCTCTTTTCCCTGTTTCGGTCCCCACTACCAGCCTTCTTTCTCCTGCTTCTTCTCTTTTGATCTCCCCGTTTTGTTCATCTTCTTTCCTCATGTTCGTCCCTCTACTTCTCTTTCTCGCTCCCTCTGCTTCTAATGTGTTGTTGCTCATGTTGCCATTGCCTTCTTTTTATTTCCAGCATAAAGTCATACAATGTATGACACTGCCAGCATACAGTCAGACAATATGGACAACACTGCCAGCACAAAGTCAGACAAATGAATAATGACACTGCCAGCTGTAAACCAGGCAATGTGTGGTAACAGTGACTGGCTGAAGGGACCAGCAGTGCCAAGATCTATGCAATTTTATTGTATTGCATACCACTTCAAGTCATGGCAGATTTTCCAGTGTCAACATCCACCTGCCAAAGTGCATAACGTTTGTGGGGGGTGTGCGCGCGCACGTGCTGCGTGCGTGCGTGCGTGCGTGTGTGTGTGTGTTACATTCGAATTGCGTGCGTGCGTGCGAGCGTGCGGCGTGCGTGTGTGTGTGTGTACATTCGAATTTGTTAAAACTGTAAATTGTTGTTGATTGTTGTTGTGTTAGATCAAATGCAAGCGCTTTGATTTGTTTTTTTACAAGATATTAGCGCTATACAATTCCCGTGTATTATTTATTATTTTTTATTATTTCCCTTCCCCCCTCCTCTTGTTGATGTGATTTTCTTTCTCTTTTTTTTTCTTTTGTTTTGTACCTGGGCTAACGCTGCACCAATACTGAGATATACACGCATGCCACCGTTTTATGTGATCTTTTTTGAATTAGTAGAAGACTTCATAAAGTTGTATTATCAGTTCTAGCTGGAGCAAGGAAAGAAAGAAATGATAAAATTAATAACAATAGCAGAGTGCACATACGCGATGTCCCCACTCTGCTCCATACCCCGGATGCACTCAGCTAGGATGTGGCCTCTTAAAGGATATTACTACAAGTGCAATGCACGGACACAAAGCATCTTCAGTGTCATATTATGAACTTAAAAAAAAAAAAAACAGGAATGTTAAAAAAAGACAATAAATCCATGAATTTTTTATTATTTCATTTTTATTATAGCCAAGCTGACATGGGAAGCCAAAGCAGGGTGCCAAACACAGATGGAAAGAATGAAAAAAAAACAACCCCAAACTGTTGCGACATAACAAATAATGAATTCAAAACCACTCCTCTCTCTCTCTCCTCTCTCTCTCTCTCTCTCTCTCTCTCTCTCTCTCTCTCTCTCTCTCTCTCTCCCTCACGTCACGACCAATCACACACACACACACACATCACACACACACACACACACACACACACACAACAACACACACACACACACACAACACACACACACACACACACACACACACACACACCCTGCTCCCACGCATCCTCCAAACACACACCACCCACACCACCTACTGACAGGTTAACGGGTTTAACTTCAGCTGTAACACCATGTGTTGCCATAACAAACAAAAAAACCCTAAAACCCAATACCCTGCTAAC
>CM060336.1:32410759-32420759 GCA_030674155.1 Stramonita haemastoma | reverse complement strand
TTTTCGTCGTAAAGTGGATCTATAGGCTTAAGGGACAGAAGAAATTGTCCCAAACATCCTCTCTCTTTTTCAGCTTTGCCATGGAGATGAATGATGTTACCCTGTACTGTGTGTGTCGTGTCGTGAAATGGTTTTTCCGTCGTAAGTGACTATAGGCTTAAGGGACAAAAAGAAATTGTCCTCCCAGGGTCTGGAAACTTCTTGTAGAAACTGACCTTAATTTCTCCTTTCCTTCACCAGGTGGGCTGCCGATGTTGAGACTAAAAAAAATCACAAGACAACTTAACTCGAACTCAACTGAACTGCATCCATCGCCACTGTCATCGGTATTGTAGCAAGACACAAGACAAGCGATTCCAAACAAAATAAAAATGTGATGATGCCTATTGTCTTTTTTGAGAGTACGAATCAGGAAAACAACAGAATCCCCCCCCCCCCCCCCCCCCCCCCGGGAAAGTTAGAGAGTAGTACTTGGTTTACATTCGCAGCGCTCGACTGAGTTTTTAATTTTTTTGTAATATATATATATATATATATATATATATATATATATATATATATATATATATATATATATATATATACCATTATTTTGGGCTGTGATTTCATGTATGCTGATTAAAAAAAACAAAAAACCCCATGTACTAAGCAGTTTACAAACAACTTTCAGTTACGTTTGTGCGGGTTCACGCACCTAGCTGAACGCCTTAATCCAATCAGCGACAAGAAACCCAGTTAAAGACACAACACCCATGCAAAACATTTCATACACTCTAATAATACTTATCATACCTTACACATCTGCCAAGAATTCTTCTCGGCCATTATCTTTCAAAGACTTCTCCTTTTAAAAAAAACAAACAAACAAACAAAAAAAAAACCTTATGAAGTCGACGAAACTCTACTCTGCATTTTCCAATGTCTCTTTAAACAAGTTGAACATGACGGAGCCCATCCCTCTCAAGGATGAAGATTGCATGCTAGGTATGTCTGTCTGCCATCAGCTATGAGTGTCCCTAATCTTCATGGAAAGATCTATAGATGGGTTTTCAGTATGGGTGCACAAAATATTGAACGTACTTTTTCACGCGGGGGTTCAATTTATAATCTAATCCACAGGGGGAACGGACCCTGAATGAAGTCAACTCCATGGGGTAAGGGGGTGGGGATAGGGGGTGCCTTTAAAAAGACGTGCTCTGCCTCAATAGATTCGAGTCCGCGACCTCAGTTAAAAGCAGATCATGAAGAGCTTGATGCTTTAACCATCTGCTTTGCCACGGCAAAATCCACTGCACTGGTAACCAGCTTTTTTTCTCTTTTTTTTTTTTTTTTTTTTTTTCTTTCCATTGGTCTTTAAATTTCGAATGGTTGTTGTTCGTGGCACACATGTGTAGTTCCGTGTGGTTTAAGCTGTGCACAGAATTTCTGAACACTTCCTTAACAATCACGGTAACTATTAACCCCCTCAGTCCAACACCCAAACCTCTCTCCCCCTTCCATGCTAGCGCGCGGGCGCGCGCGCACACACACACACACACACACACACACACACACACAGCAGATACACACACACGCGCGCGCGCGCACGCACGCACGCACGCACGCACCACACCGCACGCACGCACGCACGCACGCAGCACGCACACATATACAGACACACGCATGTGGCGCGCGCCGCGCTATGCACATACACACACACGGCGCGCGCGCGCGCGCGCGTGCATCGCCCGTGATCTTTATATGAATCACGAACGATTATTAAGAGTTTAGAATATGTTGCCGACTCGATGATGTGTTTAGTATTTTTAAATTTGAAAAAGAAAGTTAAAAGAAAACCAATACTGAGCTCATTAATTTGAAAACACATTATAGCAATAATGTTTTAAAGAAACTAAATTATAATTTAAATTATATCGAATACACATGATACATACGACTGTGTTTCCCAGGGCAGCAACCTAAATTTCACTAGGATTATATACATCATTTTGAGATGTGGCGCTTGCCGAAACGTGATATGATATGTCATGTGTTAAATCAAATGCGCATTTAGTGCCTATTACAGGTCTACAATTTGTTGTAATTAGCCAACATAATTACAGTGTTTATAAATGTGTAACGTATGGCAGGGAAAAAAACAACAGCAGCAGCTTTTCAACAGAAAGAATACAACTTAAGTCAGGCCAACCTGACTCTGCAAATATACAAACTCTGATAAACGAAACCAGAAACAAACTCTAAATAAACCGTTCTAGCAAATCAGTCTTAATCTCTACAGCTCTACACCTATATCATAGATAAATCAAAGCTATCGATAGCAGGGAAAATACCTAAATTTGGAGATGTTTTCAGAATTATAATGACTGGCATTTCGCTTCCTCCAGGACCTCCCTGTTTCTTTTCTTGTGGTTGTGTGGTGTGTGTGTGTGTGTGTGTGTGTGTGTGTGGGGTGTGTGTTGTGTGTGTGTGTTGTGTGTGTGTGTGTTGTTGTCGTTGGTGTGTTCATTAACTAAGGATTTACTAACATGTTAATAAAAAACTTTTTTTTAAAAATGACCTAAAATAAAATCTAAAAAAAACAATGACCTAGGGCCAAAAAAATTAAAGCAAAGGAGACCACCAAAGAAAAATATGTTTAAAAAAAAAAGAAAAAAAAAAGTTTTAGAGTCAATCAAATCTATATGACAGGCAATGAACGCATACATTTCCAGCCAGAAACAAAACTAGCAATTTTGGTGAAACATGTGCCGGTTTAACCAGTTCGCTGAACCCTACATTTCCTGTATCAAAAACTATTTTTGTGTTCACGTGAAGGGCTGCTAAGGCCAGTTCATATTATTCCGAGTCACCTGTCTAGCTCATAAATTCCTCTTTTTTTTTTCATTTTTTTTTTTTAAAACCAAAGATATGTATCATCATATTACCAGCATGGCCAGTACGCCACAGTGTCACACATTCCAAGGGCTTCGCGTATGAATTTTCTTTTATTCATTTGTATGATGACCATTATGCGTGACACGATTAACTAGTCTGTTTTTGCATTATTCCGACCACAACGTCAGTTTCGCGTGACAGTCAGTTGCTCCATCATGTATACACGTGTTTAGTTTCGCCCGCGAGACAAACGTTCCCGATTGAAGGCGAAATGCAAGCCTGGCCTGAAGCTAGCCGTGGCTTAAGAATATAATACATATAATAATATATATACATGTATGCTCTAGAAAGATGTGACATTCCGAATAACTTACATACATGTATACATACATACATACATACATACATACAACATACATACATAATAATTACATTACATATATACATACATACATACAAATAATTACATGACATATATCATAATACATACAATACACATACATACAACAGTACAGACAGACAGACAGACAGACACAGACAGACAGACAGACAAACAATTACATGTACATACATACATACATACATACAACACGCGCGCCGCGCGCCGCACGCACGCACGCACGCACACACACACACACACACACACACACACACACACACAACACACACACACACAACACACACACACACACACACACACACACACACACACACATACACACATACACACATACACACACATATTCACCACACACACTTTTTGTTGATATCACTATTTTAAGACTAAACTGAAGAACAGCAACACACACACCTTACATACTACATGTGTCTCTGCTTACGTTGAGAGCATGGTTTCCAAGGAGATAGGTCACCATTTAAAAACACCACCCCTAGGATTTTTTTCCCTTATTGTTGCAACAAAACAAAAACAATTTTTTTTAAATTTTAAAAGCCACCCCCAAGGGCGCGCATTTTCTCATATTTTCCTCATACAGGAGCCGTCACCATGGAAATGCTTTCACAGAAAACTAAAGGATTTTTGAAAGAACATCTGTACTAGGGTGTGGTGTTGTGGCTGTGGTTGTGGTTGTGTGTGTGTGTGTGTGTGTGTGTGTGTGCGTGCGTGCGTGCGTGCGTGCGTGCGTGCGTGCGTGCGTGTGTTGGCCTTCAATTTTACGTCTCTTCATATAAAAGTGATATTAACAAAAATTGATGTTATTTTCTTTTCTCTCTCTCTCTTTGTGTGTGTGTGTGTGTGTGTGTGTGTGTGTGGGGTGTGTGTGTGTGTGTGTGTGTGTGTGTGTGTGTGTGTGTGTCCGTGCTTCTGAATGTCTGTGCATGCATCTGTACCTAAAATGCACGTGTTCATGGAACGCACTTTTTTCTCTTTGTGCCCTTTCACTAAAAAAGTTTCCCACCTTTTTCTTTTTTTATATAAAAAAATTCCCCAAGACCCCTCCTCCCGCTCCCCCCCCCCCTAACACACACACCCACACACACACCAACACACACACCCACGCGCACAACAACACACACACCGGCGCCGCCGCACACACACACACTTCTTGTGATATCACTATTTAGTGAAAGGACGTTAAACTGAAGAACAGCAACACACACACACACAACACACACAACACCACACACACACACACACACACCACACACCAACACACACACACACAACCCGTCTAATATCACAATTTGTGAAAAGACGTTAAAAAAAATTGAACACACACACACACACACACACACACACACCCCACACACACACCACACACCACACACACACACACACCACAATCGTTCCCAGATAGTGAGATATCACTCTCCACCCCCACATGCGATCAGTGATACGAATAACAAAGCGATAGGTCTAACGTCGGACATCCACTTCTTTCTTCTATGCTTGTGAAAGTGCGCAAATCTCTCTTCTCTCTCTCTCTCTCTCCTCTCTCTCTCTCTCTCTCTCTCTCTCTCTCTTCTCTCTCTCTCTCCTGAGGCTATCTTTTTATCTGGATGTTATCCCTGAAAAGGGCGGGGACTGGATGTAAAAAAGCACATGAGTGCTTATCTATTATCCTCGAATAAAAGAATTTTGCCTTGTCTCTCTCTCCTCTCTCACTCACTCACATCACTCACTCACTCACTCACTCACTCACCACACACCACTACCACACACACACACACACACACACACACACACACACACACACACACAACACACACACACACAGTCTCCCTTCCTGCTGTAAAAACCCACCCCTCCCATTCCCCCTTCCTCTATTTTGACCTCAAATGCAATGTCACTTCTAGCGAGAAAACAGATAATAAAGACAGAAGACTTCCACAAATACCCCCCCCCCCCCAACACCACACACACACACACACACACACACACACACACACACACACACACACACACACACACACACACACACACACACAACACAATGACATTACACATAAACTAACAGACTACTACTAACACACACACACACACACACCACACACACCACACACACACACACACCACACACACACACACACACACACTACACAAAACACACGAGAAAAGAAAATAACATCAATTATAATTATTGTATATATGTTCATTCCCACATTATGTGCAACGTCCTAAACTTCCGCCCAGAAGTGAATTAATAGCTTTCCCGGCTCAGAGCGAATGTAACAGGCCTGTGGTGTCGTTAAACGGTATACTTGTCGCTAACTGGATTGATTACTGGAGGCCTTCGTTGAGCGAGCCTGATCCAAACATACTAGAAATTATTTTAAAACTGCTTAGCACATCGTTTTCTATCCACACATATGAAATTCAAAACAGGAGTCGACCCATAATAACGCCCACCAAAAAAAAAAAATTAATAGAAACCCAGTCGAGACTGCGATCTAAAACGAGCACTCTCTAACTTTCCCGGTAACAAAATCTATTGTTTTCACACTCGATTCGCACCTCACAAAGACAACAGTGAATTGTCAGATTTGGAATCGATTGTCTTGCGATTTGTATAGTCTGTGGTTGGCAGCCCACCTGGTGAAGGAAAGGAGAAGGGGAAGTTTCCATGTGCAGAGTTTGCAGAGGGGAAAAGGGCGAGTTTTCCGTCCTCGTGGCAATAATTATTATAGCCTTTAGGGACATGCTGGTGTGGGGGGTGCAAGCACCCACGAAGAAGTCGTTTTTGTTGTTCCTCACTGATGTTCTTAGCTCGAGTTTCCAGACCCTAGGAGGAGTTCTTATATAGGCTATCTCTCTCTCTCTGTTGGGCCTGTCCATTTTACGACAACAACCGATTCACGACACAACTGTCGTCTGCAAAAGTGCAAGCAACCCAATTACAGCATTATAGGCTACATCCTTAGCTCTCACAGGAAAAGTGCACTTGTATGAATGCGCGCAAGCAAGTTTAGCGCTTGCTCTTCTCTTCTCTTTCTCTCTCTCCCTCTCTTTCTCTCTCTGTGCGCGCGTGCGTGCGTGCGTGCGCGCGCGCGCGCCTGCGTGCGTGCGTGCATGCGCGCCTAGCGCCTGTGTGCATTTATACAAATGAAAGCACATCATGTATGTGTGTAATACACTTTTCCATGCTAGTGTGCACCCCTCTATGTGTATGTAATATTAACATGTATGGGTGTCTACGTGTATGTTTGTATCATGTGTGTGTGTGTGTGTGTGTGTGTGTGTGTGTGTGTGTGTGTGGTGTGTGCGTGTCGCGCGCGCGCGCGCGCGTGCGTGCGTGCGTGCGTGCGTGTGTGTGTGTGTGTGTTGTCGTGCGTGCGGTGCGTGCGTGCGTGTGCGTGCGTGCGCCGCACGCGTGCGTGGCAGACAGGCATACTGAAAAGGAATTTAAATGTACACGCGTGAGCGGCATGCCATTGCACTGCTGTGCTTGCTTTAATTTAGTTTTAAACTGGAAAAAACACACTACTACGTGTAACTAAGGAAGAGAAAAAAAAAAAAGTATCAAACAATGCACAGGCTTCGCTGGTATTTTCCGGCCTCACTGGTAGCCGCCCCTCAGTTATTTATTGTCTGTAAAATATAGCATGCAGGCCACTGGCCTCTGCTAATGCAGCCCTGATGTTGTAGTGAGGACACACAGGGCATTCATTCTCACTGTCGGCTGATTTAGTGAGGTGACAGAAACACGCTGTCAACTAGAGACAATTTTATGCTGCTACAGTACTAGTCTACTTACTACTATACATCGATGCTGGAGTCGAGCGGCCGCATTAATGAAGAAGTATGCAGAACGTTAATTGGGTTTTTATGTATTTTTGGTTTGGTTTGTTTTTTTGTTTTTTGGGGGTTGTTGTTTTTTTTGTTTGTTGTTTTTTTTTTGGGGGGGGGTTGCTGCCTCATCTTCTGTAACGCCCCCCCCCCCCCCCGCCCTGCTGTTCCCACGCCGCTCATCTCAATCTTCCCGCCACAGCCACACCCAGATTTGTTATACATGTCTCATCTTCTGGGTCAGGGAGTCCACAGGGAGCCCATCAATATCAGGCCGCCGTGGGGCCACCAGCCAGAGGGGTCCTGCACTTCTGCTGGGTCACTTTTTGGTGGTGTTTAGTGGTGCCTGTTCTAAGCTAACATACGCAGAACGTTATTTTTATGATCTATTTATACGATCAGATCAAAATTCCAAGATGGAATATACATACATGTATATGTACATAAACGTTACACACGATGAGTTAATCAGGAGTCACTGAAGTTGGTAGTAGTTTTGCCCACCAAGAAGGCCATGCCATCCAGGGCTGTCACCTCGTCCAAAATCATGATATATTTGCTTCAGGTCTAGTTAGTAGATCGGTGGTCTAGCGGTACGATACCTAGAGCTACGAAATGAGAGGTGGCAGGTTTGAATCCCACCTGAAGCCGAACTAACCCCCCACACCTATCCATCCATTAGAACCACCAGTGGTGATCTGGTAACTTGTCTTTCTCGGATGAGAGATAATTCGAAGTCTCGTGAATTTGCTTTTTAGAGCACATCGAGTCCGCAGCAAGAACACGTTTTATAAGTATATATTTCACTCTCACAGAGAAAAGGAACTTTATAAATTACCGGTATAATTATGATACACATTCAAGAGAGGAGTGAATGTGGCTTATGCAATCGCTGGACTGCAAGTTTTAATCTATAAATCAGATACACAAACATTCAGTACAATACAATACGATACTTTACAGCAGTATGCAACAACAAAACAATGAGACCAGCATTGCAACAGAAAATCTATAGGGCCTTCCCCTCCCCCAAACTGATTAAAACAACAAAATAAACAACACAAAACTAAGTAAACATCACAAACTAAGACAGAAACCCCCAAGTATCATGTTAGATCTAAATACAAAATGCTAGCTGTTAAAGTCCGGTTGATCAAGCCAAACCAAAGTTAATATTTTCAAATGGTGAAAAACAGGCCTTTCTTTGTGATGAACTGTTTGATATTTTAAACAATACCAATGACTGTATTCAAATACAAGATAATGATTGTATCCAAATCCATACCAAACAGTTCTTGCTAATTATGTAAATGGTTTATGACACAGCATAAGGCAATAAAGCAAAAGGCGCGTCTGCTCTCCCTTTCAAAGTTGTAGTTTGATCTAACCGGGTTTAACCAGACAAATATATGACAATTATAATGCAGGCACATGTATTATTGGCTTACCAGCAAGCCGAAGCTATTTACCTGCAGTGTATAGAGATCGTTTTATACTTTTATAGTTATCGTTGTGACTCACAGAGAGAAGAGAGAGAGAGAGAGAGAGAGAGAGAGAGAGAGAGAGAGAGAGAGAGAGAGAGAGAGAGAGAGAGAGAGGAGGAGAGAGAGGGAGAGAGAGAGAGAGAGAGAGAGAGAGAAGAGAGAGAGAGAGAGAAGAGAGAGAAGAGAGAAGAGACAGAGAAGAGGAAGACAGAGAGAAGAGCGAGACAGAGAAGACAGAGACAGACAGACAGACAGCAGAGAGCGAGAGGGACAGAGAGAGCGAGAGAAGAGACAGAGCAGACAGAGCAGAAGAGAGAGAGACAGACAGAGAGACAGAGACGAAGAGACAGACAGACAGACAGACAGCAGAAGACAGAAGAGACGATAGACAGAGACGACCGCAGAGTGTGTGTGTGACAGACAGACAGACAGACAGACACAGAGAGAGAGAGCGTGGTGTGTGTGTGTGTGTGTGTGTGTGTGTGTGTGTGTGTGTGGTGTGGGTGTGTGTGTAAAAGGGGGAAGGGGAGGGGGGGGGGGCATGGGCGCGTTCTTGCAGGGCTGGGCAATAAGAGAAATTATACTGTTATTGTTATTGCACTGGAAGACGTAGATCTAAATCCAAAACTTTAGATCTAAAACGAAGAACAAAAATATCTCAATAGTAAAAAATACGAACTGAGCTTGAGTGTGAAACAACTGAAAAATATATCTATAGATCAAACTGTAAGAGTCTCATAGTAATACTTGTACGAGTGGAGAGAGCACAACGTTGTACAACACGTACATGTACTAGGCCTATGTAAATTAAGTAGTCTATACCCGAATGACCACGTTAGATTTTAGCCTAATGGACTGATCATTTCTCTGTAATCCATGGATCAATTCTTACCCTAAACAAAATATCGATATAAATCGGTTCTGTGATTCCTTCCAAAAGAAGGAAAAGGTGGAGGTTAATCTTCGATTTGTCATTCTACTGGTAAGAGAAAAAATCTACACGATCCTGACTTGATTTTTAAAACCATCTCCGGTAAGTTGAGTAACTGGGCCTATGGGCTAGATCTATCTATCGGCTATAGATACCATAAGCTACACAATGAATGAATCAGACAAGTGAAAAGATCTACAGCCGATTTATGGTAATACTGCCATAAACAGTATCTAAAAAGAGTTGTGGCAGCTGAAACTAAGCGTTACTGAACACTGAAACCTGCAGGGGATAACTTTTTTAAAAAAGATATAATGCGATTATGATGATTATAACGATGATTATGATAAGCTAGCCTACACCTGGTTGCTGTCTTTAAGCACGATTGTGATGTTTACCACACTTATTGAATTAATCAACAGTTCTCTACAACTCTACAGAAGCCTAAAACGAACTCGGATACCA
>CM060336.1:32368259-32390759 GCA_030674155.1 Stramonita haemastoma | reverse complement strand
GTCTCTGTTTCTCTCTGTCCCCCCCCCTCTCTCTCTCTCTTTGTCTCTGTCTGTCTCCCCCACCTTTCTCTCTCTCTCTCCCTCTGTATGTCTCTTTTTGCCTCCCTTACAAACAAACAAACACACACACACACAGATACAGACACAGACACACACACACACACACACACACACAAGCACACACACATACACACACACAAGCACACACACATACACACACACAAGCATACATACACACACAAACAAGCACAAACAAGCACACACACACACACACACATACACACACACACACACACACACACACACACACACACACACACACACACACACACACACACACACACACACACACACACACACACACACACAGAGGGAGAGAGAGGGGGAAGAGAAATATCAACATACAGGCAGATGGTTGTCCTTGTATTTTTGTACAGTGAGGGCACGATTTACTCAGTTCGGGGAGAACATCTTGGATTTCTTGTACAGAATCCGTTTTGTGGCTGCTTTACAATACAATACAGTACAATACAATACAGTACAATACAGTACAGTGCAATACAGTACAATGCAATACAATATAATACAACACAACACAAGAAAATACAATACAATACAGTACAATGCAATACAGGGCAATACAGTACAATGGAATACAATATAATACAATACAACACAAGAAAATACAATACAATACAGGGCAATACAGTACAATACAATACAATATAATACAATACAACACAAAAAAACACAGTCCAGCACAATACAATACAACACAAGAAACAAAACAACACAATACAAAACATTGCAAAAACAATACAACACGAAGCTATACGACACGACGCAACCAACGCAACACAGAGCCAAGTAGTGTAATGCAACACAGTGCATCATACTGCAATACACCACACCACACCACACCACGCCACATAATTATACCGTTGAATACACAAAGTATTCAACTGCACTGGTGTTCAACAATTTGGTTAATGCAAATGTTGTGTTTTTGTTTTTTTTATATGAAAGTTTGCTAAAAAAAAAAAAAAAAAAGGGGGGGGGGGGGGGGGGGCAAAATTCGTGCCATTTTATTTTTGCACAAGGTGGGCCTACTGTAGTAGTAGTAGTAGTAGTAGTAGTAGTAGTAGCAGCAGCAGCAGCAGCAGCAGCAGCAGCAGCAGCAGCAGCAGCAGCAGCAGCAGCAGCAGTAATAGTTGTTGTTGTAGTAGTAGTAGTAGTAGTAGTAGTAGTAGTAGTAGTAGTAGTAGTAGTAGTAGTAGTAGTAGTATCAGCAGCAGCAGTAGCAGCAGCAGCAGCAGCAGCAGCAGTAGTAGTAGTAGTAGTAGTAGTAGTAGTAGTAGTAGTAGTAGTAGTAGTAGTAGTAGTAGTAGTAGCATCAGAGGGGGTGGTGGGGATGGTGGTGGCCGTGGTTGTGGTGATAGTGGTAGTGGTGGTGACTGGGTGGTGATGATGATGGGGGTGGTAATTAATGCGTTGTTGAAGTGCGGAAGGCTTGTAAGGGGAATAATCTACAACTCTTTTTCGAATTTTCTTTTGAAAAGTTTTTCCCCTTGAACTGAAAACTGCAGAACATGTGTGTACCTATGATGGTGATGGGGTTGGTCAGCTGGTGCACAAACGGGTCATTCATAATCATAATCATAATTCTGTTTATAGCCCTACCGACCACAAAAGGGGGGCGGGATAGCCTAGTGGTTAGAACACTGCGCGCGCGATTTGACAACCCGGGTTCGATTCCCGTTCCGAGGGGATTTTTCTCCTGGAGTTAAAATCAGTGCTGACTCCACTCTCCCCCAAAGTCTTTTGGATGAGACTATAAAACGAGGCCCCGCGTGTGATTGCACGCAGAACTTCTTGCGCACACGTTAAATCCTGTTCCGCTTTTGGTAAGAGTAGGCCATCATGTGCAGGTGGGAACAGATGACATTTACAAAACTGCATACACAAGGGGACTGGATGTAAAAAAACACAAAAGTGCTTATCCCATTAGCCTCGATATAAAAGAATAAAATAAAATAAATAAAATAAAACAAATGAAACCCATATCAGGGCTGTCACATCATTCAGTGTCAGTGGCTCCAGTAACTTTCATCTTCAGGTTCAAAACCAACACTTCCTAATACTTTCAAATATCTAACACTGTTCATCTGAAACCCCCCCAAAAAAACAACAACAACAAAAACAACAACAACAAAAAAACAAAAAAAACAACAACAACATTAAATGACACAGTACCTAAATTATTTAATTCATGAAGACAAATAAACCAGACTGTGCTGAGGACGCCAGCCATTCCGCTTAATTTATCATCCCCAGATTAAAAAAAGAAAAAGAAAACACGTAAAAAAAGGACAACAAACATGTTTAAGTACAAGAATATACATAAAAAGTGCCACATGGGCAAATACCACTGCAGAATGGACATCCTGTGCCCATCCCAGTGTCTAAGTCTCACTACCTGGTCGCCAGAACCAACCAAAAAAAAACCAAAAAAGAAAACACAGGCAGAGTGAAATATAATGAAAACAAAAAAAATTGTTTGAAAGAGTTGCTTGAAAAAAAAGGTAGGAAAGTGGACT
The DNA here is from genome assembly GCA_030674155.1 of Stramonita haemastoma. Lineage (NCBI taxonomy): Eukaryota > Metazoa > Mollusca > Gastropoda > Neogastropoda > Muricidae > Stramonita > Stramonita haemastoma. Next base: position 32,388,162 of record CM060336.1, on the reverse strand, counting down.
GGGAAGGCAGAAAATAAGCACAAGAAATTACAGAAAGATAAAGAGAAAGACATAAAGAAAGAAAGAGATAGAAAAGTGGAAATGTCCAGCACAGAATTTCCAAAAGGTGGGGATGCTATTTATACTGAAAGAACCCCCGGCATTCCTACAGGGGTGGTGGGGGGGGTCATTACCATTTGCTTTATACAGCAATGGGGGACGGGATAGCTCAGTGGTCAAAGCGCTCGCTTTCCCCCAGCCAATGTTAAGCAGCGTCGAGCGTGGTTGCCAATTGGATGGGTGACCGTTTGCGCGCCTTGGCTACAGTACAATTTCCCCAGTTGTAAATGGGTACCTGCCCTCTTTAGGGTCAGGGATGGTAAAGCAGTGAGGGAGAGGAGATGGGCGCCGCCCTCATCATGCTAGCCCCTAGAGAATTTATTTATTTACTTTATACCACTTTATGTCACAGCAGATTTCTCTGCGTGAAATTCGGGCTGCTCTCCCCGGAGAATGCGCATCGCCACAAGTGCAGCGCCTCCCCATTATTTCATTTTATTCCCTCAGGAATGGTGTCTAAACACGACACCTGTGTTCATGCTGGGTTTTTAAAAAAATAATTTTGTCATCCGCTCCTACCGGCACACGATGGCCTGCTCTTCCGAAAGGCGGAACGGGGTTTTAACGTATGCGCAAGATGTTCGCGTGCGTTCGCACATAGGGGCCTCGGTCTAAAGTCTTTTCAGAAGGACTTTGACATTCAGTTTGATTTTTTCGTCAAACTGGGAAGAATTGGCGAGGCTGGGAAACGAACCAAGAACCTCGAGGTTTACTTGTTGGCAGGGAAACGTCTTAACCATCCCGCCACCCTCTTTATTTATTTTTAGTTAGTTGGTAATGTAGGGGGCAGGATAGCTCAGAGGTCAGAGCACTCACTTTCCCCAAGCCAATGGCAGCATCGTGCGTGGTTACCAATTGGATGGGTGACTGTTTGCACGCCTTGGCTTCAGTACAGTCCCCCAGTTCACCCAGTTCACCCAGCTGTAGATGGGTACCTGCCCTCTTTAGGGTCAGGGAAGGTAAAGTAGCGAGGAAGAGGAGATGGGCGCCGCCCGCGATATGCTGGCCCCTAGAGAAGCTGAGGTCTCTGATGCCTGACTCCCTTATGTCCACATAGGTCATGGGACACCTTTACCGCTTAGTGTTTTGTCATTTTTAATTTATACACTTGCAACCATCACAAGCTGGGTTTTATTGTCCAGTTTAGAGAGTGTATATAGACCGGCAACTGATTAAGTCGCTGTCCTGTGACGTATAAATTTGCGACGCCGGTGTGTGTGTGTGTGTGTGTGTTGTGTGTGTGTGTGTGTGTGTGTGTGTGTGTGTGTGTGTGTGTGTGTGTGTGTGTGTGCGTGCGTGCGTGCGTGCGTGCGTGCATGCGTGCGTGTGTGTGTGTGTGTGTTAAGTCAAAGTCAAATTTTTATTTCCAGATGGCACACGTGTGTGTGTGTGTGTGTGTGTGTGTGTGTGTGTGTGTGTGTGTGTGTGTGTGTGTGTGTGTGTGTGTGTGTGGTGTGTGTGTGTGTGCGCGCATGAGTGCGTGCGTGCGTGCGTGCGTGTGTGTGTGTGTGTGTGTGTGTGTGTGTGTGTGTGTGTGTGTGTGTGTGTGTGTGTGTGTGTGTAAGTCAAAGTCAAATTTTTATTTCCAGATGGTACACGTGTGTGTGAGTGTGTGTGTGCGCGCGCATGAGTGCGTGGATGCGTGTATCATGTTACTGAGCGTTATATCACTCTTGCCCACTAACCCATAATATGATAAAGATATTATCTTTTTGTTATGTTTGTCTGTCGTCTTCGACGATGGCCTGCAAAGCAATAGAAGAAGCAGCAGCTGTTTCAGAAATAGGGCAGAAATGTGATTATTGTCGAGACGCCTTGCCCACAGTACATCCCTACTCTCTCGGCCAAGAGAGCACAAGGACAGTCAGCGTTGGAGATGTTCTCCGAGGGCCAACTAGCCCCCTGGGCTGCAGCACATAAGGACTGTGCAAGTCAAGCCTCCTAGTCAGAGAGTCATAGTCAATCACTAAAGACAGCTGTAAAGTGGAATGTCATGAGTGGGAAAGCCACTGATCATACAGTCTCTCAATTTGCTGTTGCCCCCAGCATCAATGGTTTAATCAAGAACTGTGATAAAACCCAAACGGTAACCCATATAATTACTTCACATCATTACTTCCCATCATTACTTCAATAACCCACATCATTACTTCCCATCATTACTTCAATAACCCACATCATCACTTCACATCATTACTTCCCATCATTACTTCAATAACCCACATCATTACTTCACATCATTACTTCCCATCATTACTTCAATAGCCCACATCATTACTTCACATCATTACTTCACATCATTACTTCACATCATTACTTCAATAGCCCACATCATTACTTCACATCATTACTTCAATAACCCACATCATTACTTCACATCATTACTTCCCATCATTACTTCAATAACCCATATCATTACTTCCCATCATAACTTCAATAACCCACATCATTACTTCACATCATTACTTCCCATCATTACTTCACATCATTACTTCACATCATTACTTCAATAACCCACATCATTACTCCACATCATTACTTCACATCATTACTTCACATCATTACTTCAATAACCCACATCATTACTTCACATCATTACTTCAATAACCCACATCATTACTTCACATCATTACTTCCCATCATTACTTCAATAACCCACATCATTACTTCACATCATTACTTCAATAACCCACATCATTACTTCACATCATAACTTCAATAACCCACATCATTACTTCACATCATTACTTCCCATCATTACTTCCCATCATTACTTCCCATCATTACTTCACATCATTACTTCAATAACCCACATCATTACCACATCATTACTTCAATAACCCACATCATTACTTCACATCATTACTTCAAGAACCCACATCATCACTTCACATCATTACTTCAATAACCCACATCATTACTTCACATCATTACTTCACATCATTACTTCCCATCATTACTTCACATCATTACTTCAATAACCCACATCATTACTTCCCATCATTACTTCAATAACCCACATCATTACTTCCCATCATTACTTCCCATCATTACTTCAATAACCCACATCATTACTTCACATCATTACTTCACATCATTACTTCCCATCATTACTTCACATCATTACTTCAATAACCCACATCATTACTTCCATCATTACTTCAATAACCCACATCATTACTTCCCATCATTACTTCCCATCATTACTTCAGTAACCCATATCATTACTTCACATCATTACTTCACATCATTACTTCAATAACCCACATCATTACTTCCCATCATTTCTTCCCATCATTACTTCCCATCATTAGTTCACATCATTACTTCACTAACACACATCATTACTTCACATCATTACTTCACTCACACACATCATTACGTCACACACACATCATTACGTCACACACATCATTACTTCACTCACACACATCATTACTTCACTCACACACATCATTACTTCACTCACACACATCATTACTTCACTCACACACATCATTCCTTCACACTCACACACATCATTTCTTCACTCACACACATCATTACGTCACTAACACACATCATTACGTCACTAACACACATCATTACGTCACTCACACATATCATTACGTCACTAACACACATCATTACGTCACTAACACACATCATTACGTCACTCACACACATCATTACGTCACTCACACATATCATTACGTCACTCACACACATCATTACTTCACTCACACACATCATTACTTCACTCACACACATCATTACTTCACTCACACACATCATTACTTCACTCACACACATCATTACTTCACACCATTACTTCACTCACACACATCATTACTTCACATCATCACTTCACCAACACACATGATTACGTCACTAACCCACATTATTACGTCACTGCACTGACCCACACCATGCAAACGGACCAACAGCCCCATTGATAACTTATGTGGATGAACATCATTCCGTATAGCGGAGACAAGATTAGATCGACCTCCATAGAAATCCCCCCCCCCCCCCCCTGTTTATCCTGCTATCGAATTTACAAATATATATATAATATATATATATATTATATATATATATATATATATATATATATATATATATATATATATATAACGTAAAATCCCTAGCATACGCCCCCCCCCCCCCCCCTGTGCACTGATTTTGGGCAAAAATTGGGGGGTGGGCGTTTGCTAGGGATAGACCCCTTTGCACAAAGTAATTTTTGTGCTCAACCGTGTAATTGCGTGAATACAAACCCCGAAAGCATGTAAGTCAGGTCGTGTGAGTAGAAGTGAAGGAAAATAGAAAAAAAAAGACTTTGAGGCAAAGAAGGCCAACGAGTTCCATCGCTTTCCGTAGTAGGTCCTTGTTTCGCAATACCCTGCCTTCAGATCTTTCATCTTCCAAATAATGCTGCACATCTTGGTCGACATGTTCAGATCTAACTGCTGGTCCTTTTGACAGTTTCCGTTTCTGTTTGTCTTTTCCGTACTGCTGTTCGAGTCCATCTCTGTTTTCACTCCATTCCCTGATCCTCTTCCTATCCACAGAAAATTCATGGGCACACTCCGAAACATTCCCACCTGCTTCGTTATCCAGATACTGGAGGGCTTCCAATTTGAAAGATACAGTGTAAGACTGTCGCTTCGGCATTTTGCAAAAATGGCACGGACAAATTCAAGAACCAACTTCCGGCCATCAGGAAGCGTCGTCAAAGTACCGGTACATCACTGACAAAAGACGTCAGTGGAAAAAGCATGACGTAATTTTTAGTCGCTTTGTTGGAGATGGGTGGGAGTGAGGAGAGGGGACAAAGAATAAGAAAAAAGGAAAGAAACACGAAAAGGTAAAGAAGGGGGGAAAGATGACTTTTAGAACAGTCTGCACAAATCCTAGTGAAAGTGAGCATAGTCTCTTTGAAAAAAGCAGGGTGGGCGTTTGCTAGGTAGTTACCCCTGTGCACAACTTTTGGCCCAAAGTGGGGGATGGGCGTTTGCTAGATGGTGGGCTTATGCTAGGGATTTTACGGTATATATATATATATATATATATATATATATATATATATATATATATATATATATATATTTTATATTGGATTTCACCCGGTAAAATATTTCAGATCAAATCTGCAGGAATCAAAGTTAATAACTTTTATTATAATTTTTTTCCCCCCATTTGAAAAACCAACGAAACAAACCAAGGATCAAAATTTTTGTCTGTCGTTTAGCCTACTTTCAGAGTAACGCCGTTTTATTGAATTCTTTATGGGTCTTTGAATGCCAATAGTAGTACACACTACAGGACTATGAGATAGATGATCTATATAACAGATCGCCATTTTATGCGGCATAACTCCCCTCAAACTCTCGGTTGTGGATACCCTTTAAGGGCCTTTGAATGTGAAAATGCACACCACAGGACTATGAGATGATCTAACAGATTGTCATTTTATGGCATAACTCCCCTCAAACTCTCGGTTGTGGATGCTCCGCTTCAAAGGATGAAAGCTGTGATAACAGCAGCAACAGCGTACGAAACCGGAGCAGGAGGGGTCAGTTAAGCCCACACAGCTGTCGACAGATCGGTTATGTGAAAAGAAAAATGTAAACAACTGATGTGGGTGGTCTAGTGGTTACTACAGTCAGTGTTAGTTCGAAGATAACGAGATAACCCCCCCTGGAAAATGAATGTATTGTAGAGTGTCTGTTGTATTGTGTATTGATAGTACTTTCAGTCGGGACAAATTTTTTTCTGCGTGAAATTCGGGCTGCTCTCCCTTGGGGAGAGGGGGTATAGTTATGTTATGCTATGTTATGTTATGTTATGTTATGTTATGTTATGTTATGTTATGTTATGTTATGTTATGTCATGTCATGTTATGTCATGTTATGCTGTGTTATGTTATTCATTCATTTATTTATTCATTCTTTGCTTTCTTTCCAGAATGATATAATAAGCACCAATGTGCTTTTTTTTTTCACATTCAGTCCCCGTGTGCATGTGGTTTTGTAAATGTTGTCGTCCGTTCCCATTGGCATACAATGGCCTACTGTTCCGAACTTAGGGAACCGATTTTAACGTTGCGCAAAGATGCTACGCGTGTGCTGGACAAGGAACCTCAGTTGGTAGTCTCTTCCAAAGAACTTTCCCCGGGAAGTGAAGCCGGCACTGCAGAGGAAAAGTCTCCTCGAATGGGTGTCTCGGTGGTGACTCGAACCCAAGCTGTCAGATCACCAGCGCAAGCGTTCTAACCACAAAGCTATCCCGCCCTTTGCGTCACCACAAGACCAGTAGGCCCTACTTCTGGTGATAATTGTGTGATTTTCAAGTCTGGTTGTGTTTTTGTTACCCTATGATAGTGGGTTTTTTTAAAACAGAAATTTGCCAACAACAATCTCTTGTTGCCACGGGCAAGGGGAGGAGGGTGGGGGAGAAAGAGGCATTTTTATTTAGCTATTTTAGTGGACATGAAAGTGTATAAGGTGGGGACATGGGGGTCGAAACTGATGAAATTTTGTTTACAAGCCCATGATAAAAGTTATGCCATATATTGAAAGGGCGTCACTTGTAAAGCATAAAAATTAAAGACTTACTCAGTTTTCTGCACGGTTGCCATGGAAACAATCCAATATGGCCGCCAAAAGTAAAAGTTTGAAACTCCTAAACCTTTTTATCCATAACAAGTAGAAGTAACCTGTTTCTACAGACATTTTTAGCAACTTGAATTCTTTAAAGTCACACAGAGAAAACATCATAAGTGTATCCAGCAATTTTTTATTCTTAAAAAAACATTATTTTGGGCACTTTCGGACCCCATGTCTAAAGAAGTGATTTATATAAGCACGTGTTTAATCTGAAGATTTAACAACAAAGGAAAGGAGAAAACCAAATGGTTGACCTGATGGCTAGATAATATTGCGACTTTTTAAAAAATGCATTTTCTCTTGTCCAGGTCAATAGGTTTTATCATGAACGTTGTTTTTATTACTATTAGTGATTGGATTAATAGCCCTATCATATTCATACTGTTTTGGTTTTATAATGTAAATGGCTATGGGCTTTTTGTTTTTGTTTTGGGTATTGTGCAGGGCTTTTTACTTGGTAGTATAATTATTTATTATTATTATTTTTGTTTCTTGATTGTGTTTTTTCTCCTTTCTCCTTGATACCCCCCTCACCCCATTCTTTCCATTGCCTTTTTTGTAATTGTTGTGTTTTTGCTCTTAGTGGTGATGGATGACACTCATTATAATTGTATCATTATCATAGTTATCATCATTATTGATTTATTTGCCTGATAATTTTTGTTTGGTTGATTGTTATTGTATGAATATATCAATATTAGAATAACTTTACTTTAAGAGTATGAGCACATATGAGTTTACATTTGAGGAGATATGCCATTAGTGACAGGTTTTTCAATGCTAACGGCAATGAATGTTTTATAGATTTTACATTATGTTATCCCTGATAAGGGCGGAGACTGAATGTAAAAAAGCACATGAGTGTTTATTCATTATCCTCGAAATAAAAGAATTTGACTGATTGATTGATTGATTGATTGATTGAATGTAAAGTATTTTTTTATGTTTTGTTCTTGGTTTTATTGTTTGTTGTGTTCTTTTTTTTCATTTTTTTTTTCATAAAGTATTATATGAACGTGAAAGAATGGGTGATACTGTATCATGATATGACGACCTGGGTTCGATTCCCGTTCGAGGGGATTTTCCCCCTAGAGTTAGCATCAGTGCTGACTCCACTCTCCAAAAAGTCCTTCGGATGAGACTATAAACCGAGGCCACGTGTGCGAACGCACGCAGAACATCTTACACACACGTTAAATGCTGTTCCGCTTTTTGTAATAGTAGGCCATTGTGTGCCGGTGGGAACAGATGACAATATTTTCAAAACTGCATACACACGGGGACTGGATGTAAAAAAAGCACATGAGTGCTTATTCCATAGGTAGGTAGGTAGGTAGGTAGGTAGGTAGGTAGGTAGGTAGGTAGGTAGGTAGGTAGGTAGGTAGGTAAGTAGCAACTGGTAACCACGCTCGACGCTGCTTAACTTGAATTGGGGAAAGCGAGCGCTCTGACCACTGAGCTATCCCGTCCCCGCTTATTCCATTACCCTCGATATAAAAGCATAAATAAATAAATATAATAGCTTTCTTCAGGATGGGCAATGTCTTCACAGGCTTCTGCCCCCCCCCCCCCCCTTCCTCCATATCTTCACCCACGTACCAGTGAAGGAAGGCACGGTCAGCAGACATCACACCAGACTCCATATCATTATAGAAGCCCAGGCCTCGCTCAGTGATGGTCATGGTGTTGCCCAGCATGCACACGACTCGCTGCTGCACCTTGGCAAAGTCCCCGTTAGCTAGGCACTACTGTCAGAGCGTGAAGGGCGGGATATATAGCTAGCCTAGTGGTCAGAGTGATACGCTTGTTCGTGATCTGCTGACCCGGGTTCGAATCTCGTTCAAAAAAATTTTTTTTCCTCTCTGGAGTTAACATCAAGTGCTGACTCCACTCTCCTCAAAAGTCTTTCGGATGAGACTGTAAACCGAGATCTCCGTGTGCGGCACACGTTAAATCCTGTTCCGCTTTTCGTTAACAACGGATGACAAAACTGACAAAAGTGCATACACATTCGGACTCACTCTCTGACTCACTCATCACATCTGGGGAATCACCAGTGTATGACTGTTTTCAAAGACCTCGCCACGCAGAGAGCTTTACTTCAACTGTAGAAGATTTCTAAAAAGAAAAAGAAACACAACCAAATCCAACTCTGTTTTGAAGGAGAGCAGAGGCTGCTCTCAGAGAGAGAGAGAGAGAGAGAGGAGAGAGAGAGAGAGAGAGAGAGAGAGAGAGAGAGAGAGAGAGAGAGAAGAGAAGAGAGAGAGAGAGGAGAGAGAGAGAGAGAGAGAGAGAGAGATTTATTCTTTTATATCGAGGATAATGGAATAAGCACCCTTGTGCTTTTTTTCATCCAGTCCCCGTGTGTATGCAGTTTTGTAAATGTCATCTGTTCCCACCGGCACACGATGGCCTACTCTTACGAAAAGCGGAACAGGATTTAACGTGTGCGCAAGGTGTTCTGCGTGCGTTCGCACACGGGGCCTCGGTTTAAAGTCTCATCCGAAGGACTTTTGAGAGAGAGAGAGGAGAGAGGAGAGAGAGAGAGAGAGATGAGAGAGAGAGAGAGAGAGAGAGAGAGAGAGAGAGAGAGAGAGAGAGAGAGAGAGAGTTCAGACTTTAGACTTTTACTGTATATATATATTATATATATATATATATATATATATATATATATATATATATATATATATATATATATATATATATATATATCGGCCTTAGGCCACAATAAAACAGCAAATTGGACATACAGAATGGTACATGACAAGAGTTGTAAACATACTACTCCCAATTTATGCTGAAAATGAAAGTGTCTCAGTATTTATGAAAACAAGAATATTACACCAGCCATAACATCAATATTCTTTTTTTTTTTTTAATGTTTTTATTCAATCCAACATAATATGCATACTATAAGCAAATAAGGAGAAATTTTGTATCATCATGGAATGGTTTTTTCAATCAAAAATAGAAAAAAAATATAAATGCATATACTTTGTTTCAATCAATAAAAAAAAGAAGCTTTTTCTACTCGTTGACATAAAAAAAATGAAAATGCTTTTCTATGACACACACACGAATGTGCATGATGCTAAAGCATGAGATCAAGCTCACGTTAACATGTGAATGTCACAGGATCTGAAATATATATTCATGCTTATTCACAGACACACACAGAGACACAGACACACACACACACACACACACACACACACACACACACACACACACACACACACACACACACACATACGCACACACACACACACACACACGCACACACACACACCCACGCACCCCCCCCCCCCACACACACACACACACCCTAAACCGACCCATACGCACAGCCATCAGCAGCTTATTGAGCATCACCTGTAAACATTGTTGACATCATCCTCACTTAACAAACGTTATAACATATTTAAACACGAGTTTTACATCACCCTTCTAAAACAAGAGTTGCAAAAACTAATGTTTCTACAGACAAGACTGCAGGCTAATGCAATACAAAACATCTGCTCTTTTTGTAGTGTATACATGAGTTTATAAATACAAACACAAGGGAATATGCACATGTATCAGTGATCGTGCAATTGCAGAAATACAGCTGACAAACAACTCCATGTCTGTTAAAAAAATAATAACGATAACTCCAAGTCTGTTGTCCCTTTCAAAGGCAGCGGTCACTTTGTCTTCAAAATTGTTAATGCTATTTTTAAGTGAGAAATAAAACAAGCAAGCAAAAGCAGTGCCTGGCAAAAAAACCCAAAACAACAACAACAACAACAACAACAACAAAAAACCCCATGATATAGCAAGTTTTGATGAACTCCACCAATGTCTTTTCACTGATTTAGTAATCCAGTATATGGAAGCCACATCTTTTGAAATTCAAAGTAGTTCATTTCTAATTGATATGTGTACTTTTCCATCTTGTATCTGTGATTTAGTTCAATCAAGAAAACCTGAACATCTGGTTTCGTTTTGTTTATTCTATTTCTATATAAAAAATGCTTTCCCAGTAGAATGATCAAGTCTGTCACTCTGTCTGTCTTGATATCCTCTGTTGTACCAAAAAGTAATAATTCACAATTAAAAGACAGTCTGTGACAATTATCGCATTTTTCTTTCAAAATATTTCCCAGTTGAAACCAAAAGGATTGTGCGTACTGGCAGAAGTATAAGTAGTGTTCTATTGTGTCTTTTTCCTCGTTGCAAAAACTACATCTGTCAGCGTCTGTAATGCCCATCTTCATCAAAATACTATTTGTAACCAATATTCTATAGCATATTTTGATCTGAAACCACTTCAATTTGATTTCTTTTATTCCTTTTATCTTTTTTAGGGCAGCATGCCAGTCAATCGCAGTGCGGAGTTTTTTCTCCCAGTGCACAAAGGGTTTAATGTCCAGTATTTCTATTTCCTCTAACAAAATAGAATAATAAGCCTTGGAACCCCTTGGGGCACTAGTTATGAGCTGTACAGCTCTTGTTGGCGAATCACTAAGATTGTCTTCAAGGACAATGTTTCTCAGTCTTTTGTAGCACTTGACTGATTGAACACAACCAAAGTATTCCAGAAAATTAATTTTGATTCCCGTTTTGTATACAAAAGACTGGTGACTTAAGAACTCGCCTTCTTCATCTACTAAATGCTTTACTAGAAATACACCGTTGTCTGCCCATTTCTTAAAAAAGAAAGTTTTGTGGGCAATCTTGAATTTCTCATTGAAGAATAATGGTTCAGCTAACAATTCGCAGCTTTCATTTAGTTGTACCTGAGAACAAAATCTTGAGTATGCAGTAAAAACATCTCCCCAAAACTGATTGAATTTACATCTCTCAAAATACTTTGGGCCCCAGGAATGCAGCAATTCTATTTCTGGGCATACAGATTTTAAATTTTTACCCATTTTGGAGACTGAGCACACATTTTTCTAATCCAAGTAAGTTTTAGCGCATGGATATACATTTGAATATTAGGAATACTTATACCTCCTTGTTCAACGTTATGTGATGAATACTTTCTTTTTTATTTTATCCGGCTTTTTGTCCCAAATAAACTCATAGCACATTTTTTGAAGTTCTATAACTTGGTTTTGTGGTGGATTTGGTAATAATATCCATAGATATATTAGTTTAGACAGGATTAATGATTTTAGCACTGCTACCCGACCTAATGGGGTTATCGTTCTTTGCAACCAGATCTTAAATAACTTTTTAATTTCTTGAAACTTGTCAGCTATATTTATTTCGGGTATCATTGAAAGGTCACTCACAAACCAGAGTCCCAGCATTTTAAACTTAGCAGGATTCCATTCCATCTTTAAATAATTTAGGTATTTAACGTTTGACGTTTTCTTGCTTCCTAGCCATACGTTAAAAGTTTTATCATAGTTTACTTTTAGCCCTGAAATATGTTCAAATTGTTTTAATGTTTCAAAGAGTTGTTCATATGATCGCTGATCTCCTTTCAGTGTAAAGGATGTATCATCAGCAAACTGGCTAATTTTAAATTCAGTATCTAATATTTCAATTCCCTTAATGTTGTCATTTTCTCTTATTTTGCATGCCAGCACTTCTGCACATAAAACAAACAAATAAGGAGAAATGGGGTCTCCTTGTCTACAGCCCCTTTCTATTTTGATACTCCCAGATAGTTTTCCATTCACTAAGACAAATGCTTTTATATTCTGGTAAAATGCAGATATCCATTTACACACTGTTTCTCCAAAACCCACAGTTCTTAGCACTCTGTGCATGTAAGACCAGCCCAGCGAATCAAATGCTTTCTCAAAATCTATTGATACAAGTAGACCAGGACTATTTTTATCTTCTAAGTACTTCATTATATCGTAAATAATTCTATGTTATCTCCTATGTATCTACCTTGTATAAACCCCGTTTGGTCTTCATTTATTAGTTTGGGTAGTACTGATTTAATTCTGTTTGCCACACATGCCGATCCTATTTTATAGACTGTATTCAAAAGCGTTATTGGTCTCCAGTTCTTGAGATACTCTCTTGGTTTACCTTGCTTTGGCAAGCAAATTACAACACCTTCTTTCTGAGTTATTGACATTTCACCTTTAAGAAGGCCTTCATTTAAGGAACGAGTGACAAAGGGGCCTATCTGTCTCCAAAAGAATTTTAGAAAATTAACTGTGATTCCATCCGTGCCTGGTGCTTTATCATTTTTCATATTTTTCAAAGCTATAGATGCTTCCTCTAATGTTATTTGTCCTTCTATGTTATCTGATTCTTGCTGGGTTAATCTAGGTAGGCTATGCACATAGTGTTCTAAGTTTATCTCATCTGCCTCTCTTTTTGTATACAGTGCTTGGTAGAATTTTTTCGTCTCTTGTAATATATCTTCTGTCTCGTATAATACTTTACCATCATCAGTTATCAGTTTGCTCATCTGTTTGCTAACAAAGTGTCTTTTCTCTAGGGAACAGAAATACTTATTTATTTTTTCCCCATGTGCGACCCACCTAGCATTGGATCGAAGAATGATTCCATCCATCTTCTTCTTTCTAATTTCACACAATTTCTCTTTCTTTTCTTTCAGAAGTTTAACATCCTCGTCATTTATAGGTGTGTTGTTTTCTAGATCCTTAATGTCTTTCTCTAATCCTTCTTCTTTTTCTCTCATTTTCTTCTTTTTATCTATTCCATAAGATACAGTTTGTGCTCTGATTTCCATCAGAAGAACATCCAAGAAAAGCTGATCTGAAATTGTAAATTGTATTTCGTCATTTGGAATGCTATCGATACTCTCTCTCTCTATCGTATGGCAATGCAGAATACTGCTCTTTGATCTTCGTGATAGTCTTAAGAATTGTTTCAACATATGATTTATCTTTGAGAAGGGAGGAGTTAAATTTCCACAGACTTTTATATCTTTCAGTGGGTTTAAATTCTAAAGTAATACTTACTTGCGAATGGTCACTTCTATAGCCATAATGGATATCTGTATCTTTAACGAAAGTAAGGATTGAATCTGACACCAGAAAAAAATCTAGTCTGCTTTGCTGGAGAGGACTTGATCTTCTCCAAGTATATCTTGCTACTTCTGGATTAAATTCCCGCCAAACATCTACCAGCTCTAGTTCTGTTATCATCTCTAAAACTTTTTCCTGTGCCTTTGGATTGTTTGTATGTTTATAGTTAAGATAGTCTACAGTTGGGTTAAGAACTAGATTCCAGTCTCCTGCAATAATGATGTTTGGTGTTTTAAGGTCTTGTAGTATCCTTAGCATATCTGTGAAAAATGATGGTTCATCTCTGTTAGGTCCGTAGATATTCACTATAATTAAATCCTTTCCCATTGTGTTTAATGTTAATACGATGTAATTTCCTTTAGGGTCTTTTATTACCTTGTTGATAGTAAATTCAAAATTGTTGTTAAAAAGTATAGCCACTCCTCTAGATCTTGAGTTATTAGAGGCACACACACATTCATAACCCCATTCACTCCTGATCTGTCGTTCCAATCTGTGTGTGAAATGGGTGTCTTGTAAAAAATATATACAGTTTTTTTTCTGACGCAAAAACTGAAAAACGTCTCTTCTTTTCTTGTAATTACCAAGACCCTGGCAATTAAGTGATAAAATTGTTATGCTATTCATTTCTGGTGCTTTTTACGTTAAATGCGTAGTAAGTGTTTCCCTGTGTTTTATCTTTACCATTAAACCAATCCACTACATTCAATAACAATAACATCAATATTCAATGGTGAAACAAACCTACCTCACAATATTCATGGTCAACAGTGTTTTACGTACATAAGGTATTCATCAAGGTGAGAATTAGTTCTTACAAGTTTATCTTATTTCTTCTTTTGATTGCATGGAAAACGAAACGCGATAGATTATATCTGTCCGTGGGATTTACGGCTTTCAGTATCAGGTGTAACTGACAGTCTAGTTGAATCCTTGAGAAATTTGTTTCTGAAGTCTTCATAGATGGGGCATTTTAGTAAAAATTGTTCTTTATTCTCACCATGATCTTTACAAACACAACAATTCTTAGATTCAATTAAACTGTTTTAACGATGTGTATTTTTGTTCAGTGGTAAGGCACTGAACCCTACTTTTGAAACGGCAACGCGAAAACAGTATGTATCCAACTCCCCAATATATTTTTCTTTTTCAAAAACAACCCTAAGGTTTCTATCACTATCGTATCTATCACGATCTTTTATTGTGTCAGTCCATACTTTAGCAAAATAATCTAGAAGTCTCTGTTTAAAGCCACGTAAAAATATTTTTACGTCTCCTACTCCTTGGTTTAACCAAACAATATTGTATCCAGTTATACATAATATTTCTCTAACTTTTGAAACCCAGCATTGCTGACCAAATCTATCTAATTCTAATAACATTCCATAGGCTTTGTGCGGTATGTATCTCAGTATTCATCTGTAAAAATCTAAACCAAAATCTAATACATGCAACATATGTATTTACATACAATTGGTATCTTCCCAGATCTCCATATACAATTCTATTTGTTGCCTTGGTTGGTACTGCTAAAAAGCTTTTACATGCAATCATATACGTACGTGTTCTAGCTGATCTAATCTATTAAACCCCCCCCCAATTTCAGCTGAATATAGCGATATTGGTTGCATTTTTATACCAAAACAATAAAGATTGTCTTTGCTGTCATTTCTTTGCATTTCTGACAACTTTATTGAGTTATACTTTTTTCCCCTTTAGCAGCCAAATGTAATGTACCTCTATTTTTGCTTACCATAGATGTGAAGCTGAACCCCAAATAACAATAATTGTTAACTACTTCTAGCTTTTTATTTTTGAAAAGCCCTTTTTCATGTATTCCTAGGGATCCCCCTTTTCCTAAATACCATGATCTTAGTTTGATTTCTATGTACGCTTAACTTCATAGTATCACAACATGTTTTTTGTTTGTTTTTTGCATCACTCAGAGCTATGTATAAGTCATCACCAGCATGTATACGAACAAATTCTGAGCTAAACAACACATTCCAAACATCCATGGGAGTAAGACGGGGATGTGTTCTTAGCATTCACTGTTTTGTATTTAAAAAAAAAAAATCAGCAATGGCACATGATCTAATGGACTTGCAAAAACAATACTGTAAGGCACTCATAATATTCCTGCAACAACTTCCCCTGTGAACTTCCAACCCTGACAGATTTGATACAAACTCAACACAGGCACAAAAGTGCATGGAAACTGAAAGTGAGGTAACAACAATAACAAGAACAATAATGATAATGGTAATGAAAATAGTACTGAGGATGGTGCTGCTGCTGCTGCTGCTGTTGCTGCTAATAATGGTGATTAAATAATGATAATAATGATGATGAAGATGATGTTAATGATGATGATGATGATGATAATAATAATAATAATAATAATAATAATAATAATAATAATAATAATAATAATAATGATAATAATAATAATAATGATAATAATAATAATAATAATAATAATAATAATAATAATATAATAATAATAATAATGATGATAATGATAACAATAGTGATAACAACAACAACAACAACAACAACAACAACAACAACAACAACAACAACAACAAAAATATAAATGACAATTGCAGTGATAATGATAATATCAACAATAAGAGCGCCCTAAGTACATTTTTTCAAAACAACAACAACAACAACAAAGCAAGCACGCATGAAGCGTGGAAATTAATAAAATAAATTAAAAAAACCCAACCATATCCCAAACAAGCTTACCATTTACAATGATATATCACTGTATCTGCGTATAACTCACGCTGCTTAATAATACGTCAATATTAGAGGAATACTCTCACCAGTTGCTATACTTTATGTACAGTTTTGAAAAATGATAATGTTGTACATTGTTACATGAACAAAGGAATTATAGCTTTTGAGTTTGTTATCAGATATCAGCACATTGTCAATCTGACCATTATCAGCATACAATGTCACCCCGTTGATTTATAACTCGCGCGCATGTGTGTGTGTGTGTGTGTGTGTGTGTGTGTGTGTGTGTGTTGTGTGTGTGTGTGTGTGTGTGTGTGTGTGTGTGTGTGTGTGTGTTTGATTGGTTTGATTTATTGATTTATTCTTTTGTATCGAGGATAATGGAATAATCACTCTTGTGCTTTTTTTGTGTGTGTATTTGTGTGTGTGTGTGTGTGTGTGGTGTGTGTGTGTGTGTGTGTGTGTGTGTGTGTGTGTGTGTGTGTGTGTGTCCGCGCGCGCGCAAGTGTGTGTGAGTGTGTGTGCATGTGCGCGCGCGCGTGTGTGTGATGTGTGTGATGTGTGTGCGTGTGATGTGTGTGCATGTGCGTGTGCACACGCGTGCTTGTATATGTACACGTGCGTGCATACACGTCTTCGCGCGCGTGTATGTCTGTATGCATGTGTATGTCTGTCTGTATGTGTATGTGCTTGTGTGCGTGTTTGCATGTGTAGGTGCGTGCATGTATTTATTTATTTTATCGATTTTTAAAATTTTATTTTATGATATTCTTTTATATCAAGGATAAGGCAATAAGCACTCATGTGCTTTTTTACATCCAGTCCCCGTGTGTATGCAGTTTTGTCAATCTTGTCATCTGTTCCCATCGGCACACAATGGCCTTCTCTTACGAAAAGCGAAACAGGATTAACGTGTGCGCAAGATGTTCTGCGTGAGTTCGCACACAGGGCCTCAGTTTATAGTCTCATCCGGACTTTGAGGGAGAGTGGAGTCAGCACTGATGTTAACTCCAGGGGAAAAATACCATCGAACAGGAATCGAACCCGGGTCGTCAAATTGCGAGCACAATGTTCTGACCACTACGCTATCCCGTCCCCATGTGTGTGTGTGTGTGGGGGGGGGGGGGGGGGGGGGGGCATGTGTATGTGTGTGTGAGTGCCCAACAGTGGCCAAATGGCAATTAACACAGTATCAAATCCAGATTCCACGAGCCAGAACCGACCTATCTGTCACAGATCAAATTGTAAAAGTCCCTATTATTGCATTTCTGCTTGTGGATAGGGGGCGGCATACAGATCCCTTATCAGATGGGGGCGGTGTTGGGGCTCCCCTTTCTCCTCCCCTCACGTGCCGTGTCCCACCTGGCTGTTATATATATATATATATATATATATATATATATATATATATATATATATATATATATATATATATATATATATATATATATATATATATATATATCTACAGGTGGATATAAGGCCTTGGAACACACAGCCCCACGTTCCTGTAGAAGTACCCCATCATTCTCTCAGGAAGGCAGTCTTTCACCGTTGCTGTTTGTTTGGGGTTTGTTTCATTTTTACCCTTAACATCGAAAGGTGAGTTATCTGTGTTAAAAAATGGTTTTGAGTTTGAACATTTATCCGGCTATGTTCTTTTTTTTTTTTTTTTGGGGGGGGGGGGGGGTTGTTCTTAACGGTTTTTCTGTGCTTTTTTTTTTAAAATAAAGGAAATGTCTTATATGATTTTAAAGGAGAACAAATACTGCTGTTACCTTCATAGTGGGTCCAAAAATAGAAACGGTTGCACAGGCAAAAATCTCACCATCGGTGAACCTCGAAGGCTAACCATCCAAAGGAAGTAAAGAAAAAAATGCACAAGTCTTTGTCGTGAAAAGAAATATGTATGGGGTTATAATTATACATCAACATTTATTTGGTTCTAATTTGCTAGCAAGAACTGACACAACAAAAATATTGCAAGTGTTCCTCGTAGGAAGGTAGCAGAATTTTAATATATTTTTTTTTCAATAATTGTTGTTTCTGTATGGAAGGATGCTGATGTAAATTCTTCTTCTTCCTCATCCAACACACAGACAGCAACCATTGTGGCCTGTTATATGAGCAACAGCAACAACAAAAAGGTGTTGTGCTGACGTTGAGTGCCTCACAAACCAGTCCCTACGGATTGGACTTTGGTGTGGGGAAGCATTGTATCTTTTAAGTCTTTCTGGACAAAAGGCAGGAGAATGGACCAAGAAGGCAGAAAATGGACACTAAGGAGGGACAGGGAGAATAAAGCACGAAGCAGATTAAATCTTAACCACAGCTTTACCTCTTACATCACTGCTCATCGACCAGCTGAAAGATGAAGTGGACATTTCAAATTTGGACCTTTTTGGGGGGACATTTTTGCTGTTGTTGTTTAGCAGCGGTTTTGAGTCATCCCAATCATTTTTTCCTTGTCTAAAAAAATACCCAAACCTGTGTGCCAAGGGAATTTGGTCATAGATTAAAAAGAAATTGTGCAAAGTCCCAGGTTATCTTTTGTTAAAAAAAACCCCCCACAACAGAATAGAGTTTGGTCAAATCATAGTGTGACATGATAGAGTAGAATGATGTTCACATAACGCTATGTGTAGGATGGGTCATAGACACCAAACTATACTAGGCTCTGCTGGTAAAGAGTCTAAGGTCTTTGGGATATGCTCGAACTGTTACGTTACTTTTAATGATACTATCTTATGCCATCTGTCTTTCTTTTAGCTTGAACAGTAAACTGGTGTTAGGGAAAAGGCGTTACGTTGTTTCACCCCATCTTGCACACTATCAACAGAATCAGCTTTTCCCAGTCAGTATGGGATATGCTGTAACTGTTACGTTATTTCTAATGATACCAACTTATGCCGTCTGTCTCTCTTTCAGTAAACTGGTGTTAGGGAGAAGGCATTACATGTTGCATCACCACAGCTTGCCTACTATCAACAGAATCAGCTTTTCCAAGTCAGTATTGATTCACATACCAACCTAATAGGGTAGCTCAGTGGGCAGAGCACGCACTCTCCCCAAGCTAAGGTTAAGCAGCATGGAGCATGGTTGCCTCTGGATGGGTGACCATACATAGGCCTTGGTTTCAGTAGGGTTCCTGGGTTCACCCAGCTATAATTGGTTACCTGCCCTCTTCGCGTTATATTGTGGCTATTCACAGGACAATAACTACACATCAAAACGCTGTGTTGTGGTCACTCATATGACATAAGAAAAAACGAAATAAAACGATAATTTTCAATTCAAACAAAATTTCCAGTGCTTCTAGCTGAGTTAGTCTCCTTACCAAGGAGTTCCTTCCCTTTAACTGTCAGTTGCTTTGTGTATACATGCATTTGGACATTTTCTTAC
>CM060336.1:32340759-32358259 GCA_030674155.1 Stramonita haemastoma | reverse complement strand
ACGCCTTCGTTGCCGTTAAAGGTAGAGGGAGGGAGGGAGGGAGGAGAGAGGAGGAGGGAGGGAGAGGAGGGGGAGAGAGGGGGGAAGGAGGGAGGGAGAGAGAGAGGGAGGGAAGGAGGGAGGGAGGGAGAGAAGGAGGGAAGGAGGGAGAGAGAGAGAGGGAGGGAGAGTGAGAGAGAGAGGCAGAGTCAGAGACAGAGACAGACAGAGACAGAGACAGACATACAGACAGAGTGACAGAGAGACAGAGGGAGGTGTGCTGGTCTGTCTGCATGATGATTGTGTGCGCATGCATATAACACACTGACATTTTTGCTGGTTTCTCCCTGACTCCAGGCAAAACAGACACAGCCAGTGAAGCTCTAGTAGCCACAGCCACGGAGAACGGGAACCGGAAGGAAGGGCCTTACGTGTCGTACACTGATTGGTCCAGCAAGCTGCAGTTCCGGGTGCGCAGTGTGCTGGACAAAAGGGCCGCCAAGGAGCAAGGGACCGACTTCAAAGTGGCCAACACTGACGTCATGTACCCCGTCATCAAACTGAAAGATGACGTGTCTTCCTGGAAAGAGGGTAGGCTACGTCGTGATGATCGGGTGTAGTAGGCCTACTGTACTTGTGTGTTGTGTTGTGTTGTTCTCTGTCTGTCTGTGTCTCTGTCTGTCTGTCTTTCTCTGTCTCTGTCTGTCTCTCCCTCTCTCTCTCTTTTCTTTTTCTCTCTTCTATTCCCTAATCAGGGCAAGGGCCGGATGAAAAAAACAGTATGTAAATGCTTACTCTGTTACCATTGAAAAATAAAGATGATTCATTTATTCATTATTTATTCATTCTCTCTCTGTGTCTGTGTCTGTCTGTCTCTGTCTGTCTGTCTGTCTGTCTCTCTCAACTAATTTATTTTCCTTTCCTTTTTTTAAACCTTTTTTTCTTAGCTTATTCCCTGATCAGGGCAAGGGCCGGATTAAAAAAAAAGTATGTAACCCTTAAAAAAATAAAGATTATTGATTGATTGATTGATCGATTGATTCATTCATCAATTGATTTATTATTATTATTATTATTATTATTATTATTATTATTATTTATTATTATTATTATTATTATTATTATTATTATTAATCATAAGAGAAAAGTCATATATGTTTGTCTGAATGGTTTTGGAGTTGTTGTTTTTTTAATTTGCTTTTTTCGTTGAGAGAGAGAGAGAGAGAGAGAGAGAGAGAGAGAGAGAGAGAGAGAGAGGAGAGAGAGAGAGAGAGAGAGAGAGAGAGAGAGAGAGAGAGGGAGAGAGAGGAGAGAGAGAGAGAGAGAGAGAGAGAGAGAGAGAGAGAGATCTGGCTGGCATTCATCATCTCAATTTAATGTGCAGTTTTGATTTCTGACGCTAGGAGCCATTAAAGGCAGGTGGGGTTCAGGTTGTCAATTTTAAGATTTTGATTTGCTATGAAAATTAGCCATTAGTCTACCTTGTAGTGAGATACTAAGGCATAATTTTGTTTCCATTTGCCTTTCAACTGTTTTTAAAATACCTAAGCCGTCATTCTGACCACATTATTACGATATTAAGTTTGTCAATTTCTCATTTTGTCATTTCCTGCAGTTTATCATTTCAAGTTGCAATAACTTGATAGAATTGTCCGATTTTCGATCTGTTTTTTTGATTGAATAGCATTTTCATTGCAGACTAATAACTTGTCAATAACTGAAAATTGACCTCTGGTGCAATGCGACTCCTAATGTGGTGGAGCATCACATTTGTACAGGAGACCAGATAGTGGTGGCCTCCACAGACTTTGAATGGAGACAGGCAGAGAGGAAGAGGATTCTGAAATGTGACACCTGCAAGCCCGATGAAGTCAGAGTGGATGGTGAGTTGTATGGCTTGACCATTCTGGGACCAGTCTGGGACACAGACAGACAGACAGACAGACAGACAGACAGACAGACAGACACAGACACACACACACACACACAACACACAACACAACAACCGGCACAACACACACACGACACACACACACACACACACACACACACACACACACACACACACACACACACACACACACACACACACACACACACACACGAGAAAAGAAAAGGGTAACCGCTACGACACAATGTGTTTTTGTCAACAAAAAGATTTTTACGGACAAAAAGTAACTGCTGTTTATCGTTTTGGTGGCTTTTTGTATTTAGTATCTACTTTTTGTTAACTATTTATTCGTCTTTTTTTTCTTTCTATTCTTACATTTTAAGGATAATGAAATAAGCACTCATGTGCTTAAAAAAAAAAAAAAATCCAATCCCCAAGTGTATGCAGTTTTGTAAATGTTGCCCTCCGTT
The DNA here is from genome assembly GCA_030674155.1 of Stramonita haemastoma. Taxonomy (NCBI): domain Eukaryota; kingdom Metazoa; phylum Mollusca; class Gastropoda; order Neogastropoda; family Muricidae; genus Stramonita; species Stramonita haemastoma. The sequence goes on along the minus strand of CM060336.1, from coordinate 32,355,919 downwards.
CCCACAGGCACACAATGGTCTACTCTTACAAAAAGCGGAATAGGTGTTAACTTGTGGCAAGATGTTCTGCGTGAGTTCGCACTCGGGGCCTCGGTTTATAGTCTCATCCGAAGGACTTTTAGGGGGAGTGGTCTCGGCAGTGATGTTAACTCCAAAGGAAAAATTCTCTTGAACGAAATTCGAACCTGGGTCAGCAGATAACGAGCGCATCACTTTGACCACCAGGCTATCCACCCCCCACCCCAGAAGAAAGTGTGTGTGTGTGTGTGTGTGTGTGTGTGTGTGTGTGTGTGTGTGTGTGTGTGTGTGTGTGCGCGTGCGTGCATGGTGTGTGTGCGTGCGTGCGTGTGTATGTATGTGTATGTGTGTGTGCGTGTGTGCGTGTGTGTGTGTTTGTATGTATCTGTATATTTATGTGTGTGAATGTGTGTGTGTGTGTGTGTGTGTGTGTGTCGTGTGTGTGTGTGTGTGTGTGTGTGTGTGTGTGTGTGTGTGGTGGTGTGCGTGCGTACGTACGTCAAGTCAAGTCAAGTCAAGTCAAGTCAAAATTTTTTTTCAGATGGTACATTGAGTAAGCATCGATTTGCTTTTTTTCATCATGTATGCTTGCATGCGTGCGTGCGTGCGTGCGTGTGTGTGTGTGTGTGTGTGTGTGTGTGTGTGTGTGTGTGTGTGTGTGTGTGGTGTTAGTGTGTGTGTGTGTGTGTGTGTGTGTGTGTGTGTGTGTGTGTTTGTGTGAATCTGTATATTTATGTGTGTGAATGTGTGTGTGTGTGTGTTTTTGCATGCGTACGTACGTACGTACGTACGTACGTACGTACGTACGTACGTGCATGCGTATGTGTGTGTGTGTACCTGTACCCAGGGCCCTTTGAGTTCATGCACTACGGGGAGATCACATTCGGGGTGGATGAGAGAGCGGAGGTGGGGCTGCTGACGCGGAGTGTGAGGGTGGAGGGGGAGATGGAGGACAGCTGCTATTTCACAAACGACCAGGAAGCCGACATCTGTACCAAATTTGGCAAAGACACTTACGGGGGACATGTCTTGGTATGGCTGTTCTCTCTGTCTCTCTGTCTCTGTCTGTGTGTCTGTCTGTCTGTGTTTGTTATTGTGTCTGTCTGTTTGTCTTGTCTGTTGTTGTGTGTCTGTTGTCTTCTGTGTCTGTTCCGTCTCTCCTCTCTCTCTCTCTGTGTCTCTGTCAGTTTGTTTGTCTGTCTGTCTGTTTATCTGTCTGTCTGTCGTATGTGTATGTTTCTTTAGTCTCTCGTCTTGTCTCTCTCTCTGTGCGTATGTGTTTGTGAGTGTATGCGTGTGTTTGTGTGTGTGTGTGTTTGTGTGTGTGTGTGTGTGTGTTTTGTGTGTTGTGTGTAGTGTGTAGTGTAGTGTGTATGTGTGTGTGTAGTGTAGTAGTAGTAGTAGTAGTAGTAGTAGTAGTAGTGTGTAATTTGTGTGTGTGTGAATGTGTGTGTGTGTGTGAATGTGTGTGTAGTGTGTGTGTTTGTGTGTGTATGTAGTGTGTTTGTGTGTGTGTGTGAGGTGTGAATGTGTGTGGATGTGTGTGTGTTTTGTTGTGGTGTGTGTAATATAGTTAATGTGTGTGTGTGTGTGTGTTGTGTGTGTGTGTGTGTGTGTGTGTGTGTGTGTGTGTGTGTGTGTAGTGTGTGTTTGCGTGTGTGTGTGTGTGTGCGAGTGTGTGTGTATGTACGTGTGTGTGTGAATTGTGTGTGCGCGTGTTTGTTTCACGTTAACGTTTTTCCACTTTAAGTGATATCAGACGATGATGATAAAAATAATTCACCGTTTGGAAACCTCACAACTCTAGCCATGGAACAAACAAACACCTCCCCCCTACACACCAACCTAAGCAAATTATTAAAAAAACATCCTTCGTCCGCACAAGATGTTTTCCGTCTGTGAAGACATGTACACAGATCCTTATGAATGTTTCATCGGAAGGACTTTTAGGGGAGTGGATTCAGTACCATCGCAGGGTAGGGGGGCGGGATAGACTAGTGGATAGAACCTTGTGCTCGCGATTTGACAGTCTGGGCTTCGAGCCACCACCAAGACGCCCGTTAAAGGAGATTATTATTTTTCCCCTGGGGTTTGCTTCAGTAGTGGCTTCCACTTCACCCTCGAATGTCCTAGATTATAAACTAAAGCCCCGAAAGCAAAACCACGCAGAACATCTCGCCACACACCTTAAAACCTTGTTCTGCCTTTTGAAAGAGTAGAGGTCATTTTGTGGCGGTAGGAACAAGTTACAAAAGGAAGCCAATAGCAACAATGAACGGCATGCACGCTAGTGTTGTGTGAAAGCATCATCCCCCAAGTGGTAATGTGCCTAACCTTAATGGAGACCCAAAACCGATCGCAGACGCAAAAATCTTACCATTGGTGAATCGTGGAGGAGCTGTAGCCGAGGAACCACAACAAAATACACCCCAACAACAGCAACAACAAAAAAAGAAAGAAAGAAAGAAAAGCCCGTTTACAAAAGATGTTCTGTGCCTGTGAGGACACAAATACCACACGGGTCCACAGTTCAAAGTCCCATCCGAATGACTTCCACCAAGACAGTGGAGTCCGTATTGCTGCTATTCGCCCCAGAAGGGGAAATAAAACAGTACTTTTGAAAGGACACCTCTGCCCAGATTCGAATTGGCGTCTGTGTAGTTACCCATCAGGTCACTAGTTTAACGCTCAAACCTCTCTCGGCTCTTATTTATTTATTTATTTATTTATCTATTTATTTATTTACTTATTTATATCATTTATTTATATCATTTATTTATTCTTTTATATCGAGGATAATGGAGTAAGCACTCATGTGCTTTATTTTTACATCCAGTCCCCGTGTGTATGCAGTTTTATAAATGTCATCTGTTCCCACCGGCACACGATGGCCTACTCTTACGAAAAGCGGAACCGGATTTAACGTGTGCGCAAGATGTACTGCGTGCGTTTCGCACACGGGGCCTCGGTTTATAGTCTCATCCGAAGGACTTTTGGGCAAGAGTGGAGTCCGCACATAATTATGTTAACTCCAGGAGAAAAATCCCCTCGACCGGGAATCGAACCTGGGTCTTCAAATTGCCAGCGCAATCGCTTCCTGTGTCATTGAGGGCTGTCTTAAACTCCCCTGTGTTGCAGGGGCTGGCCACTATTGCAGGCTATCGCATACAGCATGTGGAGCTGCCCAACATGGGGCAGCAGGGAAATTTGGGTAAGTGCACCACGGCTGTCAGTTTTCTCCCCTACTTTTAGCTTACTTTGTAATTATTACCCTTCAGGAATGATTCAAGTGTTTTTGACTTAAATTGACTTGACTTGACTTGACTTTCAGCTGCTATTAAATTATTCCATCCATTCCAGCCCAGCTGGAGCTTATTCTAGAAGGCAGAACTGACCACTCTTGACCTTGGCAAAAGGAAGGGGCGCCTGGACCCTTGACTGAGTTGTGCTGGGTTTGTCCACTGTGATAATTATTGCTCTACTTTCGGAACATGAGAGGTCTGGGGTCAGATCTCTCGCGTGTCGCCAAGCTAATGTTCATTGAAATTGTAATTGCCCTTCATGGGATGCTTCAAGTGGGTTTTTTTTTTCCTGACTTGACTTGACTTGACTTGACTTAAGCAGCATCGGGCGTGGTTACCAAGTGAATGGGTGACTTTTTTGCACGCCTTGGCTTCAGTTAAGTCCTCCCAGAGTTCACCCAGCTGTAAATGGGTACCTGCCTTCCTTAGGGTCATGGAACGTAAACCACTCTCAATATGCTGGGCCCTTAGAGAAGCTAAGGTTTCTGGCGCCTCGCTCTACAACGACTGCATTGGTTATGTTACACCTTTTCGTTTCTTTTACCTTTACACTGCTCCAACTGGGGGGGAGGGGGGGGGGGGCGAGGAGTGAAGGTGAGGGGAAGGGACGGAAGGAAAGGTACGGCGTCTCTGTAACCTATGCAGCCGTTGAAAATCAAGTTGTCAGAGACCTCAGCTTCTCCAGGGGCCAGCATCTTGAGGGCGGCGCCCATCTCCCCCCTCTCTCTCCCTCGCTACTTTACCTTCCCTGAATCTAAAGAGGGCAGGAACCCATTTACAGCTGAGTGAACTGGGGGGCTATTCTAAAGCCAATGTGCACAAAAAGATCACCCATACACCAGGCAAACACACTAGATACTGCTTAACCTTAGCTTGGGAGAAAGCGAGTGCTCTGGCTAGTGAGTTATATCCTGTCCTGTCCCCAACAATTGGGGTTGAAAAAAGGAAAGGGTATGTGTACTTGTATTTTTTAAAATTTTGTCTATTTATTTATTTATCCAATTAATTAATTTATCATTTATATCGAGAATAATGGAATAAGCACTCATGTGCTTTTTTACACGAGTCCCCGTGTGTATGCAGTTTTGTAAATCTTGTCATCTGTTCCCACCGGCACACAATGACCTACACTTACGAAAACCGGAACTGGAATTAACGTGTGCGCAAGATGTTGTGCGTGCGTTCGCAAACGGGGCCTCGGTTTATAGTCTCATCCGAAGGACTTTTGCGGAGAGTGGAGTCAGCACTGAAGTTAACAATTTCACTGGAGGAGCAAATGGCAGCGAGAAGTTCGTGGTTGAACAATGTCTAGAGATTGACGGGAAATTAATTTTCTTTTCTTTCATTTTGTTGTTTCTGTTTGTTGTTTGTTTTTTGTACTTTTTAAGAAGACAATCGTTCCTTGCACTGTAGATGTTTTATAGGGGGGACGGATAGCCTAGTGGTCAGAACATTGCGCTGGCAATTTGACGACCCGGGTTCGATTCCGGTCGTGGAGATTTTTCTCCTGGAGTTAACATCAGTGCTGACTCCACTCTCCCCAAAAGTCCTTCGGATGAGACTTTAAACCGAGGCTCCGTGTGCGAATGCACGCAGAACATCTTGCGCACCCGTTAAATCCTGTTCCGCTTTTCGTAAGAGTAGGCCATCGTGTGCCGGTGGGAACAGATGACAATATTTACAAAACTGCATACACACGGGGACCGGATGAAAAAAAGCACATGATTGCTTATTCTGTTATCCTCGATATAAAAGAATAAATAAATAAATATTCCAGTTCTCTGTTCCTCTTTAGCGAACTTCAAATCAGCAAAAACAGGGATGATGATTATCAATCATCCATGTCAGATTATCCAAGAGAAGTTAAAAAAACAAACACAACAAATTAATATAGCCATGACTGTATGGACGTGTGTGTGTGCGTGTGTGCATGCGTGCGTGTGTGTGTGCTTGTGTGTATGGATGCGATTGTGTGTATGTGTGCGTGCGCGCGCGCGTGTGTGCGTGTGTGCGCGTGTGTATGTGTGTGCGTGCATGTGTGCGTGTGTATGTGTATGTGTGTGTGTTTGCGTGCGTGCGTGCGTGTATATGTGTGTATGTGTGTGTGTGTGCTTGCGTGCGTGCGTGCGTGCGTACATATGTGTGTATGTGTGTGTGTGCGTGCATGCGTACATATGTGTGTATGTGTGTATGTGTATGTGTGTGTGGTGTGTAGTGGTGTAGTGTGTGTGTGTGTGTGTGTGTGTGTGTGTGTGTGTGTGTGTGTGTGTGGTGCAGGGGTATACCCCCTGCATTTGCACATGGTGGGGGATGCTAGCAATAGCTGGATAAGAAATAATTCCGTGCATGGCAGTTTCCAGCGCTGTTTTGTTCTGCATGCTGTCGATAATGCCGAGGTCAGTATCTTGCTATCTGTATGTTTATCTGTCTGTTTATCTGTCTGTTTATCTGTCTGTCTGTCTGTCTGTCCTGCCTGTCTGCCTGCCTGTCTGTCTGTCTGTCTGTCTTTCTGTCTGTTTGTATGTCTGTATGTATGTATGATTACGTACGTATGTATGTATGTATGTATGTATGTCTGCCTATCTGTCTGTCTGTCTGTCTGTCTGTCTGTTTTTCTGTCTGTCTGTCTGTATGTATGTAGGTCTGTATGTATGTATGTCTGCCTGTCTGTCTGTCTGTCTGTATGTATGTCTGCCTGTCTGTTTGTCTGTCTGTCTGTCTGTCTGTCTGTCTTTCTGTCTGCCTGTCTGCCTGTCTGCCTGCCTGCCTGTCTGCCTGTCTGCTTGTCTGTTTGTTTGTCTGTCTGTATGTCTGCCTGTCTGTCTGTCTGTCTGTCTGTCTGCCTGTGTTTCTGTATGCCTGTCTGTCTGTCTGCCTTAATCTGTTTGTATTTCTGTCTGTTTATCAAAAAAAATAATCACTTGAAATCTAAGAGCTGATCATTAAAAGTTGCTTTCCCTATCCCCCACATTTTTTTTTCATAAAGTAAACTAACCTGTTGCGAACACAATCAGAACATCTTTTGATTTTAAATAAAGTTATTGTGTTGCAAAATTGTGAGAATGAAGAGTTGTGACAAAGTGTGATAAGAAATTATGTTAATTGATTCAGCTGTTTGATATGAGTTCCATAATTGTGACAGTGTCACAATATGGAACTCATATTAAGTGACGCTCCACCACGAAATGAGTCGCTTAGCACATAACCCACTTTTCCGCTAGGAGCCATTTTAGGCAGGTGGGGGTGAAGTTGTCGATTTTGAGATTTTGATGGTTTATAAAATTATAGCACATATTCTAACTTCTAGTGAAATATCAAGGCATAATTTTATTTCTTTTTGTCTTTAAACGTGTTTTGAAAATAGCTAAGCCCTCATTCTGACCACCTGTTAGGATGCTAAGCTTGTCAATTACTCATTTTGTCGTTTCCTGCAGTCTATCATTTTGAATTTGTTATAACTTTTGATAGAATTGTTCGATTTTCAATCTGTTTTTTGTATTATATAGCAATTTTATTTCAAATTAAGAAAATGTCAATAACTAAAAATTGACTTCTGGTGCAAAACGACTCCTTATGTGGTGGAGCGTCACAAATTTATTTATCAAAACAACTGAATCAAATAACATCAGTGCATTCAAACTGTGTGTGTGTGTGGGCGGGGGAGGGGGGGGGGGGAGGACGCGGCTTGTTTTGCTTTTTTCATGAAGCAACTTACCTACCTGCTGCCATTGCAGTCAACATATCTCTTGATAATTATGAAGTAGCTTTCTCATTGCAAAGTGTAAGGTACTGAAGATTTGGGACTACATGCTTTGTCACAGTCAGGACCTCACGACAAAATACGTACCGTTTCCTTTATCTATTTATTTTATTCATCTATTTATTCTTCTATATCAACGAGAATGGAATAAGCACTCATGTGCTTTTTTACATTCAGTCCCCGTGTGTATGCAGTTTTGTAAATGTCATCTGTTCCCACCGGCACACAATGGCCTACTCTTACGAAAGGCGGAACAGGATTTTGACGAGTGCGCAAGATGTTCTGCGTGCGTTCGCACACGGGGCCTCGGTTTATAGTCTCATCCGAAGCACCCATCAGTCTCCGAAGACTATGGAGTTGCGCTCTAGTCTTTAGAGCGCAAAGCCTGGGTAAGTAAGTATGGAGGGCAAGCTGTTACCCATGCAGCAGAACCCTCCCCCCCCCCTCTTCACGCCACTGGAATGGTCCATTGAAAAGGCAATGACCGATACGAATGGTTCCAGTAACGTCGCAGGAGCCGTCAGAACGTTGCCATACACTGCCCCAAACCGTCCAGGGGACTCCAACTCCCCAATTTTTTCTCGGATTTTTCCCTGATTAAAAAATATATATGTACACACACACACACACACACACACACACACACACACACACACACACACACACACACACACACACACACACACACAATATATATATATATATATATATATATATATATATAAAATACATACATACATACATACATACATACATACATACATACATACATACATAATCATACATACTACATACATACATATATTACACTGGCAAAGCTAAAGGTAACGCTGCGCTATGTCAAAACCTGTGACACGCATAACGCATCGTTGTGACACAGTGTGTACCACAAAACAGGCTGTATACCTGGCTGTGTGTGTGTGTGCCTGTCAGTCAGCAGATGGATCGGTGGTCTAGGAGGCAACGCGCCTTGCCTAGAAAGCAAAAAGTCCGGGTCAGAGTGTGCGGGGGTTTGTAGCCCGTTTTGGCCCAAACTTTTCCCCCATCCATTAGACCGTGAGTGATGGTCTTGGCGCTAGTCTTTCGGATGAGACGATAAACCGAGGTCCCATGTGTTACACATCACTATTTAGCGCACGTACAAGAACCCACGGCAACAAGGGGGTTGACTCTGGCAAAATTCTGTACAAAAAAAGCCACTCTGATTGGGAAACAAATAACAGTTGCATGCAGGAAAAAGAAAAAAGAAAAAAAAGTAGGCGCTGCTCTTTGTGGCGACGCGCTCTCCCCGGGGAGGGAGAGCAGCCCGAATTTCACGCAGAGAAATCTGCCGTGAATAGAGTGGTACAAAATACGAAATACAAAGACCTCCCTGCTGTCCTTGCCGCCGCCGTAGTCTAGTGGTTAGGGCGTTGGACTCGTAATCTAAAGGTTGCGGGTTCGATCCTAGCTTTCGGCTATGGCGTTGTGCCCTTGGAAAAGGCACTTTAGGGCTATTTTCTCACCCCACCCAGGTGTAAAAGGGGTATGTACCAACCTTGTGTTGGGGTTAACACTGCGATAGACTTGGCGTCCTATCCAGGGGGGGGGGGGGGGGGAGGGGGGGAGTCTATGACTCTCAGTCGCTTAATAACGCCACAGAAACCGGGATAAGCACCGGCCTGATGAGCTCGGGACAGACTTTAAACTTTTTTTCCCCCTCCCTGCTTTCTTTCCTGGGCAGGTGTCGGACAACGTGTGCTACGATCACTTGGGCCACGGACTGTTTCATCGAGGACAGTGCGGAACAGAACAACGTCATCAGAGGCAACCTGATTCTGGGCACACAGCACGGCACCACACTCCTCTCGACAGGAAGAGAGAGTGGTGTAGTCCTTACCCTGCCCTCTTCTGCGAGTGAGTTTTCCGGCGCGCGCGCCAAGTCTTTGTTGTCAGTTGTTGTTGTTTTTATCACTATTTTTTTGGGTGTTTTTTGGTGGTGTGTGTGTGTGTGTGTGTGTGGTGTTTGTGTGTTGGAGTTTTTAACTACACCATATAATATAATTATGATAGGATTGTGTGAGTGTGTGTTTGTGTTGTGTGTGTGTGTGTGTGTGTGGTGGTGGTGTGTGTGTGTGTGTGTGTGGTGTGTGTGTGTGTGTGTGTGTGTGTGTGTGTGTGTGTGTGTGTGTGTGTGTGTGTGTGTGTGTTTGTTGTTTCCACTATCGTTTTTTTTGGTGAGTTTACACCATATATATAAGTGTGTGTGTGTGTGTGTGTGTGTGTGTGTGTGTGTGTGTGTGTGTGTGTGTGTGTGTGTGTTGTGTTATTGCTTCACTATCGTTTTTTTTGTGTGAGTTTACACCATATATAAGTGTGTGTGTGTGTGTGTGTGTGTGTGTGTGTGTGTGTGTGTGTGTGTGTGTGTGTGTGTGTGTGGTGTGTGTGTGTGTGTGTGTTTGTCAGTTGTTTTTACTATGTTTTGTTTGTGAGTTTACACAACAGTTTTTACGATATCTTTGGTCATATATTTTTTTAATCATTGTTTTGGGGTTTTTTAGTCAAGTTTTGTGTTTATTCTAAAGCACAGTACATTGCACTGGATTGCGTTGTATGACATCTGCATTCAAGACATATTAAAAAAATCAGATTTCATTGCTTTTATCAAACTGAATGAATTGATCAATATTACAAAATATTGTATCGAATCATATGACAGTAATACTAGATTAGATGACGTTCCATTACATGCACTGCATTCCATTGCATTGACATGATTCCGTATGACAGGGTGTAGCGTTACATAACACAGTGGTATGAATTCAACTGATCTCACCTGGATTGACTGAACTTAACTGACCTGACCTGGCCCGGAATGGCCTAACATAACATGACCCAACCTGATCCGATCTTGAATGACCTACTTGGAATGACCTGACCTGACCTGGAATGATCTGACCTGACCTGGAATGACCTGACTTCAAATGATATGACCTGACCTGGAATGACCTGACCTGGAATGACTGACGTGACCTGGAATGACCTCATCTGGAATGACCTGACATGACCCGGAATGACCTGACCTGGAATGACCTGACTGATCTGACCTGACTGTCTGATGTGTGCAGTGCCCCTGGCTCATACTGGATCACACACCCCAACAACATCTTTGAAGACAACGTTGCTGCCGGGTCTGATGTGAGTGACAGTAGCAACAAGCAACAGCAGCAAGCAGCAGCACAACACAACAGCAACACAGCAACACACAGCACGACAGCAGCAGCAGCAACAACAGCAAGATCGATAGTAGAAGTACAGCCGTAGCAGCGAAAGAGTGATATACTGTATCATCTTGCTATTTTGACAACATCTAGTTGTTGTAGTAGCAGAGTACACGAAAGCATTGTATCATACCTTATCTCATCTTGCTATTATTACAACATCTTAGTTGTTGTAGTAGCAGCAGTAGCAGCGAAAGGAGTTGTATCTTACTTATATCTTACTATTAATTACAACATCTTAGTTGTTGTAGTAGCAGCAGTAACAGCGAAAGCAGTTGTAGCAATAGTTACAGTTGTAAAGCCGTAGCAACAGTAGCAGCGACAGTAGTTGTAGCATTAAATTTTTGTAGCAGATATTGCTAACGTTTGTATTGATGATAATCATTAGTAGGACAGCTGCAGTGGTTATAGTGATAGCAGTACAGTGATAAAAGTAATAGTGGATGTGTATAGTAGAATAGTAGTAGTAGTAGTGGTAGTAGGCAGTGTAGTAGTAGTGGTAGTAGTAGTAGTAGTAGTAGTGGAGTATAATAGAGGAGTAGTAGTTGTAGTAGTAGTAGTGTAGTAGTAGTAGTAGTAGTAGTAGTAGTAGTAGTAGTAGTAGTAGTAGTAGTAGGAATGGATGGAGAATGTGGTAGCATACAGTTAGTAGTGTATAGAGTAGTAGTAGTATAGTAGTAGTAGAGCACAGAGAGCAGCACAGGAGGTAGAAGAAGCAGTAGTAGTAGTAGTATAGTAGTATAGTAGTATGTAGTAGTATAGTAGTAGTAGTAGTATGTAAGTATTAGTTTAGTTAGTAGAGCAGGGTGAAAGTACTAGCAGTTAGTATAAAAAGTATAGTAGCTATGATAGTAGTAATAGTTGATCGCGCGGTGCGCATATAATGTGTACAACCGAAAACACATGCGTGCATCACGTCCGTATTAGTGTGTTTGTTGCTGCGTGCTCTTAAAAATTGAAACAGAAACACACACACACACACATGCCCATACATACAACCGCACACACACACACCACACACACACGCACATACACACAAACGCGCATACACACACATGCACACATATACAGACTACAGCACAACACAATTTAATACACCTTTCTTCAACACACAGCCACAGCCACAGCCACAGCACAACACAACCAAACAGCCACCAGCACACACCACACACACACCACGACACACAACACACACAGACACACAGCACACACAAAACACACAACACACACAACACACACACACACACACACACACACACACACACACACACACACACACACACACACACACACACACACACACACACACAACACAAAACACAACAACATCCACCACAAACAAACACATACAAACCACACAACTCTCCCCCCCAACCACAACCTCACCACAATACACCCACCCACCACCTACCCACCCACCCAAAACACACACAAACACATCCCTTCTACCCCACATACACCTCGAACACAGCAACCAACCATCCTAGGGTAGTTTTATCTTACGATTATTATTTTTTGTCTACAGAACTCTTTTTTTTATCTTACGCTATTATTTATTTTATATCTTACCATTACTATTTTTGTTGTCTTCAGAACTCTGGCTACTGGTTTGCTTTGCGGATGACCCACTAGGTCCCTCCAAAGCTGTTCAAGACGCCAAGCCTGACGGGGTGAAACACAAACAGACACGTTACACCCCAATCAAACGATTCTTCAACAACGTGGCTCACTCTAACGAAAGAGTAAGTCTTCTTTCTTAAGCTAAAGGGTTATTCAGTCATAGTTATATATTTTTTATTTTATTTTATTTTATACCACTTTATGTCACAGCAGATTTCTCTGCGTGAAATTCGGGCTGCTCTCCCGGGGAAAGCGCGTCGCCACAAGTGCAGCGCCTACCCATTATTTTTTTCCCCTCAGGATGATGTCTAAACTCGACATCTGTGTGTATGCTGTTTTTTTTTTAATATATAATTTTGTCATCCGCTCCTACCGCACACGATGGCCTGCTCTTCCGAAAGGCGGGACGGATTTTAACGTGTGCGCAAGATGTTCTGTGTGCGTTCGCACTCGGGCCTAGTTTATAGTCTCATCCGAATAAAGGATTAGTCAGTCATAGTCTATGAAGTAGTCAGTCTTTGTCTAAAGATTCAGTCAGTCTTTGCCCTAAGAGTAAATCTTTCATAAGTTAAAGAGTAAGTCAGTCATAGTTCTAAAGAGTAAGTCTTTCAAAGTTCTAAAGAGCAAGTCTTTCATAGTTCTAAAGACCAAGTCTTTCATAGTTCTAAAGAGTAGGTCTTTCATAGTCTATAGAGTAAGTCTTTCATCGTCTATAGATAGAGTCTTTCATAGTTCTAAAGAGCAAGTCTTGCATAGTTCTAAAGAGTAAGTATTTCATAGGTCTAAAGAGTAAGTATTTCGTAGTATATAAAGTAAGTCTTTCATAGTCTATAGAGAGAGTCTTTCATAGTTCTAAAGAGTAAATCTTTCATAGTTCTGAAGAGTAAGTCTTTCACAGTTCTAAAGAGTAAGTCATTCATAGTGCTAAAGAGTAAGTCTTGCATAGTCTAAAGAGTAAGTCTTTCGTAGTCCTAAAGAATCAGTCTTTCATAGACTAAAGAGTAAGTCTTTCATACGCTAATGAGTAAGTCTTGTCAAGGAAGTGCATCATCCATTGAAAGTGACCATTCCTCAAAACGTGAGTTATTCATCAAAATCACGTCTCATTCCTCAAAAACGTGAGTTATTCATAAAATAACAAGACCCATTCCTCAAAAAACGCGAGTTATTCATCAAAAGCACGTCTCATTCCTCAAAAACGTGTTATTCATAAAAAACATGACCCATTCCTCAAAAACGTGAGTTATTCATAAAACATGACCCATTTCTCAAAAAACGCGAGTTATTCATCAAAAGCACGTCTCATTCCTCAAAAACGTGAGTTATTCATAAAAAACATGACCCATTCCTCAAAAAACGCGAGTTATTCATCAAAAGCATGACCCATTCCTCAAAAACGTGACTTATTCATAAAAAACATGACCCATTCCCCTCAAAAACGTGAGTTATTCATCAAAAGCATGACACATTCCTCAAAAACCGTGAGTTATTCATCAAAAGTATGACCCATTCCTAAAAAAAACCGTAAGTTATTCATCAAAAGCATGGCCCATTCCTTAAAAAAAGTGAATTATTCATCAAAAGCATGACACATTCCTCAAAAACGCGAGTTATTCATCAAAAGCGTGTGTTATTCCTTAAAAGAATAAAGTATTCACTGAAAAGCTGAGTCATTCATCGAAAGAGTGATTAATTCATCGAAACAGATTTTCGCCGACATAGTAAGTTATTCGTCTAAAGAGTAAGTTATCAAACAGTAAGTCATTAATCTAAAGAGTTATTCATTCATTCATTAAAAGAGAAATCCCTTCATATAAAAAGTAAGTCAGTTGTCTAACGCGCGAGTCCTTTATCAAAAGAGTAAGTTATTGATCAAAATATTAGGACACTCATCAACAGAATGAGCCTGTGAGCAAAAGAGTCAATCATACATCGGGAAAAAAGTAATTCATCCAAAAAAAATATCAGCATTCATCGAAACAGTCAATTCAAAATTCAATTCAAAATATTTTATTATCTCTAAAACAGAGAAATTCCGGTGGTTTACAAGCCATATGCTATTATAAGAACAATAACCACGTAAAAATAATATTAATATAGCACAACACAGGTTCTGAACATCAGCAGTTATTCAGCGATAAATGGAGTCATTCATACACCTACCAGGACAGCAAGCCTCACAGTATCAAGCACATAGAGACAATTTACACCAAAATTATATTAATTAAATAGTTCTCCAACAGCGCGCCCCATTCTTACAAAAAGAATAAGTTAAAGGTGTGAAAGACAAAACCATTTGCCAGATTGAGAATTGCACACAAGTACATATGCTAGTTGTTGTTTTTGTTGGTTTTGTTTTTCTTACTTAGCTAAATGCTAGCACGACTTGAATATATAATGTATATGTGTGTGTGTGTGCGTGTGTGTGTGTGCACGCGCGCGCGTGCGTGCACGCGTGTGTGTGCGTGCGTGTGTACCTGCGTGCGTACGTGTGTGTTGTGTGTGTGGATGCCTTACTTTAAGGAAAAAAATTAACAATGTGTAAGTTTCATAAAAATGCTAGGTTGCTATCCACATTTGTCCTCGTCGTACTCATTTCGATGTGTGTGTGTGTGTGTGTGTGTGTGTGTGTGTGTGTGTGTGTGTGTGTGTGTGTGTGTGTGTGTGTGTGTGTGTGTGTGTGTGTGTGTGTGTGTGTGTGTGTGTGTGTGTGTGTGTGTGTGTGTGTGTGTCTGTGTCTGTGTGTGCGTGCGTGCGTGCGAGCGTGCGTGCGTGCATGCGTGCGTGCGTACGTACGTGCGTGTGAGCTTGTGTGTTTGTGCGTATGCGTGTGTGTATGCGTGTATGCTTATGTGTTTGTGTGCGTGCATATTTTTCTGTAACCAGTTCGGGGTGATCCTAGAAGGCAGGATCTCTAACGGGGAAACCTTCAGAGGGGTTTACGCCCCAGAGAACGCCTTCCTGATGGAGAGCTCCAACTTTCTGGACCCTAGGGAACCCAACAACGCTAACGGGGACGGGAGAATCTCTCTGCTAGAGCAGTGAGTGGTCTATCTGCTATAATCGTAAGCCTAGTGGTCAGAACATTGCGGTAACTCGCAATTTGACGGCGACCCGGGTTCGATTCCTGTTCCAGGTTTTTTTTTCTTCTGGTGTTAACATCAGTGCTGACTCCACTCCCCCCCCCCCCTCCCCGAAAA
>CM060336.1:32328259-32335759 GCA_030674155.1 Stramonita haemastoma | reverse complement strand
GACTAAATCTTTCTGGTGAAGTTATCCAAAGTAGATGTATGTTAACACCATTAATTTTCGTTTTGTTTGGTAACAAAAGAGCTCATTGTTTTGCCATTAATTGATAATGAGCACGTCTAGCAAACCAATCAGCACGGTTTTACCATTGATGTTAAGTCATGTTTTCAACGTTAGTAAGATTTTGCAGAAATATTGCAATGAAATCCTGAGTGTGTTTCTTTAGGGAGGGGGATATTTTATGGTGTACTATTCTATAGGGGACGGGATAGCTCAGTGGTCAGAGCGCTCGCTTTCCCCCAGCCAAATTAAGCAGCGTGGAGCGTGGTTACCAATTGGATGGATGACCGTTTGCGCGCCTTGGCTTCAGTACACTTCCCCCCAGTTCACCCAGCTGTTAATGGGTACCTGCCCACTTTAGGGTCAGGGAAGGTAAAGCAGCGAGGGAGAGGAGATGGGCGCCGCCCTCAACATGCTAGCCCCCTAGAGAAGCTGAGGTCTCTGACGCCTCGCTCTCCTACGACCACACTACCGGTTATTCTATAACCATGCATACCCCTGAATGAAAAGAAGGGACATGAAAAGCACCGTTTTTCTTGACCACATCCCAGGAGGACAATGGAAACTGGGTGCTGAACCGTGGCGAGATCTTCGAGTGGCACATGATGGACGGCAACATCCAGACCCAGTTCCGGGACTACGACGGCAGCGTGACGGGTCAGGCCGGGACACAGCTGGTGCGTGACCTCCCCTTCCTGACCGCGGAGAACTGTGTTTACCATGACAACTGGGGCATTTCCGCCTGTCCCTATGGTTACGCCAAGGTCAGACAACCCTTGTTGCTTCTTTATGATTTTTTGGGGGGGTTGATGCTGTTGTTTTGTTGCTGTTGTCGAAATTCTTAATATTATTGAGGGTTTTTTGTCTTGTTTTACCCCTAATTATGGTGGGGACAGGGGTAGCTCAATATTCAGAGCTCTCTCTCTCTCTCTCTCTCTCTCTCTCCTCTCTCTCTCTCTCTCTCTCTCTCTCTCTCTCTCTCTCTCTCCAGGCTATGGTTAAACAGCGTTGAGGAGCGTGGTTTCCTCGTGGCCGACCGTTCGTAGGCCTTGGCTTTCAATAAAGCCTCCCAGTTCACCCATCTGTAAATGGGTACCTGCCCTCTTTAGGGTCAGGGAAGGTAAAGCAGCGAGGGAGAGGAGATGGACGCTGCCCTCAATATGCTGGCCCCTAGAGAAGCTGAGGTCTTTAACACTTCGCACCCCAATGAACATTAATTCACCACACGCCACCAGTATTCGAACCCACGACTTCACGGACCCATTGGGATTGAAGTCGAACGGTCTTACCCACTCGGCTATAGCGTGCGTCATTCATTCATATTTTGATTTTCCTGTTGATTTGTTCCCATCCTTATTCAGGTGAGCCAAGGCGCACAAACAGTCACCCATCCAACTGATAACCACGCTCGACGCTGCTTTCCCCCAAGTCAAAGTTAAGCAGCGTCGAGCGTGGTTACCAATTGGATGGGTGGCCACCGTTTGCGCGCCTTGGCTTCAATACAGTCTCCGCCAGTTCACCCAGCGGTAAATGGTTACCTACCCTCTTAAGGGTCAGGGAAGGTAAAGCTGCGAGAGAGAGAGAGAGAGAGAGAGAGAGAGAGAGAGAGAGAGAGAGAGAGAGAGAGAGAGAGAGAGAGAGAGAGAGAGAGAGGAGAGAGAGAGAGAGAGAGAGAGAGAGAGAGAGAGAGAGAGAGAGACAGACAGACAGACAGACAGACAGACAGACAGACAGACAGACAGACAGACAGACAGACAGACAGACAGACAGAGACAGAGACAGAGGGAGAGAGAGAGAGAGAGAGAGAGAGAGAGAGAGAGAGAGAGATGGGTGCCGCCCTCAATATGCTGGCCCCTGGAAAAGCTGAGGTCTCTGATGCCTCGCTCTCCTACGACCGCCTAGGTTATGGGACACCTTCACCTTTTTTTGTTTTCTTCAGGTGAGCTTCACGGGGAAAACGGGGGTACTGAAGAACGCTCTGGCCTCCAAAAGCTACCCTGTGACCATGAGAAGAGACGATGTGGTCAACAGTCCCTTCACTCTGAGAGGTCCTGCTTTGTCCGTGTGTCCTATGTCTTTGTTATGTTGAAATTTTTTTTTTTACTTTGTAGGATTGTCTTTGTAGATTTTTGGGTTGGTAAAGGTAAAGAGGGGGAACGTGTGCCAACCCAAATCTACAACCAATAATTGTGTGTGTGTGTGTGTGTGTGTGTGTGTGTGTGTGTGTGTGTGTGTGTGTGTGTGTGTGTGTGTGTGTGTGTGTATGTATGTATGTGTGTGTGTGTGTGTGTGTATGTATGTATGTATGTATGTATGTATGTATGTATGTATGTATGTATGTATGTATGTATGTATGTATGTATGTATGTATGTGTGCGCGCGCACGCGTACGAGTGTGAGAGTGTGATATTTTTATTTGGAGCTATTATACAACTAATAATGTTTGAACAAATATGAAATGTAGCTATCTTGTGTCTTTGATTATGATTCGTATTAATATGCCTGTCAGTATTGTAATTGCGCTTCAGGAATGATTAAAGTGTTTTTGACTTGACTTGAAGCTGCATGTGGGGGGACGGGATAGCCTAGTGGTCAGAACATTGCGCTCGCAATTTGACGACCCGGGTTCGATTCCCGTTCGAGGAGATTTTTCTCCTGGAGTTCACATCAGTGCTGACTCCACTCTCCCCATAAGTCCTTCGGATGAGACAATAAACCGAGGCCCCGTATGTGAACGCATGCAGAACATCTTGCACACACGTTAAATCCTGTTCCGCTTTTCGTAAGAGTAGGCCATTGTGTGCTGGTGGGAACAGATGACATTTACAAAACTGCATACACACGGGGATTGAATGTAAAAAAAAAAGAAGCACAAGAGTGTTTATCCCATTATCCTGGATATAAAAGAATAAAATAAACTAAAAATAAATAAATACATGTGTGACTGACAGGGACAGAGCCATCGAGTTTCTGACCATGAAGAACAAGTCCT
Organism: Stramonita haemastoma; assembly: GCA_030674155.1. Lineage (NCBI taxonomy): Eukaryota > Metazoa > Mollusca > Gastropoda > Neogastropoda > Muricidae > Stramonita > Stramonita haemastoma. The sequence continues at coordinate 32,332,710 of CM060336.1, read as the reverse complement.
ACACCGTCAGCTTCAACGGAACCATTCCCAAAGACATCAAGATCAAGGTCGCCAACATGGAGAAGTAAGGAGTTTATCTTTCGTCATCGTTGTCGTCGTCATCATCATCATCTTCATCGTCGTCATCATCATCATCATCATCATCATTGTCGTCGTCATCGTGATCATTGTCATCATTATCGCCGTCGTTGTCGTCGTCGTCGTCGTCATCATCATCATCATCATCATCATCAGCAGCAGCAGCAGCAGCAGCAGCAGCAGCAGCAGCAGCAGCATATAGAGCGGAAAATCTTGTAAAGCAGTTCAGTTGGTTGGTTGGTTGTTTATTCATTCCAAATACTCTCTTTTATATAATTTTGTCATCGGCTCCTACCGGCACACGATGGCCTGCTCTTCCGAAAGGCGGAATAGAGGTTTTTAACATGTGCACAAGATTATGTCGCTTCTGTAGATTAAACAAATGATAGTCGCTTTTCGTTTGGCCCCAGAACAATTTTTATTTATTTATTTATTTATCTACATTGAGGAAAATGGAAAAATCACTCATGTGCTTTTTACATCCAGTCCCCCATGTGTATGCAATTTTGTCAATCTTGTCATCTGTTCCCGCCGGCACACAACGCCCTACTCTAACTCACGTGTGTGTGTGTGTGTGTGTGTGTGTGTGTGTGTGTGTGTGCGTGCGTGCCTGCGTGCGTGCGTGCGTGCGTGCGTGCGTGCGTGCGTGCGTGTGTGTGTGTGTGTGTTTTCAAGAAAGTTTGTTTGTGGCGACATTGTTTTCTGGCTTTGATCATTAAAAAAAAAAGAAGTCTGCATTCAAACTCATCAAAAAACCCAACTATTTCAGACATTAAAGATTGCCACAATACTTTAAAAAAAAAAAAACGCAGAAAGAAAGAAACAGAAAGAAATATGGTGTGCTCTCTTCGTAAACAGGAGAAAACGTTATAAAACAGATAAACGAATACAAAATAACCTGTGAATAACTTACGTTTGAATCAAGCAGCAAGATTTCTTTCTTTTGTAGAGGAGATGTCATCCGATTGGGAATCTGCCTGTCTGCCACAACGACCCAAGTGAAGATACGGAGTGGTTACCTGGGCATAAATGCCGACAGCGACATCAACTACGTCACTAACATGGCCGATCTGGATGCAGACACGGTTGGCACTGCTGTGTATTATGACAAAACGGCCAAGTGAGTGTCTAGTGGCGTAGATATGTATAGGTATTATGTATGACAAAGCTGACAAATGTGTAATTTGTTTCGTAGATATGCATTGCGTATTATGACAAATTTGCTAAGGGGGTATTGCGTGAAGTAGTGTGTATCATTACGTCATTGATGTGGTATATGAAATAGATATCTTAACGTCGTGGCGAAATGGGTAATGTATTATACCGTATTTTTATGTAATGTAGCTGTTTAATATGACGCCATTGCCGTGTCATTGGCGTATGAAGTAGTTGTGTGATGAGACGTCATTGCCAAGTAGGTACTATCATTATGACGTAGTCATTACATCAAACATTTGCTTTTTATCTTTCTGTTGTTAAATTTGCAGATTATACACGTGCTTATTTGGATAATTCATACGCTTTTATTAACATTAGCATTAGCTAAACAAGACTGCCTCTTTCTCCCCCCCCCCCCTTCTTTTCCACAGATACACGCAGCATGCAACAATGTAATATTTCCAGTCATAGTAAACCACACCTGAAGTATATTTAGGGGATGCAGAAAGTGCTGGTGCATTTAATCTAAGCAGGAATCATTTGACCTAGAAGTCAATTCCTAACTATTTATGCATTTTAAAGGGTTTTTCAGTTGTCTCTTGACCTGAATTTTTGTTTTTGATACGTTTTAAACTTTTTGGGAGCTTGTCCCATAAATCACTTCTTGAATGTAAAAAGCTTGTTTTGTAAAGTTTCTTTCTGGGTCTCTGAAATGTACTATGCCTATTATTGAAAAAAAACACCTGATCATTTCCGGTGTTGGTTTATACAAGTGAAGCTTTGGCAATAGCAATGAGTGATTATTTACATCAAATGCCTTTTCAAAGTCAACAAAAAGAAGACATGTATAATCATTTTTTCTCATTTATCTTGTGTAAGAGACTGTCCGTAAGTTGAGTAAGAGCTGTGTGACGGAATTTTTTTTTTTTTACGAAAACCTGACTGATTTTCATATATTAGAATGGTGTTTACAAAATGGGAATGTACATATTTTGGATATGTTTTCGATGGATTTAGATTAGACAGACCGAATTGAAATTGGTCTGTAATTTGTAGGACAAGGACCCGATTTTGGACTGGTGTGATTTTTGTCCTTTTAGACATGACAGGAAAGCCGTTTTTCTCTGTGCATAAGTTATACAGATACGTCAGTGTTTCAAATAAAATGGAACCAGAGAGCTTCATCAGTCTTCCATCCAGATTGTCTAAATCATGTGCTCTGGAATTTGCTTGGAGAGACAGACTTTCCAACACGTCTATGATTGTCATCGGCAGTAATTGGAATGGGAATTTAATTTCTTTTGAATCGATCTATTGTTCTAAGTAATGGGGATCATTTTCGCTCGATTTGTCACATGATATCACTTTAGTACCGATGTTTGAGAAGTGGTTGTTCAATTCATCAGCTGATATGTCTTAAAATGTTTGTTGACTTTTTGATATATGTTGATGGCATAATGTGTGTATGTGTGTGTGTGTGTGCGCGCGTGGGCGCATGCGTGTGTGCGTGTGTGTGTATGCGTGTGCGTGTGTGTATGCGTGTGTGCGTGTGTGTGCCACAGCATGGTGTTCTTCAAGGTGATATCCCGGGAGACGCGGCAGTACTGGCAGGAGACGTGTCCGGGAGACCAGTGTGTGCTGATCAACGTGGAGAGGCTGGATGGGGATGATGGACCCCGGGACTGCTCCTCCTCCACCTTCCCCCCTTACGATAAGGACAAGGTCTGAGGGTTTGCTCTTTCCCTGTCCGTCTGTCTGGTGTGTGTGTGTGTGTGTGTGTGTGTGTGTGTGTGTGTGTGTGTGTGTGTGTGTGTGTGTGTGTGTGTGTGTGTGTCTCTTTGTTGTTTTTTCTGTCTTTCTTTCTTAATTATGATATGATCTTTGCTGCCCTCGCTGTCTCTCTATGGATGTTGTTCTTCAGTTTAACGTCCTTCCACTAAAAAGTGATATCAGACAGGCAAGTGTGTGAGTGTGTGTGTGCGTGTGTACGCGCACACGCGCGCGTGCGCGCGTGCGTGTGTCTGTGTCTGTGTGTGCGTGCGTGAATGCGTGCGTGAGTGTGAGTGTATGTGTGTGTGAGAGTGTGTGCGCGCGCGTGTGCGTGTGTGATTACGCTTTGACAGTCTATATTACAAAGTATTAAAGAGAACCGAGGGGGAAAAAAAAAAAAAAAAAAAAAGCTGCAAGTAGGCCTATGGTTTTGGACTATAAGGGAAAAAAGAAAACAGCAACAAAAAACCCACTAACCCTTCAAGCTAAAAAAAGAAAGTAAACAAGAACTTAACTATTAACTAACAATAGGAACTATAACATGCAGACAAATTTTGGATTTTGGATACATTTACACACACTGATGTATATAATGTGCCCAAAGTTGGGGTGAGGTGTGTGTGTGGGGGGGGGGGGGGGGAGGGGGGGACTAGAGCTATTGAAGAGGTATACAGAAGAGGTCAAAGAATTTCCATTAAAACAAAACGATCAATCACAGGAAGATACCAACTGAGCTGTGTAACAGACATTCAGAGATTCTGCAAAGAAGTATATCATTGTTGAGGATGCTTTTAAGCGTTTCAGATGATTCTAAAAGGAACGGATCTTTCAATGTAATAGAAATAAATTCTTTAATTTGAGGACAACAAGTAAGCAGATGTTTAATACTAATTTGTTTTCCACACATGCATAGTATGTTCTTACAATATTTTGTGCGAAGGGCATTTAGACGAAATCTATAGACTAAACTTGAGATTTGTCTGGAAACAGACATAGATGAATTTGCATAGAGGGGTTTGGTGTATTTTGCATTGAGGCAATTTTGAGAGTAATAACTATTCGAATTTTTCAGTCTTTTAATTGCCTTATCGTAGGATATATGTTTTAAAACTTCATAACCCTCTCGAAGGTCTAAAGGTATATTAGCTAAAAGTGATCCTTCAACATTGCATGCTCCTCTTCGAGCAGCTCTATCGACCCATTCATTAGCAAAAATACCACAATGAGAAGGCACCCAACAAAACGTAACTCTAATGCCTTTCAGGGACAGTAGATGAAGAACATGTCTGACTTCGGTAATCATTTTTAGTCGAGTACTTTGATTTAGGGAATTTAAGGCTCAGGAGTGCTACCTTAATGATTATAGGGAACTTTGTGCTGCAAAGTATGTTTTGAGATGTTATTCATACGAAAAATTTTCACGAAAAGAAGTTAGTTTAAGATCA
>CM060336.1:32315759-32323259 GCA_030674155.1 Stramonita haemastoma | reverse complement strand
TTTTGACTTTTTTCCCTTTTCCTATTTTATCATTCATTTTCTGACATATATCGTAGATAAGATATCAAAATATTTCACACACAATGACAATGACATTTGCAACCAGAAAAAAAGAATGAATTAACACGGGGACGTGTTCACCCTAACAACAGGTCCAGCCCAAAAGGAGTACGTGGGATGCTTTTCAGACAACCCCAAAGACCGTGACTTGCCTTATGTTGAGCAGTACCTGTTTAAAAGTATGACAGTGCAGAGTTGTGTGGACAGGTCAGTAAGTGTGTGTGTGTGTGTGTGTGTGTGTGTGTGTGTGTGTGTGTGTGTGTGTGTGTGTGTGTGTGTGTGAGTGTGTGTGTGTGTGTGTGTGTGTTGTGTGTGTGTGTGTGTGTGTGTGTGTGTGTGTGTGTGTGTGTGTGTGTGTGTGTGTGTGTGTGTGTAACTTTCTTCAATTTAACGTCTCTTCACTCATAGTGATATTAGACGAGAAACAAAAGTAGAATAAAATTAATTGTGTCACTTGTGTGCTTGAGTGTGTATGTGCAAGTGTGTGAGTATGTATGTCAGTGCACATGCCTGCATGTGGATATGAGCAAGTATGTGTGAGCGTGCATGTGCAAAATCATTTCTTGTGTGTGTGTGTGTGTGTGTGTGTGTGTGTGTGCGTGTGTGTGTGTGTGTGTGTGTGTGTGTGTGTGTGTGTGTGTGAGTGAGTGAGTGAGTGTGTGTGTGTGTGTGTGTGTGTGTGTGTGTGTGTGTGTGTGTGTGTGTGTGTGTGTGTGTTTGAGGTGTGAATGATGCACATCTGAAAAGGCATACTTATGAAATTATGTATGTCAAAGCCTATATCGATTTCCTTTCAATGGTTATTTTTTGTTTGTTTGTTTGCTTTTTTTGAAAGTCTTTTACTACTTAGTATCCATGTTTTCACTCAGGTATTTGGTTTATCTAAGTGAGCTTGCAGCATTTATTTTCTTACCATTTTGCCATTGCTAGAGACATTACGATCTTACCCACAAGCAACTCAGCAGTTAAGTTTAAAATTTGCATCATTGATAAAACACAAACGATGTAAGAACAGAACAATGTAGTACGCTGTGTAAACCTTTTTTTGTTCACTGAATTTCTACTTCTACTTATCAAAACTGGCATTTGTCTGAACGGAAACTCAGAAATTGGTATATAAGTTTATCTTTAACGTATAGATCTTACTTTAAGTACGGGGTATTCTAACCATTTGTGATCAATGCTTTAGATATGTTTAAAATGTAATTAGAGCCAGAGGCGTGATTGAGTGTTTAAGTTAAGTTATTATGGATATTTAGTACCATATCAATCGTCCAATTAGCTAAGACTGAGCAAAGGCTTTGAAATATTTTGTTTACTAAATCATAAGAAAGGAGAAGAATTTGTTTTTTTACGTTATATTTTTGGGGTGGTTATTAGTCTTACTACTACTACTACTACTACTACTACTACTACTACTACTACTACTACTACTACTACTACTACTACTACTGATGCTAATGTTGTTATCATTATCATCATCATCATTACCCCTGTTCTTTTTGTTACGGTCATAACCACCCTCATGATCATTACCCTTATGATCATCACCGTCATCGTCGTCATCATCATCATCATCATCATCATCATCATCATCATCATCATCATCATGATTAAGATTTCTTTCGTTCTAATCATCATCATCATCGTCATCGTCATTATTATTACCATTATTTTCATTATCATTATCTAATTGTCATTATTATCATTTTGACATCATCATCATCGTCGTCGTCGTCGTTGTTGTTGTCATCATCGTCATCATCATCATCATCATCGTCGTCGTCGTCGTCATCATCATCATCATCATCATCATCATCATCATCATCATCATCATCATCATCATCATCATCATCATCATCATCTTCTTCTTCTTCTTCTTCTTCTTCTTCTTCTTCTTCTTCTTCTTCTTCTTCTTCTTCTTCTTCTTTATTATCATCATGACTAACATCATGATCATGATGCATCACAGATGTCGTAACTTCAAGTACCAGTACGCAGGCCTGCAGCGTGGCGTGGAGTGTCGCTGCGGCGACAGTTACGGCAAATACAGTAAGCTGACGGACGGCGATTGCAGCACCAGTTGTCCGGGCAACCAGGCTGAAAAGTGCGGGATGCGACGTAGAAACAGCGTCTATCGCATCCTCCCCAACTGAACGGACGGGGGTGTTGCTGTGGACTGAGTTGATGTACTGCGTTCATCCACCTGGGAGGAGAGTTGGTTGCAGCTACCTGTATTCTTTCCTTTACTTCCTGTTCAGTTTCTTTTGTTCTTATGATGAGTTGTGACTATGTTGTAGCTAAAAAAAATTTTTATTTTATTTTTTTTTATTTTTTTTTTGGGGGGGGGGTTCTTGGTTGTGTACTCTGCTAGGCTTGTTTGGTTGCTGCTTCCTTTTTGGTTAGTTTGGTTTTTTTTTTTATAAGTGGTTTTTTTTTTTTTTGGGGGGGGGGGGGGGGGAGGGGAGGAGAATTTTTGTTTTATCCTTTTATTTTAAAAAATGTGTTTACTACATGGATGGCTTGATGAAAAAAAAAAGCAAATTTATTGCTTACTCAATGTCCCATGTGAAATTAAATTTTTGACTTGATTTGACTTGGCTTATGATCGACTGCTAAAGCGGTTTTTTTCTATAAATAAACGTGTATAAAGAGACGGATGTATGCAGTGATGTTCTGATCAGTTTTTGTGTGCTCTTCGTCTATCTGTATGATTGTGTATCTGCGCTGTCTCTCTGTGACTGTTATCTATTTCTCTTTTTCTCTTTTTATGTGTGTGTGTGTGTGTGTGTGTGTGTGTGTGTGTGTGTGTGTGTGTGTGTGTGTGTGTGTGTGTGTGTGTGTGTGTTTCCGTCTGTCTGTCTGTCTGTCTGTCTGTCTCACTCTCTGTCTCTCTGTCTCTGTGTGTATCTCTCTCTCTCTGTGTCTCTTGCCTATGTGTCTTTGTGTCTCTGTGTCTATCTCTGTTTCTTTCTTCTTTCTTTCTTTCTTTCTGTCTGTCTGTCTGTCTGTCTCTGTCTCTCTCTGTCTCTCTGTCTCTCTGTCTCTCTCTGTCTCTCTGTCTCTGTCTCTGTCTCTGTCTGTCTGTCTCTTCTCTCTCTCTCTCTCTTCTCTCTCTCTCTCTCTCTCTCTCTCTCTCTCTCTCTCTCTCTCTCTCTCTCTCTCCCTCGTGATCTGCTGACCCGGGTTCAAATCCCGTTCAAGAGCATTTTTCCATCTGGAGTTGACATAAGTGCCAACTCCACTCCCCCAAAAAAAACACTTCGGATGAGACTATAAACCAAGATCCCGTGTGCCAACGCTCGCAGAACATCTTGCGCACACGTTAAAACGCGTTCCAATTTTCGGAAAAGTAGGCCATTGTGTGCCGGTGGGAACGGATGACAAAATTGACAAAACTGCATACACACGGGGACTGAATGTAAAAAAAAGCACTTGAGTGCTTATTCCACTAACCTCGCAATAAAAGACTAAGACAAATAAAATCTTTTGTGCACCTTTGATCACACATGTACACGCGCGCACCCCCCCCCCCCCACACACACACACACCATGCGTGTGGGGGGACGGGATAGCCTAGTGGTCAGAACATTCCGCTCGCAATTTGACGACCCGAGTTCGATTCCCGTTCGAGGGAATTGTTTCCCCTGAAGTTAACATCAGTGCTGACTCCACTTTCCCCAACCGAGGCCCCGTGCGCGAACGCATGCAGAACATCTTGCACACACGTTAAATCCTGTTCCGCTTTTCCTACGATTAGGCCATTGTATGCCCGTTGGAACACATGACAAGGTTTACAAAACTGCATACACACAGGGAATGGGTGTAACAAAAGACACATGAGTGCTTATTCCATTACCCGCGATATAAAAGAATAATAAATAATAAAATAAAATAAAATAAATGCACGCACACACACACACACACACACACACACACACACACACACACACACACACCACACACACACACCATAAATGGATGCATAATCACACACACACACATACACACACACACACACACACACGCACGCACGCACGCACACACACGCACATACACACACACACGCACGCACACACACACACGCACGCACACACACACGCCCGCACGCCCGCAAGCACACACGCACGCGCGTATACACACACACACACACACGCACACACACACACACACACACACACACACACACACACACACACACACACACACACACACACAACACACACACACACACACACCCTATGCGCGAGGAATTTTCCCCCGTTTTTTCAGCTGTAATCAGATAGAGGAAGAACTGAAACAAATGCAAAGCCAAGCATAACTATCCTAGTCATTACACTAGCTGTCAGGGCTTGGGTCTCTTTGAACCTAGAGTAATGTTACATAATATGAATAATCCTGTTCACCACAGGTTTTGGGGTTGGTGGATAATTGTATTGTATTGTGTTGTATTGTGTTGTTTTGTGTTGTATTGTGTTGTGTTGTATTGTGTTGTGTTGTTTTGTGCTGTATGCATTGTGTTGTGTTGTATTGTGTTGTTGTAGTGTAGTATCTGTCTATCTGTCTATCTGTCTATCTGTCTATCTGTCTATCTATCTATCTATCTATCTATCTATCTATCTATCTATCCATCTATGGATGGATGGATGGATGGATAGCATCCATCCATCCATCCATCCATCCATCCATCCATCCATCCATCCATCCATCCATCTATCTATCTATCTATCTATCTATCTATCTATCTATCTATCTATCTATCTATCTATCTATCTATCTATCTATCTATCTATCTATCTATCCCTTAGTCTGGCGACCGTGGGGGGCACCCCTGAAGACTTGACAACCAGTTTTCTCCATTCCTGTCTCTCTGTTCTGCCTTCCTAAAAAGTTTGTTGAGTTCTAGGCCTGTCCATTGGCTGATGTTGTCCTGCCATGTCACAAGATCAAAATGGACTTGCAAAAACAATACTGCGAAGCACTGTCCAAGGAGGAAGAAAAAGAGGCAGTGCAGTGTACTGCGTTGTATTGTATTTCGTTGCACTGTATTGTGTTGTATTGTGTTGTATTGTATTGTGTTGTGTTGTGTTGTATTGTATTGTATTGTGCTGTATTGTATTGTATTGTATTGTATTGTATTGTATTGTATACCACTTTAAGTTACAACAGAGTTCTCTACGTGAAATTCTGGCTGCTCTCTCTAAGGGCAGAGTTCGTCGCCACAAGAGTAGCGCCACCCATTATTTTTTTTTCTTTTCCTGTTTGAATTTTTATTTTGTTTCTCCTATCAGAGTGAATTTTTTTATACAGAATGTTGCCAAGGAAAACTGGTGTGGTCGTGGGTTCTTTTACGTGCGCTAAACCGGTGATTCACACGGGACCTTGGTTTATCGTCTCATCCAAAAGACTAGCGCTCAGACAATAAGTGACAGTCCAGTAGATAGATGAGGATCAAACCATCGCACATTTCGCACATTTTGAACCCATATCTAACACTTTCTAGGCCGTTACGTTACCTCTAAACCACTGATCCATAAACACGGGGAAGGAGGGGGGGGGGGGGGGGGTGGAGGGGAGGGTTACACAATCTACGCAGTAGTAATCCTATTTTGACCCTTGCAGTAGGTTCATGTTTTGGGGGAAAAAAAAGTGACAACTGTAATTCTGAATGTTTTATTTTTTATCATTCGGGGCAGCACTAGGATGGCTTTGTGTATGTGTGTGTGTGTGTGTGTGTGTGTGTGTGTGTGTGTGTGTGTGTGTGTGTGTGTGTGTGTGTGTGTGTGTGTGTGTGTGTGTGTGTGTGTGTGTGTGTGTGTATGTGTGTGTGTGTGTGTGTGTTGTGTGTGTGTGTATGTGTGTGCGTGTGTGTGTTTGTGCGCGTGCGTGCGTGTGTGTGCATGTGTGTTTGTGCGCGTGCGCGCGCGAGCGTGTGTGTTTGTGTGCGTGCGTGCGTGCGTGCGTGGGGGGAGGTAGGGGGAGGGTGAAAGGGGGCGCTGGTGCTACGTTTAGAGGAGTGTCAAGCTGTTGTAAGTGTACGCAGCAGGTATGTGTGTTAATGCCTGTACGTCGCTGCTAAGAGCAGGGGGGCTTTTATCCACGCTGATGAATGTGAAGGGTGGAGAGATAGATAAATTATGCATGACATAGAGACTGTCTTGTTATTGTTTTTTTAGTGTTTTTTTTGTGGTGGTGGTGCTTTTTTTTTTTGAGGGGGGAAGGGGAGGGGTGTACTTTTTTTTTTGTTATTGCTGTTTAATAAATGGATACTAATTGGAGTCACAGTTCGCATTGTGATTTTCTGTCTCAGTTTTCTCTCTCAGTTCTCTGTGTGTGTGTGTGTGTGTGTGTGTGTGTGTGTGTGTGTGTGTGTGTGTGTGTGTGTGTGTGTGTGTGTGTGTGTGTGTGTGTGTGTGTGTGTGTGTGTGTGTGTGTGTGTGTGTGTGTGTGCGTATCTCCACACATACACCCATACATACATACATGCATACATACATGCATACATAGATACATAGGTACATACATACATACATATGTGCATACATACATACTTAATTATGGGCATACATACATACATACATACATACATACATACATACATACATACATACATACATACATACATACATACATACATACATACATACATAATTACGTGCATGCATACATACATACATACATACATACATACATACATACATACATACATACATACATACATACATACATACATATACATACATACATACATACATACATGCATGCATGCATGCATGCATGCATGCATGCATGCATGCATGCATGCATGCATGCATGCATGCATGCATGCATGCATGCATGCATACATACATACATACATACATACATACATACATACATACATACATACATACATACATACATACGTACGTACGTACGTACGTACGTACGTATGTACGTACGTACGTACGTACGTACTTAGTACAGAGAGAGAGAGAGAGAGAGAGAGAGAGAGAGAGAGAGAGAGAGAGAGAGAGAGAGAGAGAGAGAGAGAGAGAGAGAGAGAGAGAGAGAGGAGAGAGAGAGAGAGAGAGAGAGAGAGAGAGAGAGGAGAGAGAGAGAGAGAGAGAGTCATATATCAAAGAACAATAAACAATGTTTATTCTTTAGGTCTCCAGCATCAAGAATGGAGTCATACAAAGCATAGCAAAACAAAGTAAAACAAAACAAAGCAAAAACGAAATTTGCTTTATGACAAATGTGGGGACTGTCAAGGCCTGACAAAAGTGGAATAGGTCCTTCCTAATGTATTAGACCAATAACCTACTTTAAGCAATCACATTCTCCTTGTCAGTACCCCAAGTTTTCAATAAAATTCTGCCGTACTTTTAAGGCATTGAAAAGGTGTAAACTCAAATTGCGAATAGTTGAATCAGAACCAAATTTCAGTAGATTTATATA
>CM060336.1:32308259-32310759 GCA_030674155.1 Stramonita haemastoma | reverse complement strand
AGCGGAAGTACTGGCTGACCTCGTACTATGTGCCGTGAAGCGTGTAATGTCTATGCCTGCCCTCTCCATCGTCCACTTCAGCCAGCGCGCGATGGTATCGCTAGTGGCCCCTCGGTGCGGTGCTTGGAGAGTGATAAACAAATGTCGGGTAGCATTCTGAGCCCTCAGTTCTTTGCTCCGTCTCAGGTATTCTTTCAAAGTGTGAACTACACACAAAGCCTCTTTTTCCACAAAAGCCATGAGTTCAATAGGTGATTGATGGGCTCCTCTTCTTGACTGTTTTAATAATCTATTTACATAAAAAACACACTTTTCCCTTGAAAGTAGCATATTGTCGATGTCCAAAGCAGCAATAGTTTGACACCTCTGACCCGACAGAAGGGCAATTAACATCACAAGTTTCATTGTCAGTTCCTTGAACGTCAGGTTTTGCACTGGAACCCATGTTTCTAACATTTTTAGCACAATGTTTACATCCCAAGTGTGGTGATACTTTGGTAGTGGTGGTTTTCTTTCGAACACACCCTTCATAAATCTTTTTACAAGTTCGTGTTGACCAAACGTTGCCCCTTCATAGTTGCAGAGAAAACAACTTAGCGCAGAACGAGCGGTGCCCACAGCGCTATAAGAATATCCCTCTTTCAACAGCGATGCCAGAAAATTTACAGCTGTGGCTAGAGGCGGTGAAACTGAATCCACTTGTTGCTCACACGCGTACCTCTCCCACTTTCGTATGTACACATCATACATCTGTTTTGTTGCGGGTCGCCATGAGGACATGGGAATACTGGTAGTCTCCTCAGAAAAGCCTTGTGTTCTGAATCTATCCCTGACACTTTGCAGACTAGCAGCGTCAGGCTTTTCCTCAGTGGGTGTTTTGTCTCCTTTTGACTTGGTTGTGTCAGAAGAGTGTTTCTGGCTGACAACAGGACAGGTCTGGCTGTGAGAATTTTCATCAGTGCTGGCCAAAAGGGCTGATTTTTCCAGGTTGGCGCTACTATAACCCCTCTTGCTTTGTCTTTCTTTATCTTTGCCAGGACCCGGGGTATAATGCTGAAAGGTGGAAAACAATAAACAGTCTCATTTCCCCAATACATGCTAAATGCATCAATGGCACATGCTCCTGGGTCAGGCAAGAAAGACACATATCTGGAAAACTGAAAATTTAATCTAGAGGCAAACAAGTCAATGACAGGTTTTATATCAAGAATATTCATAGCCTCAGAAAGTAGCATTGAATCCAGTTTCCATTCTGTGTCAATGTGGATCTGTCTAGACAGACTGTCAGCTTCAACATTCTCAACACCAGGAATGTGAGCAGCACTGAGCCATATGTTTCTGCTTTCACACCAATGCCAGATTTGCTGAGATACATCATTCAGATGTTTAGATCTGTTCGAACCCATGTTGTTAATACAACCAACAGTGCTTGTGTTATCAGTCATAATTCTTATGTGAACATTACGTTGGTCATGCAACAAAGACTTGAGACCAAAAAAGACAGCTAATAGCTCCAAAGCATTTATGTGTCCTTCTTTGTCTTTCTCACTCCACATGCCTTGTGTTTGTGATTTGGTATCAACAACCCAAGCACCCCATCCTGTACGTGAACTGTCTGTCTTCATAGTAATTGTGGGGTCTGATCTCTGAATGGGAGCCTTTTGCTTGTCTATGTTATTAATCCACCATTCTAGCTCTGTCTTCCCTTCAGCTGATAACACAGCAGGCTTTTCCCAGTTCCCCTTGCTTAGTTTAAGTGCGGAACACTTATCTTGTTCAAGTGCTCTGTAGTACAAAGGACCCAATGGCACAGCAAGAAAACAAGAAACCATTAGTCCAATACAAGATGCCAGAGATCTTACAGTTGTACTTTCCTGACTGAATAATAGAATGCATGCACACAGCAGTTTTTGTTTCCGTTCATCTGTCAGTGTGACTGTCATGTCTGTTGAGTTTATTTTGAAACCCAGGTAGGTGATTTCTTGCACAGGCATGAACTGTGATTTCTTTTCATGTACATAGAAACCTAGGGAGTCTAATAATTGTATCGTGTCTACCACACACTGTACAACTTCTGTTTCAGTCTCTCCCACAATCAAACTGTCATCAATGAATGAAGTGATCAGGTGACCCATATCATGTAAGCGTGCTAGGACAGGTTTCATGAGTTTTGTGAATTTTCTGGGAATCGGACTGAGTCCCATAGCAGCTGCCTGAAAACAGTACAGTTTTTCTCTCCATCTGAATTTCAGATATTTCCGAAAAGTCTCCTCTACTGCTATGACGTAATACGCATCTCTCAGATCAATTGATGCGAAAAAGCAATTTTGTGTAACTAGATCCAAAGCTGTATATATTGTTTCCATCTTAAATTTCTTATATTCCACATTTTTGTTCAGAGCTTTCAGATTTAAAATCATTCTAAATGATCCGTCTTTTTTCTCCCTAACAAAGATAGGTGAGACAACTTGTCCTGATTCAGGTAAAGACTCTTTTATCA
>CM060336.1:32295759-32303259 GCA_030674155.1 Stramonita haemastoma | reverse complement strand
TTATCTATTTATTTATTTACTCTTTTATATCGAGGATAATTGAATAAGCACTTTTGTGCTTTTTTTTCATTCGGTCCCCATGTGTATGCAGTTTTGTAAATATTGTTATCTGTTCCCACCGGCACACAATGGCCTACTCTTACAACAAGCGGAACAGGATTTAACGTGTGCGCAAGATGTTCTGCATGCGTTCGCACACGGGGCCTCGGTTTACAGTCTCATCCGAAAGACGTTTGGGGAGAGTGGAGTCAGCACTGATGTGAACTCCAGGGGAAAAATCCCCTCGAACGGGAGTCGAACTCGGGTCGTCAAACTGCGAGCGCAATGTTCTGACCATTATGCTATCCCTATGCTATCTCTATTATGATATATGATATGATATATTACATGATAATATTGGTGGTGGTGGTAGTGGTTGTGGTGGTGGTGATGGCAGTTGGCGTTGGTGGATGTGGTGTAAAGCAGAATGCCTGTTTTTATGGTACGATGGTTGTTGTCGTAGTGGGATAGTAATCATGGTGGTGGTGGTGGTTTTGAGGTTAGTAATGGTGGTTGTGATGGTACCAGATTGTGATTCGTATTAATGTGCCTGTCAGTCAGTATTGTAATTGCCCTTCATGGAGCGATTAAAGTGCTTTTGACTTGACTCGTCATGCATGGATAAAAACAATGTCACTACTATAACATTGTTAAGCATAGCATTTTACTGTAGGCTTTGGCTTTACCTTACGTCAATAACTGACAAACCTTGTAGCCTGTATCAACGAAAAAGTGTAAAAAAAACAAACAAATAAACAAAAAATCAAACAATTTCACCCACTATTACAGATTTAGGATGGCGCAAATATCTGCGTCACCGGCCAGGTTACTGGTACTCCTGACGTCACTGTTGACGTCACACGTGACGCAATCTCTCTGTCCCTGGGAGGAGCCGGGTCTGAAGAAATGGAGTGACGCCAGTACTTGGGGTGCAGACGGAATTCCCACTAAGGACAAGCATGTGAGTCTGTCTCTCTCTTGTACTTTTTTAAATTTTTTTTAATATATTTTTTATAGTTTGTATCGTCATTTAAAAAAAATATATTTTACAGTATTTTGTACCACTTTATGTCACAGCAGATTACTCTGCGTGAAATTCGGGCTGCTCTCCGTGGGGGAGAGCGCGTCGCCACAAGTGCAGCACCACCCATCATTTTTTGTTCTTTTTCCTGTCTGCAACTGTATTTGTTTCCTTATACGTATAGCTTTTTTCTACTGAATTTTGCCAGGGACAACCGTCTTGTTGCCATGTTTTTTTTTCGGTGCGCTATCGTCTCTTATTAGACTACCACTCATGGTCTAATGGATGGGGGAAAAGTTTGGGGCCCAATCGGGATTCGAACCACTGCACACTCCGACCCGGACTTTTCGCTTTCCTGGCAGGCGCGTTACCTCTAGACCACCAATCCACCAGGGTCATAGGGTATGGTCGACCATTTTTTTCCTGTCTGGAGTTGAAACTACGTCATTTTCTTAAGTGGTGTGCTCGTATTTATAAAAAAAAGAAAAAATAACCGCAACAAGTTTTGATATTTTTAATCATTAAACAAAAAGCAAGGAGTTGCTACTATCATGTTTATTAAGCGCTTTGATTTGTTTTTACAAGGGCGATATTAAATGACTTTTAGGTAGACATTTTAACCGACTCTCAGGAGGACATTAAATGACTTTTAGGTAGACATTTTAACCGACTCTCAGGGCGACATTAAATGACTTTTAGGTAGACATTTTAACCGACCTTCAGGTGGACATTCAATGACTTTTTTAGGTAGACATTTTAACCGACTTTTAGGTGGACATTAACTGACTTTTAAGGAGACATTTTATCTGACTATTAGGTGTACATAATGTGATTTTTTTGGTGGACATGAAGTGACTTTCAGATGGACATTATAACTGACCTTTCAGATGTAAATTATAACTGACTTTCAGATGAACACAATACCTGACTTTCATATAGACATAATAACTGACCTTTCAGATTGACATTAAGTGACTTTCAGATATAATAAGTGACCTTTCAGGTGGACGTAATAACTGACCTTTCAGGTGGACATCAAGCCCGGCATGTCTGTGTTGCTGGACGTCAGCCCCCCGGCCCTGAAGTCCCTGAAGATCGACAAGGGAGGCCGCCTGGTGTGGGGCAACGTGCAGGGCCTGGTGCTGAAGACGGGGCAGGTGGAGCTGCTGGGAGACCTCCTCATCGGCAAGGACACCCTGGACTGCAGGATGGAGAAGAAGGCCAAGGTCATCCTCACAGGTCAGCTGACGTTATAATTATCGTGTTTTTGCTTAAATTCATCTACCGTGTTTAAGGGTGATACGTTTATTTAACACACGCACTGGTTTATGGAGATGCACGAATGTACACACATATACACGCACGCGCGCGCGCGCGCGCACACACACATACATGCACGTGTACACACACACACACACATGCACGCATGTACACACAAATGCATACACGAATGACTTTGACGTTCAGTTCGATTTTTCGTCAAACTGGGACGAAAGGGCGAGGCTGGGTACGAACCCAGAACCTCAGGGTTTACTTGTCGGCAGGCAAACGTCTTAACCATCCTGCCACCTTCCTGCCATACCTACCTACCTACCTACCTACCTACCTACCTACCTACCTACCTACATACATACATACATACATACATACATACATACATACATATATATATATACATATATACACATATACGTACACACACACCATACATGCAAACAAACATACCATAGATATTCCACGCTCTGTTATATATAACCTACACTAGCAGAGAAGGAAGGACCAGGAATAGTACAATGTTTTCTGTTATCTAAATTTGCTTTTTTTTTCTTCTCTCTGCCTTTTTCTCTCTCTCTCACTACCACCTTCATAGGAAGTGAAATTCCATCACTATTGTCGCAGGTTTCACGGCAATAATGACATCCTCGCTTTCTTTGTATAAAGGCTGATTTTCCTCCTCTAAAAGTAAAACACAGAAACTGTATTTTCCACTGGTTGGAGAAAATGTCGGTTTGCGAATATGATTTTAAAATATATCATTTGCAAACAATGTAAACTACAACGACGGGACCAAAACCAGAACTATATTTTCTCGAGAAAATCGAAAATTTTAAATTGCTGCCTTTTACTATGTAGGAGCTGTTCATATTATTCCTATTCGGTTAAAATCAGTTTTGATTTTTTATCAAAAATTTTCAGTTAACTGATGGAAATCCCTTCAAAACTATTTTTCGAAAATGCTACAGAATCATCAAACTTAGGACTGCATTGTCACGTGCATGTGACGTCATTTGCAGGATTACGTGACAGTGACGTCAAATTGCCCGTGCTGGTGGTAAACCAGATAGAGTACACGCGCAAGATCATCCTGGTTCGAGATGGAGGCACTCTGGAGATGCACGGAGCGGAGCAGAAGTCCTGGACCAAACTGGCCGCCACCATCCCTTCTGTCCACACTCTGTGTGCCAATGTCTTTGATATACAGGTCTGTGTGTCCGAGGGCGCGTATGTCTATTTGTATGTATGTATGTGTGTGTACGTGTGCGCGTGCGCTTGAGTGTGTGTGTGTATGTGTGTGTGTGTGTGTGTGTGTGTGTGTGTGTGTGTGTGTGTGTGTGTGTGCGTGCGCGTAAGTGTATGTGTGTGTGTGCGCGTGCACGACGCTCACGCTGACGCTAAACAGTTTCTGATTATTCGGCTAATAATATCCCTTTCCATAAAAGTCATAGGGTAAGACCTTTACTAACAAGAAAGGAAAGTCGTTTAATTATGAAATGAGGCAGAAACAGGGAAACAATTCAATTGTATTAAAGATAGCCTACACAATGGCAACGCACACGGTCATTTTAAACAGCCATATTGCATATTACCCTATACCTCTTCCTCCCTTGTAACGTCAGTGTAATAATTCCTGTACACTTCTTCATTCCTTCTCTATTCCTCTTTAAAACCTGTCACCCTCCAACACTATGTATAATAATAATAATAAGATCGTGGTAAAGGCAAAATAGTATCATCAAAATTGGTCATTTCCCAAACCTATGTTTATACGTAAGGTAGAAGAGAGGTAAAGGTGTCCCATAACCTGCGTGGTCGTAGGGGATCGATGCGTCAGAGACCTCAGCTTCTCTAGGGGCCAGCATATTGAGGGCGGCACCCATCTCCTCTCCCTCGCTGCTTTACCTTCCCTGACCCTAAATAGGGCAGGTAACCCTTTACAGCTGGGTGAACTGGGGGGACTGTACTGAAGCCAAGGCGCGCAAACGGTCACCCATCCAACTGGTAACCATGCTCGACGCTGCTTAACTTGACGTGGGGAAAGTGAGAGCTCTGACCACTGAGCTATCCTGCCCCCTTTGTATGTGGTGCTTATACGTAGTGGCAGTAAAGAACAATGCGTCATTACCATTACAACACTCCACAGTGATGACAACTGCTGTCTCTGTCCATGCTTCGACCGAAACGTGTGTTACATTTACTACATGATCTTTATTATTAGTTTTTGTTTATATGATATTGGAAAAAATACTGACACGTGTAATGCAGAAACTGTATAAAAATTATCGTAGTCTGTGATTTACATAAACGTAACTAAGATCAAATTGGTAGTACTGGCACTCGGATGTGACTCGGATGAGTCATTCGGATGAGACTATAAACCAGGCCCCGTGTGCGAACGCACGCAGAGCATCTTGCGCACACGTTACAACCCCGTTCCGCCTTTTGGAAGATCAGGCCATCGCGTGCCGGTAGGAGCGGATGACAAAATTAAAAAAAAAAAACCAGCATGCACACTGGTGTCGTGTTTAGATACCATCCCTGAGAAAAAAAATCGGGGAGTTAGTTCCCAGGGCAGTTCGGGGCTGTGTATGGCAACGTTCTGGCGGCTCCTGCGACGGTACTGGAACCATTCGTATCGGCGACTGCCTTTCCAATGGACCATTCCAGTGGCGTGGAGAGAGGGGGGGGAGGGTTCTGCTGCATGGGTAACAGCTTGCCCTCCATACTTACTCACCCAGGCTTTGCGATCTAAAGGCTAGAGCGCAACTCCATAGTCTTCTGAGACTGATGGATGCCTACTACTACCACTAGCAGTGGTACTAGTAACAGTAGGGGTGTAGTGGTAGTGATAACAGTAATGGTGATGGTGGTTGTGATGGTGATGGTGGTGGTGATGGTGATGGTGGTAGTGGTATAGTAGTAGTGGGGCTTATAAGCATTAGTGGTGTAGTGTTATTAAAAGCAGAAGTAAGCCGTAATGCTCGTGTCTTTGGTGGTGGTGGTGGTGGTGGTGATAGTGGTGGCAGTAGCAGCAGCAGCAACAGCAACAGCAGCTGTTGTTCTTATTACCACATCAGTTGCTGCTTATATTGTGTACATCATGAATATCTTCATGCTTGTGTATATGTGGCAGA
This sequence comes from Stramonita haemastoma, assembly GCA_030674155.1. Lineage (NCBI taxonomy): Eukaryota > Metazoa > Mollusca > Gastropoda > Neogastropoda > Muricidae > Stramonita > Stramonita haemastoma. The sequence goes on along the minus strand of CM060336.1, from coordinate 32,297,787 downwards.
ACTCCGCTTACAAGAACGCGTCTCGAGGTGTGCACGTGATGGTGTGGAACCCCGATGGCTCAGCGCATGACTTCCAGGTCTTCAATAACGGCGGTGACACTGACCGTTTCCCTGACTATATCACTGGTATGCACGCTATGGTCTTCACTGGGTTTCTTTCTTTCTTTCTTTTGAGAAGTCCGGGTCAGAGTGTGCGTTGGTTCGAATCCCATTCGGGCCCAAAACTTTTTCCCCATCCATTAGACCATGAGTGGTGGTCTGGGCGTTAGTCTTTCGGGTGAGACGGTAAACCGAGGCCCCGTGTGTTACACGTCATTATTTACCGCACACGTAAAAGAACCCACGGCAACAAGGGAGTTGTCCCTGCTGGCAAAATTCTGTAGAACCCCCCCCCCCCCACTCTGATAGGGAAACAAATGCAGTTGCATGCAGGAAAAAGAAAAATAAAATAATGGGTAGGACCTGCACTTGTGGCGAAGCGCTCTCTCCGGGGAGAGCAGCCCGAATTTCACGCAGATGAATCTGCTGACATGAAGTGGTATAAAATAGAAAGAAAAAAAAAGAAAGAAAATTAAGTAAAGGCGAGATGCTGCTCTTTTTAGGGGCCGAGAAGGAAAAGGAGAGAGGGAGAGAGGAGATGGGCGCCACTTTCAGTGTGCTGGTCCAAAGAGAAGCTAAGGTCTGTGACACTTTTTACCCCAAGGGGTTTTGGTGGAAGGGAAATGTTTTCTTTTATAGTGAAGTATAGTCGAGGTAGGGGATGAGGTAGCTCAGTGGTCAGAGCGCTTGCTTTCCCCCAAGCTAAGGTTAAACAACATCGAGCGTTGTTACCAAGTGGATGGGTGACCGTTTGAGCGCCTTGGTTTCTGGACACCCCCCCCCCCCCCGCCCCCCCAGTTCACCCAGCTGTAAATGGGTATCTACCCTCTTTAGAATTTTGCCAGGGACAACCCTCTTGTTGCCGTGGGTTATTCTACGTGCGCTAAATAATGATGTGTAACACACGGAACTTCGGTTTATCGTCTCACCCGAAAGACTAGCACGCAGACCATCACTCATGGTCTAAAAGATGGGGGGGGGGGGGGAGAAAAGTTTTGGGCCCAAACGGGATTCGAACCACCGCAGGCACACTCCGACCCCGGACATTTCGCTTTCTAGGCGAGGCGCATTACACATGGACCACCGATCCATGGTGAAGGAACTGACTTTCAGATGTGTGTGTGTGTGTGTGTGTGTGTGTGTGTGTGTGTGTGTGTGTGTGTGTGTGTGTGTGTGTGCGTGTGTGTGTGTGTGTGTATGTGTGTGTGTGTGGGGGGGGGGGGGGGTTGCAGGCGTTCCTGACGGCAAAGTGGTGGCGGTGGCGGTCAGCGATGGCATGGACTCTGCAGGCGGCAGTATGGACAAGGTGTATTCCGCCATGGAGTCGCTGGGCTCCACAGACATCAAGACGGTCAACCGCACCGACTCTTATGCCTTCATCGTGCTGAAAGGTAAGGAATTGGACACAGTGCTGCACAAACCCAACACCACTCAGTAATTAATGCCTAGTCAAGAGTGCTAAATTTGGCACGCTCCTTCCTTTGACCTAACAGTCCATGTGTGGTCAGCTCCTGCTATCTTTAAATTTAGCACCAGCTGGCCACAGCTGGGCTGGGATGAGATTTTGTTATATTTTTTTCTTTTATATCGAGGATAATAGAATAAGCATTCATGTGCTTTTTTACATCCAATCCCCGTGTGTATGCAGTTTTGCGAATGTCATCTGTTCCCACCTGCACACAATCAGGTGCTGAAGTCTCTTAACACCTCGCTCCCCAACGACCTCATAGGTAACGGGAACACCTTTTCTCTTTACATTGGACCAATTTCACCTTTTCCAGGGCAGAAACAGACAGCACAGGAGGCAGTGGTACCACGCTCTACACAGGGGGGAAGCAGGGTGGAGGGACCCTACGTCAACTACACGGACTCTTCCCGCAAACTTCAGTTCAGCGCCAAAAGCATCATCGATAGCGGAAAGCCTCCCGG
>CM060336.1:32268259-32283259 GCA_030674155.1 Stramonita haemastoma | reverse complement strand
CTTTCATGTTTCTGTGATTGTTCTGTCTGTCTTGTAAATTCATATGAATTGATATATTTATTTGTTTCTGCGTCGCAAAGGTATGCATGCAAGGCTGGAAGGAAGATCTGTTCTTTGATTACTTGATTCATTCCGTCTTTTACTTATTTCTCTGAAAATGTAAGGAAACATTATGCTGTCTTTTGTTTGACTTTTTAGGGGTTCATATTCACATCAAGGTTTCCATGGGCAGATCTACCGCCTGTTAATGTAAGTGTAGCTGTAACTTAAACAAAAAATCAAAATGGTTTCTTTTGTTTTTGCCAGTACATTGGCGTGGTTTTAGTTGCTGTTTTACAATATTAAGTTTATTTCATTCTTGATTACATATGATTTTTCTGCCCCCCCCCCCCCCCCCCCCCCCCTCAACATTTCCATCCTACTTTTGTCAGTTCTCTATATCCCCTTCTTACTTTCATCAGTTCTGTCCCGTCCACGTCTCACCCTTGTCAAACCTGTTTCTTAACATTTTTGTTTTGGACAGATTATATATTTTGTCAAATACTTTTCTTTGTTATTTCCAGTTTCAATTTCTTGTCAAGCTTCAGTTTCTCACAACTATAGTTTTTGATACAGCAATTTGCTTAGTGTGAGTCGATGGCTGTATTCTACAAATGTATGGTAGCGCAGAGCATTTCTATGGGTTTATTGTTGCTTTAGTGTTGGCTGCAGCAAGAATTCATCGGTTTCGAGTATTCTTGGTTTAGTATGAGGTACAGTGTTACCAATCTCTCTTTGAGTCATCCTTTGATCATTTTCTGCTGTATTAGCAATGATACTGTCAACGTTAAAAGGAGAGAATATCTTTTTTATGCGTTGAATCTTGCATAATTTGCATGCAAGGTGAATAGTTATGCATTTAAGTCCCATAGGGTGCACACCTATATGATGCAAGGATCCGTTTTGTGTGTGTGTGTGTGTGTGTGTGTGTGTGTGTGTGTGTGTGTGTGTGTGTGTGTGTGTGTGTGTGTGTGTATGTGTGTGTGTGTGTGTGTCTGTGTGTGTGTGTGTATGTGTGTGTATGTGTGTGTGTGTGTGTGTGTGTGTGTGTGTGTGTGTGTATGTTGTGTGTGTGTGTGTGTGTGTGTGTGTGTGTGTGTGGGGTGTGTAGTGGTATGGGGCAGGAGGAAGAAAAGGGATCAAATAGAGGCAAATATGAAGAGAGGATACAGAGAAAATGCCCATGCTTTCTTCCTCATTGTGTGTTTAGTTTGCGCGTCATTACATCATTTTTCAGGAAAATAGATAAAATAGCTACACTGTGGCTGTTTCTGGTGGGCAGTTCCCCTATAGTTTTGAAACCTTCATTCTTCTTTCGCCACAAAGAGTGTACCTACTAATGGTGGTTTGTAAACGATAGCTAAGTTGAATGAGTTCGCATCTTTTATTACCCTGCTTGTTTTCTTAGCTTTGCGGACGCTCCAGTAGGGTTCTACGCCGCGACTTCCATCGACGACACTTCGGTGGAGGTAACTGACAGCGTGTTCGTTGGGGAGACAGCCAACAGGGGCCAGCCCTTCCTCTACACCAACAGGTCCAGTGTGTACGGAAACGGACCCTACCCCACCCACCACTTCAACCGATCCATCGCCAACAACAACCCGTGAGAGATAAACTGTCTGTTACTGTAGTAGTTGGCTCAGGTTTGCTGGTAGGTTGGTTGGTTGATTGATTGGTTGGTTGATTGGCTGCTTGCTTGCTAGGTTGCTGGGAGACGGGATAGCCTTGTGGTCAGAACATTGCGCTCGAGATATGATGACCTGAGTTTGATTCCCGTTCGAGGGGATTTTTGTGCCCTGGAGTTAACATCAGTACTGACTCCACTCTCCCCAAAAGTCTTTCGGATGAAGCTATAAACCGAGGCTCCATGTGCGAACGCACGCAGAACATCTTATGCACACGTTAAATCCTGTTCCGCTTTTCGTAAGAGTAGGCCATCGTGTGCCGGTGGGAACAGATAACAAGATTTACAAAACTGCATGCATAGGGAACTGGATGTAAAAAAGAAGCACATAAGTGCTTATTCCATTATCTTCGATATAAGAACAATAAATGAATAAACAGGATAAATAAATAAATAAATAAATGAAAATAAATAAATAAATAAATAAATAAATAAATAAATAAATAAATAAATAAATAAATAAATAAAGCAGGTTTGGGGGTTCTGTTCTTGGACTCCCACGTCACTTGTGACGGTGGAGTTATGACTAACCGCCACCTTGTTTTCTTAGTGCTCGATGCCAGGCTCTTTCTCGTTAAAACTTTACCGAATCTTTTAGCAAGTTCGGCAAGAATTTTGTTCGTTGCTGTTCAAGCCATTAGTGATGATAATGTAAATTATTAAATTTCTCACAAGCACAGGAACTTTGAGGGAGGGTAAGGTAGGAAATAAAGTTTAAGAAAAAGCCACAAAATAAGAATCACCGGAAAGCTAAAAGCAATGTGTCTTTAGACTGCTGGTCATCTTTGTGTGTGGTCACTTTTTATGTAGTGGACGATGACAAAGAGCATGTTGATAATGGTGTTGCAAACAATAAACACTTAGAAATGGGTATCGTTGATTGCAGTCTGTAAAACTTGTTCTGATCCGTTCTTTTTGAACGAGTTATCGTCTAAAAAAAAACACAAAAGGAAATAGAAGTCTAAGCGTACAAATAAAATTTGTTATCTTTTCTTTTTTCCAAATTTCAGACTACTTTTAGCTTTGGGTTTCCCACCCACCCACCCCCCCTATATGCCCCAAACACTCCGTTCATAACAAAACTATTTCACCACTATTCTCAGGTCTGCTATGAAAGAAAAAAACTGAACGTTTCTAAAAAAATGACTAGAAACATTCCACATCACTGGAATTTCCAATGCAGGCAGAACATCTTACGCTCACGTTAAATCTTGTTCCACTTTTCAAAAGAGTAGGCCATCATGTGCCAATGGGAACAGATAACAAAATTTACAAAACTGCATACACAAGTGGACTAAAAGTAAAAAAATTTTTTAAAAGCTCACGAATATATTCCATTATCCTCGATATAAAAGAATAAATAGAAAAACAAAGTAGAATGTATACACACACTTAGCTATCCCCCACCTCCCCGGGGGCAGGATAGCTAAGTGGTCAGAGCACTCGCTTTCCCCAAGTCAAGTTAAGCAGCGCCAAGCGTGGTTACCAGTTGGATAGGTGACCGCTTGCGCGCCTTGGCTTCAATACAGTTACCCCAGTTCACCCAGCTGTAAATAGTCCAGTGGTTAATGCAAGGATATTGGGCAAAACCTGCACATGAGAGTGACAGCATGTTTCTCAGCATACACATACTTTGAACACTCCTGAACAATACTGGCATAAGAAACGCCATGTTGTCCATCTGTTTCTCCACTTTTTAAATACTTTTTTTCGACCATGCAGACATGCCTTCTGAGTGATTATAAATATAAAGCCAGAGAGGCATTCCTAGCTTGTTTGTTTGTTCTCTGTAGTTTATTAATCAATGTTTATTTGCCAGAGGGTGAGGGTGATTGAGACAATACCACTTATTATAGACCAAACATAATCTTCTCCCTCCCAACTTAACCATAAGCATAGTTTCCCCAGCATCCAATCCCTCCTCCTATCCCCCAACCTCCACTGTTAAACCTCCTTTACCTGCTATCTTTCCCTCTCCCCAATTTACTCACCTCCCTCCTATCTCTCCCCCTCCTGTCCTATCCCCCCCTCCTGTCCTATCTCCCCCTCCTCCTATCCCCCCTCCTCCTATCCCCCCTCCTCCTACCTCTCCTGTCTTCCCTCTTCCTCCTGTCCTATCTCCCCCTCTCCCCCCTACCTCTCCCCCTCCCTCTCCCGTCTTCCCCCCCACTCCTCCTGTCCTATCTCCCCCCTCCTCCTGTCCTATCTCCCCCTATCTATCCGTCCCCCTCCTGTCCTACCTCCCCCCCTCCTGTTCTATCTCCCCCTCCTGTCCTACCTCCCCTGTCCTACCTCCCTCCTGTCCTACCTCCCTCCTGTCCTATCTCCCCCTATCTATCCGTCCCCCTCCTGTCCTATCTCCCCCCTCCTGTCCTATCTCCCCCCTCCTGTCCTATCTCCCCCCTCCTTTCCTACCTCTCCCCCTCCTGTCCTATCTCCCCCTATCTATCTATGTCCCCCTACCTATCCCCCCTCCTGTCCTATCTCTCCCCCTTCCCCTGTCCTAACTACCCGCAATGCCTGGCGCCTCATCCCCCTCCCCCTAATCCAGGCACAAACACAGGAAGATAGACAACACATCTCCTCCAAAACTTAGGGGATTAGAAGTTAGAGGGAAGATCCCTGTAGAGATCTGCCATTCCTAACTCAGTTTAAGTTACTGCAATCTAATTTTTATGGCATATTATCAAACAAACAATTCCAAACTTTGAAGGTGTTTTCCTATATTAGTTTGAAAATGAAAAAAAATTTTTTTACATTCATTTACTTCAACTTGTACTTGTTCAAGACAGGTAAACAGCAATTCCTACAAATTCATATAAAAGTTGTTGCTTCTTTTCCATGATATGGCAACTTTTATCTGGACTACTAAGCAACTTTAAACAATTAAAAGGGATTGAATTGTTTAAGATAGTCTCTGAAGGGGAAGTATTTTTGATATGAAATAGCCACACAGCATGTGTGTGTGTGTGTGTGTGTGCGTGTGTGTGTGTGTGTGTGTGTGTGTGTGTGTGTGTGTGTGTGTGTGTGTGTGTGTGTGTGTGTGTGTGTGTGTGTGTGTGTGAACATCATGATATTTTGCCAAAAAAGATCTTGTAACATGTTTATATATGGTGGAAAAACTTTGGAAGTTGTTAATTATTTTAAATATTTAGGAATTATTTTCAGTGACAGTGGCAGTTTTGCAAAATGTAAGGAAAATGCTTAATCAAGCTGCTCAAGTCATGTTTAGTCTGATAAGGACTGCACGGCAAAAAGAACTACCTATACATGTGACACTTGATTTGTTCGATAAAATTGTTTTACCTGTTTTGTTGTATGGGTGTGAAATTTGGGGTTATGAAAATGTAGTAATTATTAAAAAGTTCCAGTTAATTTTTTTCAAAGATGTTTTTCGTTTAAAGCGTACGGTGTCAAATTCGTTAGTATATGGAGAAGGGGGCAGAAACTCCTTGTGTATTTCTGTTCCAGTGGTTCGTTTCTGGATGTACCCCTTGACTTTCATCCTGGAAAGCTATCCTTGAATGTTTACCAGAGGATGAAAGATTTACATGAAAATCTCTGATTCAATCAACATGGCTAAATCAGATTCAAAAGATTTTAGTGCACAGCAGATTTGACTTTGTGGGAGAGACAGTTTTTATTCAACTATCAATTCTACAAGTTCATGTAATTATCAAAACCTTCTTAATAGAAAAGTTTGATGAATGGAGAGCTGAGCTGTGGAATAATAGATGCCTTTAGTACAAAAACTATAAAACCAATTTTAGTATGGAAAAATATACAATGTGTCTGCCAAATGTGTATGTTTACAGTCGTATGAAACTTAGTTGCAGTTGTCACAAGCTTTCTATTGAGATTGGATGTTTCCATAACAAACCACGGAAAGAAAGAGTATGTTCAAAATGCAATATGTCTGTTTTATGGGGAAAATTTGTTCTTGTCATGGAATGTTTCCTACTTTAAAGATTTGCAACAAGATTTTATTCCTCAGCATTTTCTTCAACCCATGTCCAGTTATGATTTTTGCAGTCTGTGGAAATGTAAATCTTGAAAAGTTCTCCTGTCTCCATCAAAGATCATAACATTTGAAGGTTTTTCTTGAAATTTCATTTTGTTGTCTTTCACAAGTGTAGATTGTGTCTTTTACAGAAATTGATATACTTTAAAATGTAGTCTTTAATATTGTTTGTTTATTATTTTGCAATGAATTGTTGCTTTTCAGTTCCTGTTAGTATTGATAATACTAATAGTAGTGTTGTTGAATTCGTTTGTTATCTGCCATGCCCCAAAAGGGGTGAAAGGAATTAAATCTTGAATCGTGTGTGTGTGTGTGTGTGTGTGTGTGTGTGTGTGTGTGTGTGTGTGTGTGTGTGTGTGTGTGTGTGTGTGTGTGTGTGTGTGTGTGTGTGTGTGTGTGCGTGCGGGAGGGGAGGGGGCGAGGGGATAAGTAGGGGGAGGAGAGGTAGGGGGAGGAGAGGGGGATAGGTAAGGGGAGGAGAGGTAGGGGGAGGAGAGGGGGATAGGGAGGGGGCGAGGGGTAGGTAGGGAGAGGAGGGGGATAGGTAGGGGGAAGGGGAGGAGAGGTAGGGGGAGGAGAGGGAGATGGTAAGGTGGGATGTGGAGGAGGGGGATATGGAGGATTTAAAGTATCAACATTGCTCATTTGCAGGAGTCTGGCATAACTTCACTGTTTACCATAACTCCCAGGGGACACAGATTCATTGTTTCCCACGCTAGTATTGTTCACGGTGATAGTAGGTATCTGTATACAAACTGGCTTGCTGTCACTCTTCACGTCAGAATTTGATCCTCGGTGGTTGTGCTAAAATGGGTACCTGCCCTCTTCAGGGTCAGGGAAAGTAAAGCAGCGAGGGAGAGGAGATGGGCGCCGCCCTCAATATGCTGGCCACCTAGAGAAGCTGAGGTCTCCGACGCCTCGCTCCCCTAGGACCGCCTAGGTTATGGGACACCTTTACCTTTACTTTTACCTTTACCTACACAGGTGTTGTCTTTGTTTACAGGGACACCTCACTGACCGCGGTCAGTTTTGCCGAGGGCCCCTTCATGATGCAGGATTGCTACTTTGACATGTATGTGGACATGTACTGGAACAACTCTTTCCTGCAAAAGTGGGGTTACCTCCCTGTCAGGAGAGCAGGCGCTCTCAGCTTCCGGCGAGAAAACCGCGAGCCCTCTGTAGCCTCGAACGGAGTGCACCAGATGAAGTTTGGCTTCTGTGACAGGGTGGGTAGTGACGCCGTGGTACTGATGCTGATCAAATAATTATAATAGCGTTGAGGTTTTATAGTGCCTGTTATTTTGCGAAAAGCCATGTCACTCAATACTATAACGGGATAGCCTAGTGGTCAGAACATTGCGCTCGCAATTTGACGACCCGGGTTCAATTCCCGTTCGAGGGGACTTTTCCCCCTGGAGTTAACATCAGTGCTGACTCCACTTTTCCCAAAAGTCCTTCGGATGAGACTGTAAACCGAGGCCCCGTGTGTGAACACGCGTAGAACATCTTGCGCACACGTTAAATCCTGTTCCACTTTTTGTATGTGTGAGTGTGTGTGTGTGTGTGTGTGTGTGTGTGTGTGTGTGTGTGTGTGTGTGTGTGTGTGTGTGTGTGTGTGTGTGTGTGTGTGCGCGCGCGCGCGCGATCAACATCATTGGAAATGAAAAGCGTGGTCAGTGCTATCTATGCTTGCATTATGATACGATGCATCTATCATAGAGCATGCAATCCAGGAATGATTAAGTTAAGAGTGTGGAGAAAGCAGAACACCCTGACAAAATCCTATTAACGTGTACAGAGAATCTCAAATGGCACCATGTATGAGTCATATGTTGGTTGCTGTGGAATTTTAATGGTTGCATGATTTCAGAAGCTCTTGCTGAATCCCGTTTTCTTATTGTAGCCTACAGTAACTGCTGCCAGATTTGGTCAAATGCCTCTTCAAAATCTACGGAATTGAATCAAACGAGGCCAAAATTTCTGTTATGTAAAAGGTTTTTTTCTTTTATCAATATACAATAAAAATCAATGCACGGCAACAAATATAACAATAAAATACAAACATTTTGTCACGGAAAAGAACCTGCAGTAACAAGAGATGATTCATGTCATAACGCTGCAGTACATTTACATACATCTAAGATAGAAAATGAGTGATTGTGTTGTAAAGCTACGCCGTGTCAGAAAAAAAAGCAGCCCGATTTCCACGTCAACAAAATCTTAATCTGCTTTACATTCAAATGCTGTCCAGTCTAGTCTGTTCTAAAAATACATCAATCTCATCCAATACAACACAAGGCAAAATAATACAACACAAAAACATTGCGTATTTCACTTTTCTATCGCCGTGAAATCAATATGACAATGAAATATGTATGTTAAACCATAACAAGAACATAATCTATGTTTTGTATATTTATATTTATATCTAGGTTTTGTTTATTTTTCACACAGAGTTTTTTGATAATCGATCTATGTCATCCTCCATACCTCTGTAAAACACAAAAGAATGAAAAAAAACAACCCCAAAACTTGACCTCATCCAAACCTGTGTCCAACAGAACATGGGGAACTGGGTGTTGAACCGTGGCGAGGTCAATGAATGGAAGATGTTGGACGGCAACATCCAGACCCAGTTTCGTGACTACGACGGCAGCGTGACGGGTCAGGCAGGGTCACAGCTGGTGCGTGACGTGCCTTTCTTCACGGGTCCCACCTGTGTCTACCATGCTAACTGGGGCATGTATGCCTGTCCTTACAGATACGCCAAGGTAGGGAGGGGGGGCTGCTGATGCGGGTGTTAATAGCTTAGTGCACTGGATAACTTAGATTTTTCGTAAGATTATCGTGTATGCTGATATTGTTGGAAATGTGTGTGTTTGACTGAGTCGAGCCACTGCCACAGTGTTTATTTTCTGTGTACTCTCTGCCTGGCTTTTTTTCTTTCTTTGTCTCTGACTGACTGCCTGTCTCTGTGTCTATATGTCTGTCTATCTGTCTGTCTCTGTCTCTCAATGCACATATCAAACACGTTCAGAGTTCTCTCTCTCTCTCTCTCCTCTCTCTCTCCTCTCTCTCTCTCTCTCTCTCTCTCTCTCCTCTCTCTCTCTCTCTCTCTCTCTCTCTTATATGATATTTATAGATCGTTTAAAACTATTTTTGCAAAAGAGCAGTATTTGAACTCCATAGATGTCTATTGTTTCCGTGTAGCAATTACGCAAGCAAGGTTTAACGTTTTACCTCTTAATAATAATGTGTATAGATACAGTGATAATATTCAAGACAGATTGTGTCCATTTTGTAAAACGAAAATTGAAAATGAAGCCCACTTTCTACTAGAATGTTGCATGTACACAAGCTTGAGGGAAAAGTTTTTAAGCAATTGTATAAATGTACCATTACCAGATCTGCTCAGAGTCGCAAATGATGAGTACATGCATGGTTTGTCCAGATATATCTTTCATTCTATTAACAAAAGGAAAACAATGTTGTCTCAGGCAGTTTATTGAATTACTGTTATTTTTTATATGTATTCAATATACATGAATTTTCCCAAACACAATAGTCTTTATGTGATTAGGTTATGGTTGATTTGAGATTTGTAATCAGGAAAAAGAGTAAATGTGTGTTTTTCTTTTCTTTTCTTTTTTCATCAGTGATAAATCATGTCTTATTTGTGCATTTGCTTCTTAAATGATATGGAAGAACGTATTGGTACACCCCAAGCCCAGCCAATGTATTGTGGTCCAAGGCCAATGTACATTAAATCATTTCAGTGTTCAGTGTTCTCTCTCTCTCTCTCTCTCTCTCTCTCTCTCTCTCTCTCTCTCTCTCTCTCCTCTCTCTCTCTCTCTCTCTCTCTCTCTCTCTCTCTCCTCTCTCTCTCTCCCTCCCTCCCTCCCTCCCTCCCTCCGTCTACTCTCTGCCCCCCCCCTCTCTCTCTCCTCTGCCCCCTCTCTCCCCTCTTCTTCTCCCTCCCTAACTCCCCCCCCCTCTCTCTCTCTGCCTGCCTGCCTGTGTGTCACTCTGTCTCTATTTCTCTGTTTCTATTTACCCCTGCTCATTGCTCTGTGTGCGTGTGTGTGTGTGTGTGTGTGTGTGTGTGTGTGTGTGTGTGTGTGTGTGTGCTGCGTGTGCGTGCGCGTGTGCTTGTATATGTGTGTATGAGTGTGTGCGTGCGTGCGTGCGTGCATGTGTGTGCGTGTGTGTGTGCGCGCGCGCGCGTTTGTGTGTGCGCGTTTGTGTGTGTATGTGTGCGCGCACGCGCACGTGCGCGTGCAGCTTCTGTTCACAGGCACTTCAGGCGTTCTGAAGGATGCTGCAGGCTCTAAGAGCTATCCTATCATCATGAGACGGGATGATATACACAAAAAGCCCTTCTCTGTTAGAGGTCAGTGCGAAGTGCTGCGTGAGTGAGTGAGTGAGTGAGTGAGTGAGTGAGTGAGTGAGTGAGTGAGTGAGTGAGTGAGGCCCCGTGTGCGAACGCACGCAGAACACCTTGCGCACACGTTAAATCCTGTTCCGCTTCTCGTAAGAGTAGGCCATCGTGTGCCGGTGGGAACAGATGACATTTACAAAACTGCATACACACGGGGACTGGATAAAAAAAAAGCACAAGAGTGCTTATTCCGTTATTCTCGATATAAAAGAATAAATCAAGTGAAATCAAAAAGTGAGTGAGTGTGTGTGTATTTATTCATCTATTTATTTATTCATTTATTTATTTATTCTTTTATATCGAGGATAACGGAATAAGCAACCATATGCTTTTTTACATCCAGTCTCAGTGTGTATGCAGTTTTGTAAATTTTGTCCTCCGTTCCAACCAGCCCACAATGATGTACTCTTTCGAAAAGCGGGACGGTTTTAACGGTGTGCGCAAGATATTCTGCATGCGTTTGCACACGGGGTCTCGGTTTATAGTTTCATCCGAAGGACTTTGGGGGAAGTAATGAGTCCCTTCCAGCGTCCCCATTCTACTTGATTTACTTTAGTAGCTGTTTCCCAAATGGAATTTAAGAATTCGTATGCAATCAGATGAGTATGAACCATATTCTAATGTATCATATTACATACCAGTGCCTTACATGGTGTTGTATTGTATTGTATTGTATTGCATGGTATTGTGAGACCATACCGGTACACGATAGCTCAGAGGTCTGAGCACTTGGTCTCCTCAAGCTAAGGTTTAAGCAGCATTAATTTAGCGTGGTTACCAAGTGGATGGGTGACCATTTGCACACCTTGTCTTCAGTACAGTACCCCCGTTTATTTAGCTGTAAATGGGTACCTGCCCTGTTTAGAGTCATGGAAGGTAAAGAAGCGAGGGAGAGGAGATGGGCGCCGCCCTCAATATGCTGACCCCTAAAGAAGCTGAGGATTTCTGACATCTCGCTTCTTAACGACCGCATAGATTATGGGAACACCTTTATCTCTCACTTTACTGTGCTTGGTTAAGCGTTGCGTTTAATACACAGTGCCCTAAATCCAATGCAGTTGGTAATATTCCGCTTGTAGTTATTCAGTTCACCCAGCTGTAAATGGGCACCTGTCTTTGTTAGGGTCAGAGAAGGTAAAGCAGCAAGGGAGAGGAGATGGGTGGCCATCCTCAATATGCTTGCCTCATGGCGAAAAAGAAATCTCTGACATCCCACTCCCAAACGACCGTGCAGATTATGAGAACACTTTTCTGTCTATATCCATCTATCCCTTAGTCTGGTGACTGTGGAGGCAGCCCCGAAGACTTGACAACCAGTTTCCTCCATTGCTCTCTCTGTTCTGCCTGAGAATACTTTTACCTTTACCCTTTTCTGTTATTTCTTTGGAACACTAATGTGGAGTTTTGGCATGACACAGGTGACAGTGACATCGAGTTTCTGACCATGACCAACAGGTCCTACACTGTCAACTTCAACGGTACCTTCCCCAAAAAGTTCACCATCAAAGCCATGAACATGGAAAAGTAAGGATGTTGACAGGTTGGTGTTACTATCTGTCGTTGTGTGTCATAGTGACAGGTAGGATGTTGACAGGTTGGTGTTACTATCTGTTGTTGTGTGTCATAGTGACAGGTGGGATGTTGACAGGCTGGTGTTACTATCTGTTGTTGTGTGTCATAGTGACAGGTAGGATGTTGACAGGTTGGTGTTACTATCTGTTGTTGTTGTGTGTCATAGTGACAGGTAGGATGTTGACAGGTTGGTGTTACTATCTGTTGTGTGCCATAGTGACAGGTAGGATGTTGACAGGTTGGTGTTACTATCTGTTGTTGTGTGTCATAGTGAGAGGTAGGATGTTGACAGGTTGGTGTTACTATCTGTTGTTGTGTGTCATAGTGACAGGTAGGATGTTGACAGGTTGGTGTTACTATCTGTTGTTGTGTGTCATAGTGACAGGTAGGATGTTGACAGGTTGGTGTTACTATCTGTTGTTGTGTGTCATAGTGACAGGTAGGATGTTGACAGGTTGGTGTTACTATCTGTTGTTGTGTGTCATAGTGAGAGGTAGGATGTTGACAGGTTGGTGTTACTATCTGTTGTTGTGTGTCATAGTGACAGGTAGGATGTTTACAGGTTGGTGTTACTATCTGTTGTTGTGTGTCATAGTGACAGGTAGGATGTTGACAGGTTGGTGTTACTATCTGTTGTTGTGTGTCATAGTGACAGGTAGGATGTTGACAGGTTGGTGTTACTATCTATTGTTGTGTGTCATAGTGACAGGTAGGATGTTGACAGGTTGGTGCTACTATCTGTTGTTGTGTGTCATAGTGACAGGTAGGATGTTGACAGGTTGGTGTTACTATCTATTGTTGTGTGTCATAGTGACAGGTAGGATGTTGACAGGTTGGTGTTACTATCTGTTGTTGTGTGTCATAGTGACAGGTAGGATGTTGACAGGTTGGTGTTACTATCTGTTGTTGTGTGTCATAGTGACAGGTAGGATGTTGACAGGTTGGTGCTACTATCTGTTGTTGTGTGTCATAGTGACAGGTAGGATGTTGACAGGTTGGTGTTACTATCTGTTGTTGTGTGTCATAGTGACAGGTAGGATGTTGACAGGTTGGTGTTACTATCTGTTGTTGTGTGTCATAGTGACAGGTAGGATGTTGACAGGTTGGTGTTACTATCTATTGTTGTGTGTCATAGTGACAGGTAGGATGTTGACAGGTTGGTGTTACTATCTGTTGTTGTGTGTCATAGTGACAGGTAGGATGTTGACAGGTTGGTGTTACTATCTGTTGTTGTGTGTCATAGTGACAGGTAGGATGTTGACAGGTTGGTGTTACTATCTGTTGTTGTGTGTCATAGTGACAGGTAGGATGTTGACAGGTTGGTGTTACTATCTGTTGTTGTGTGTCATAGTGACAGGTAGGATGTTGACAGGTTGGTGTTACTATCTATTGTTGTGTGTCATAGTGTACAATTCTTTCTTTTTGCCCAAGTTTTGGTATGGCAGCTTCCAGATAAAAGAAAACCGTCCACAATTCTGAAGGATCAATAAAAACAGATAACATTTCTGATATGATTTAGATCTCGTGGAACGATTTCGTAGCTCAAGACTATTAAACCGAGTTACTTTACGATGTCAACTAAACTTTTTATTTACAATATCTTAACATTTTCAATTCAAATATACAAAAGAGCAACAACAAGCTAGAAGCTTTTTTGCTCATCTGAAATAGATTGTTCAGCTTTTTGCGTTTTACTACTGCATGGTGTAGCTATTTAAAAGAATAAATGTAGAAGCTGCTTTCACCTTTCTTCTTTTAAAAAAAGCGACCTCTTATAATTTATTGAAACACGTATTGTCTTGACACATGACAGAAATATACATAGGCCACCCAAATGGATTTTGGTGATAATCTTATAAGAAACAACATCTGACTTCTGACAATCGAATTAAAGGTGGCTTTCATCGGTATTTTTTGCCATATTGTTGAAGTTACACATAATAGGTCGAATGAATATATATATATATATATATATATATATATATATATATATATATATATATATATATAATATATATATATATATATATATATATATATATTCTTCGTTTCTATAAACAGATTTGTTTGTGTGATGAAAACATTCTCTCCAGAAGACGGACTTTTCTGATTTTGAGTGAAGCCAACGCGTGTTCCTATGGACCGAATGTTGTTGGAACATTTTTCGGTAACCAGAAAGAAATCAAACCTCATTCCTGAGTCGAAATTTAAGAACCAGTAGATAGGTACCTACACTTGTTATAATCTGAGTTTTTAATGTTATGTAAGTGTGCTCAACAATTACGAGTTTGCATATCAACACCCCCCTTCCTCCCAATACAAGTTGTCCTTAGGTTGTCCTTGCCTCTCTATATAACTGGCAAGTCCAAGATTGAACTTGTAAAATGTCATTGATTGGTAATATGCTCTCATCTGTCATTGCGTATCCATTCACAAACAAAGCCGTATGTGCTTAGAACCTTATTTTGTTAACGCTTTGAAGAAATTAACATTTAACGTTCAGTAGATTATCATCAGACTATTTCTTAATAGTGTACTCAGCAAAACGAGTGGTTTACATTTTTAAATCAAACTTGATACCATTTTTATCACTACTACTACTATCACCATCATCATTATCATCATCATCATCATCACCATCATCATCATCATCATCATCATCATCATCATCATCATCATCATCATCATCATCATCATCACCATCATTAGTATCATTATTATTATTACTATCATTATCGTAATTGATGTCCTTACTATTATTATTATCAGTAGTAGTAGTAGTAGTAGTAGTAGTAGTAGAAGTAGTAGTAGTAGTAGTAGTAGTAGTAGTAGTAGTAGTAGTAGTAGTAGTAGTAGTAGTAGTAGTAGTAGCAGCAGCATCTATATTATCACCAGTATTATTATAATCAGTGATGGTGGTAGTAGAAGTAGTAGTAGTAGCAGTAGCAGTAGCAGTAGTAGTAGTAGTACCAGTACCAGCAGTAGCAGTAGTAGTAGTAGTAGTAGTAGTAGTAGTAGTAGTAGTAGTAGTAGTAGTAGTAGTAGTAGTAGCATCCATGGTGTTGTCGAAGCTGCCGCTACCATTACTACCGATAAATACAAAACTAAATGTTATACGCAGAGAGTTTTAGTAAGCACAAAATCTTCATCTGTATATTCTTGTATGCTAAACCCGATTTTCGCCATGTTCTTTGCCAAACACAGAGGAGACACCATCCGTTTGGGAATCTGCATGCCTAAGGACAC
>CM060336.1:32255759-32263259 GCA_030674155.1 Stramonita haemastoma | reverse complement strand
GACCCCTAGAGAAGCTGAGGTCTCTGACACTTCACTCCCCAAAGAACGCCTGAGTTATGAGAACACTGCTACCTTAATCGAGATCACAAAATTTACAATACTGCATACACACGGGGACTGGATGTAAAAAAGCATATAACTGCTTATTCCATTATCCTCGAAATAAAAGAATAAAAAAAAAGAAATCACGCGTGCAAATGCACATAAAAAATATATAATAAAGTACAGATGATAAATAAATAGATAAATAAATAAATAAATGAATAGATAAATAAAGAAATATATAATAAAACATCTGGAACAATCTTTGAAAACTCCCATCATCTTTTACTAAGGAGTAGGTCAGTGTGGGATGCTAGTAGTTTTCATGTCATAAGATATTGGCGGTGTATATACCTTGTCTTTAAATAAACAGGTTGGAGGATGCAGATGGCACACTGTTCAAATCCAGCATCACTCAGTCAAGAGTGCTATATTTAGCGTGCCCTTTCCTTTAACCTAGACCAAGTGTGGTCAGTTCCTGCTATAAATAGCATCAGCTGCCCCCCCCCCCCCCAACTGGGTTGGGATGGGATGGATCATATAGCAGCTGAGAGAAGCTGAAAGTGGTGGAAACTGACTGCTGTGATGGTAAAACGTTGATCTGGAGAGTGGATTTCTTGGCAGCTTTCCACACAGCTTAGGATCACTAGGACAAAAGTGATATGACATAACTGTTCATAGTATATGACAAGAATATGTGATGTGTGTTTAAGAGAAAAGTATCATAGCCGTATACCGAAAGATAAAGCGTTTTTAGTTTTATTTATTCATTTATTTATTTATTTTATTCGTTTATTTATGTTTTCTTTTATATCGAGGATAATGGGATAAGCACGTATGTGCTGTTTTACATCATGTCCCCGTGTGTATGCAGTTTTGTCAGTCTTGTCATCTGTTCCCACCGGCACACAATGGCCTACTCTTACGACACGCGGAACGGGATTTAACGTGTGTGCAAGATGTTCTGCGTGCGTTTACACACGGGGCCTCTGTTTATAGTCTCATCCGAAGGACTTTTGGGGGGAGTGGAGTCTGCACTGATGTTCATCGCAGAATCAGCATAATGTAACCTTATATGGTGTGTATAGTGATTCGGCATTGTAATTATTATCAACTGATTCCTGTGTAGGATCTAGGGGCACCATTGAAAGATGTGACGCCTCCTGCAGTCCTTCAGTTCTCCTGTAATGGCGACAACGGCAACAACGGCAGCAGCGGTGGTGATGGTGGTAGCAGCGGTGGTGGGGGTGGTAGCAGCGGCGGTGGGGGTGGGGGTGGCGGTGGTGGCGATGGTGACGGTGGTGACACAGACAACGGGAACGGCAACACTGGGCCAGGTAGCATTTAAATGGCGTTTATTTATTCGTTCAGTTATTTGTTATTCATTTAGCTACTCATTTATTTTGTTATATTGAATCCCTTCCTTGAATCCCTTCCTTTGTTTCATCATTTCTTTGTTTTTGTTCTTCAAAGAATATAGGTTATTTTCATATATTTAAGTGGCCTTATTTCTTTTAATCAGATTGTTCTTAATTCCTCCCTTACTTACTTACTCACTTATTTACTTACTTACTTACCTTCTTTCTTACGTAGTCAGCCAATCAATCAGTTAGTCAGTCAATGGGATAGTTGCTTATTTAGTTTGTTCGTTAGTTAACTAGTTAATTAGTTTTCTGGTTTTCTAATCAACTATTTATTTGTTTGTGACTTATCTTGGCATTTCTGTACATTATGTTAATGTAGAGGACGGGGACAGGATAGCTCAGTGGTCAGAGCGCTCGCTTCCCCCAGTCAAGTTAAGCAGCGTCGAGCGTGGTTACCAGTTGGATGGGTGACCGTTTGCACCTTGGCTACAGTACAGTTCCCCCAGTTCACCCAGCTGTGAGTGGGTACCTGCCCTCTTTAGGGTCCGGGAAGGTAAAGCATCGAGGAAAAAGAGATGGGCGCCGTCCTCAAGATGCTGGCCCCTAGAGGAGCTGAGGTCTCTGACGCCTCGCTCTCCTACTACCACACAGGTTATGGGACACCTAGAGGAGATACAAATATTTTTGCGCTGAAAACACTGAAAAGGGATACAATCACAAAGTTCTATTCATCTTCGCAGACCAACACTATAATGACTTAGAGTGAGTAAATTACCCTCCAAACAATCAATTCATATTCTTGATTGTAAGTTTTAAGAAAGTTCCAGTTTTGTTAAAGAAAATTGAAGTAGCAAGTTTTGATCACTTTTATCAATTAACAGTGTTAATGTCATCCCAAGCCAATTTTTAATTACAGATATCTTTATTAGAAGTTTAAATGAAAGTGAAGAGCTTTGCCATCTAGAAATCTTGTTTGCGAGAAGTTCCCTCTTTTCTATCACTCCTGCTACGGAGGGCGGAGGACCGTGGGGAGTGGAGGAGGCTGGTTGCAGAATCTTCAGTTGTGCCCCCACGGTCCACGGGACTACGGGACAGGTGAAGGTGAACGTGGTGAAGTGCTTTGTGTGATCTTCAAGTTGCAATACGAGCAGGACTTTGTGATATTTTCAAAGCCTTTGATCGAGTTTAGGATTGAGGACTTTTCGACACACAGAGACAGGTTATACACATAAAGTTACTACACTAATTTGCTGATCATCTGTCAAACTACATTTAATCAGCCGTTATAAAAAAAACAACTGAATAATTGAGTTATGGTCTGATTTCTATAAGGATTCAACAAGGCTCAATACTTTGTCCACCGTTGTAAGGTGATAGGCCTTCGATCAAATTAAATACACAGCCCTCCCCCGAGGGGATGCTAGGGGTTCCTGTCAGTATAAATAGCATCCCCACCATCTAGAAATTGTGTGCTAGGAGATACCTCTTTTCTATCACTCTCTTTGTCTCTGCCTTGTTCATTTTATTCCTGACATTTCCTTCTTATCTATTTTCTGCTTTCTTTGTCCGTTCTCCAGCCATTTTTCCTGAAAGGGGGATGAACTAAAGATTATTAATTTTTGTAATCATTTCCAGCCACAGGGACATTGATGGGGTGCTATTTTGACCGTACACAAACGCCGGACTTCGCCAATGCCGTTCAGACCCTGAGTAACATGACAGTGCAGTACTGCCTGGATAGGTAGGTCCTGTGGGGTGTAGTGTGGGATGGTGTGGTGTGGTGTGGGGTGGTGTGGGGTGGGGTGGAGTGTGGTGAGGTGTGGTGTGGTGTGGTGTGGTGTGGAGTGTGGTGAGGTGTGGTGTGGTGAGGTGGGGTGGGGTGTGGTGAGGTGTGGTGTGGTGTGGGGTGGGGTGGGGTGGGGTGGGGTGGGTGTGATGGGGTGGGGGGGTGTTGGTGGGTGGAGTGTGTAGGTGAGTGTGGTGTGGCTGTGGGTGGTGGGGTGGGTGGGGTGGTGTGGTGTGGGGTGGGATTGGTGGGTGGGGTGTGTGGGTGAGGTGGGGTGGGTAGGTGTGTGTGGGGTGGTGTGGGATGGGGTGGGGTGGGATGTGGGTGGGGTGGGATGTGGTGGGGTGAGGTGTGGGTGGTGAGGTGATGGTGTGGTGTGGGTGTGGTGTGGAATGGTTGGTATGGTGTGGTATGTGGTTGGATGGTATGGTATGGTATGTTGTAGTGGTATGGTATGTGGTAGGATGTGTGTTGTTGGTGGGTATGGTTGGTATTGTGGTATGGGTAGGGTATGATATGGTATGGTATGGTTGGTAGGATATGGTGTGGTATGGTAGGTATGGTAGGGTATGGTATGGTATGGTATGGTATGGTATGGTATGGTATGGTATGGTATGGTATGGTTGGTATGGTATGGTATGGTGTGGTATGGTAGGTATGGTATGGTTTGGTATGGTATGGTATGGTAGGATATGGTTGGTATGGTAGGTATGGTAGGGTATGGTAGGGTATGGTAGGTATGGTATGGTATGGTATGGTATGGTATGGTATGGTATGGTATGGTAGGATGAATTTGTTGAGTGTGGTGTGGTATGGGAGGGATGGAGGTATGGTTGGTGATGATGTAGGGGTTTTAATAGGTGATTATCATTTTGTGTTGGTTAGATGTCTTTCTACTCTCTTAGTCTCTCTTTTCTAATCTCTCTCTCTCTCTCTCTCTCTCTCCTCTCTCTCTCTCTCCTTCTCTCTCTCTCTCTCTCTCTCTCTCTCTCTCTCTCTCTCTCCTTCTCTTTCTTTCTTTCTTTCTTTCTTTCTCTCCCTGCCCCCCTCTCTCCCTGTTGTTGCTGGTGGTGGTTGGTGTATTGCCTAGAAGCGTTCAATGTGGAACACAATGTGTTGTGGTATGGGCTTTTCTGTGTGTTGTTTGGTGTCAAATCAACCCTGGAATAGTATTGTATTACATTGTATTGTCTTGTATTGCACTGCTTTGTATCGCATTGTATAGTATTGTACTGTGTATTGTACTGTATTGTGTTGACTTACATTCCATTTTTCGTCCAGATGATCTCTTTGCATAAAAACTCAATCTGCTCCTCTCTGGTCTAGGAAATCGCTAAGAGAGCAGAGGCATTATTTAAAAAAGACTATTATTGTTTTTAAAAAAATCTACCTGTTTAAAATTGATATTTGTTTCCGAATGAAAGTGACCATTTCTACAGAACGTTGTCATAGAAATATCCTCATGTTGCCGTGGGTTCTTTCACGTGCACTTAATGTAGATTGCACGTAAGAGACAGATCTAGGTATAGATAACACCCCATCGCACCATATCGTACAATATTATACCACATCAAACCACATAACATCACACCACGCTACACGACACTACGCTTCACCACACTATAATTATATGTTGTGATAAATTCATTGGGAGATCATCCAGCGAGATATCAAAAATGACAAGACCTAGTACAGAACCTTGGGGTAGTCCCATATGAAGTGAATTCTTGTTTACATATTTTGACTTGCATTCTTCTGTTTGTCAAAAAAACAAACACTTTTTACTGTAAAAATACATATGCCCAGAAACACAAACATTCTTTTAATTTTTGCATGATAACATAACATGCCAAACGGGATCAGATGTCTTTCTTATATATAGAAAAAAGTTGCAAGAACAGTCTTTCTTCATGCAAACAACATTTTTATACGTGTTGATAGTTAACCAAGTTAAATATGGCAGATCTTTTTTTGTGGTAAACCCGCTTGATTTAGAGGGTTTATTTTATTTTTATGGCACAAATGCATCCACCTTTCTCAGAATAAGTCTATGTGTGCGTGCGTGCGTGCGTGCGTGCTTGCGTGCGTGTGTGTGTGTGTGTCGCGTGCGCATGCGTGTGTGCATGCGTGCATGCGTGCTTGCGCGTGTGTGTATGTGTGTGTGTCGTGCGTGCGTGCATGTATATGTGTATGTGTGTGTGTGTGTGTGTGTGTGTGTGTGTGTGCGCGCGCGCGTATGTGTGCGTGCGGTGCGCGCGTATGTTTCACAGGTGTCGAGACTCGAACTACAAGTACGCGGGCCTCAAAGCGGGGAGGCAGTGTGGCTGCGGGAACAGCGTGAACGGAGACAAAATCCAGGACTTTGCTTGCCAGTTACCTTGCACCGGCAACCCAGCTGAAAAATGCGGCGGTCCCATGTTCAACAGCGCTTACAGAATCTCCAACTAAACCAGCCGATCATAGCCCCCTCCTCACTTCTCCACCCCCCCCCCCCTCCTCCCCGGCCTTCTCCACTCACCTTGACCTTTGGTTGAAGGGGTGAAGGATTATTTGTTGGTGAAAGTTGATGATGGGAATCAAGCCTTGAAATGTTTTGTTTGGTTTTTGGTCCTGTGAGTGATTTTGAGAACAGATTCATTTAGTTTGACTTTAGTCTTTGACTTTTGTATGAACTACAAGAAAGTAGCTTCAGTTTCTTTGGCAATATGTGGGTATAAAATAAAATGCTCCCCATGGGTGTATAGTTATTCCTTCTGACGTCATGCAAGTACTGACGTCATCGGCAATATCCACACTATCTTTTTTTGTTTCCTGTTCAGGGAAAAAGTTGATTACTGTTGGATCGAAAAGTTTATGTATGTAAGCTCTTTATTTTTCTTGGGAAGAGGAAATGTGTACATTTCTTTTTGTTAATGGCAGTTGGATATTATCCGTAACGTCATTTCTAACCCCACTTCCAGAAGATGAACATATGCCTTCTACGAGTAATGATGTCTCCTTGCCCCCCCCCCCCCCCCCCAAAAAAAAAAAGCCTCTTGATTCAGACTGGCCTTAATGCATAGTTGCTATAAACATCATCATACTGGACTGGCCTAAATGCACAGTTAGTATGGACGTCACTTAAGACTGGCCTTAATGCATAGTTGCTATAAACATCATCATACTGGACTGGCCTAAATGCACAGTTAGTATGGACGTCACTTAAGACTGGCCTTAATGCATAGTTGCTATAAACATCATCATACTGGACTGGCCTAAATGCACAGTTAGTATGGACGTCACTTAAGACTGGCCTTAATGCATAGTTGCTATAAACATCACACTGGACTGGCCTAAATGCACAGTTAGTATGGACGTCACTTAAGACTGGCCTTAATGCATAGTTGCTATAAACATCACACTGGACTGGCCTAAATGCACAGTTAGTATGGACGTCACTTAAGACTGGCCTTAATGCATAGTTGCTATAAACATCACACTGGACTGGCCTAAATGCACAGTTACTATGGACATCACTTAAGACTGGCCTAAATGCATAGTTACTATAAACATCACACTGGACTGGCCTAAATGCACAGTTACTATGGACATCACTTAAGACTGGCCGAAATGCAAAGTTACTATGGATATCACTTAAGACTGGCCTTAATACACAGTTACTATGGACATCACTTATGACTGGTCTTAATGCATAGTTACTGTAAATGTCACACTGGACTGGCCTTAATGCACAGTTCCTTTTTTTTGTTTTTGCTTGTTGTTGCACACCCACTATTGATATTTTCTGCACATAGATATTGAAGGTATTTTTCACCAGTTTGATGACGCGGCTAGTGTAAAAAAAATAAGACGTTCTCTTCAGCATGGTCTTGAAAATACTTATCTCTGTCTTTTAAGCTTTTGATTAATGGAGTCTCTTGTTTTGTCATCAACAAGGTCATACATTTACTTTGTCTTATGTTCTGCTTCTAGATATTCATTTTTAATGTGTATCATGATTCTGTCCGAAACAAATATTGTTTTAAAAATTATCAGAATTCACCTAATGAGCGATGTTGCAATTGATTCTAGTTATTACCGCTCTTTTTGTAGTGAACGGAACGAATAAAAATCGCATAGTTGATAGTTAGTCTAAGCGTGTGAATTGCTTGAGGATTTTTTAAGATTAGTTAAATTGTGTTGGGTATTATACACTTTAGCTATAACATATGGAATCAGTAAGTGTGTGAGGGAGTATGGGGGAAGGGGGGGAGTGCTTAGTTTGAGTTGAAGATGTTGATACCTCTGCACGTACGTTTGTTGGTGCCA
>CM060336.1:32245759-32250759 GCA_030674155.1 Stramonita haemastoma | reverse complement strand
AAAATGGTTGTAAAGATTGTATGCATAGTGTAGAGCACGGTCTTGCTACCGTTGGCTCTGTATACCGTGCAAACGTGCGGGTGGTAGGGGCCCGAATCCTGCGTATTCGTCACATCTTTTGGAAACAGGCCTTTAGCTAATGCAAGGGCGGGTGTGTACGCGTACGCGGATGAGTGCGGTCGCAGGTGTTTATGTGTGCGATTTGTTGTGTTTGTGCGTGTGGCAGAGACCTTGCACTTTGCTGTGGTGCATCATATTGTATGATATTATTATTTGATGTGTGTTGTAGGGGTCATTATTGCCTGCACTGTACCATGTCTCTTTCCGCCAAAGTTGCCTATGTGCTAGCTGGGTTGCCCTCTTTGGGGCTGTGGTGTCGCCACAAGTCCAGCGCCACACACATCACTGGAGAAAGTCGTTGGAGGGACGTTGTGGTAGTCGCCACCTCAGGTGGGCATCTCACTCAGTCTGACTCCACGACTGAGCTATAACTGTTTAGACAACTGTTTAGAGGGGGCTTCGTTGGTGGTGTCCTGGTATATAAGGTCAAAACAGGCACCAGTGAACACCACCAAAATGACCCAGCAGCAATGCAGGGCCCCTCTGGCTGGTGGTCCCAGGGCGGCCTGACATTAATGAAGTCTGTGTGGACTTCTGCGTCTGGGATGCAACATGATAAATGGCTGGGGTGGAGGGATTGAAATGAGCGGCGTGGGGACAGCAGGACAGGAACATCACAGAAGACGAAGCAGCAAAAGGGCATGTAGGGTTATTGCACCAGCACAGTTTACATGAAAAGAAATGGGGCAACAGGTGAGTCATCAACACTAGTAACACCAGTGCCTTTCATATTCCTTATTTACTAGTTCAGTTTGACAACAACACTGGAAACCAGAGAACAACCCACATCAAACTGTTGCCATTCATCTTGCTTTCCCCAGTTGGAGTTTTTACCAGTACTGCAGAAATGAAAGCCGATTTAACAGTTATCAACACTAGTTCATCGACCCTTTCTGTCACATTTTTGACAATAACAACTAAGCATAACTCTGAGATGGATGTGGCATATATTGAATAAGTCCAAAGTTATGGTTGCCAGTTGTCGGTTTTATCACCCCAGGAAACAGAACATCGTTACGTAAATCAGTTCCAAACACACTAAAACTGCCAGTCTGTTATATAAACAACTGTGTTAGCGTGCCTGCATGTGGGGGGGGGGGGGGGGCGTGCATGCGTGTTCGCACACGCCTATGTGTGTCTATAACTGTCTGTCTGTGCCTCTGCGTGTGTACACAAAAAAAAAATTGAAATCGGTTCATTTTAAAAAGAAAATTTAATTCTATGATCAGTTTTTCAACCATTCACCGTTTCGCAGGGGCTAGCATGGTAAGAGAACTATGGCATATCCAACCTGCACCAGCTTCCTCCACATTACAACAACCAGACACGGGGGGGAGTGGAGGACGGTTATTGAAGCCCAGCTTTCATGGTCACTCACCTCTCTTGCCAAACAGACTCGTTAGTTCAATGGTCCCGCCAGGAGATGCAAGGAAAGCAATCTGACTGATTTCAATTTCCAAAGGCCGGAATTTTCCTTTCCAGTTCTGCAGACAAGGTCCAGCTTTTGCTCCCTGTGCTGCAAAGGTTGGAATGGACGAATGCTCTAGCTCAACAACTTCAACTTTACTTACTTTACTTTAGCTGTCCCTTTGTACCGGTAATCTAAGGCGTCGAGGGGAGAAAGAGCTTTCTGTCTGCGGCAAGTGTGAAGGCCTGGGTGGGTGGGATGTTGTGGGTCTTCAGTGTTTCTTTTACACCCTCGATCCAGGTCTTCCTCGCAAAACGGCAGTGGATTACTTAATGCTGCAAGAAACCGAAAGGAGAAAGAAATGGGCGGAACAACTTCAACTGTGTTCGAAAGGTGATCAATCTCTTTGCTTTTACCCGATCCCCTGATATTTTTCCCCACGGCTGAGTTGCAGTGAGTTTTAGTTTATCCATAACTTTTCAACTAAACTAAATCTTGTTTTGAGTAGACCTACAAAAACATTCACACGCTGGTGGGGGGGTGGGGGTGGGGGAGGGGGATAGTCCTCACTTCTGGCGTCTGCAAATGCTAGTGTTCAGTTACCATAAAAGCTAAAAGGTCAAGGTGTCCCATAACCTTTGTGATCGTAGGGGAGCGAGGCATCAGAGACCTAGGTACCTCAGCTTCTCTAAGGGGCCAGCATATTGAGAGCGATGCCCATCTCCTCTCCCTCGCAGCTTTACCATCCCTGACCCTAAAGAGGGCAGGTACCCATTTACAGCTGGGTGAACTGGGGGAGTGCACAAAATCCAAGGCGCGCAAACGGTCAGCCATCCACTTGGTAACCACACTCAGTTACCATACACACCCGAAACTAATGCCTCTTCCCTTCCTTGAGCAATTCAAATGTAAACATTTACATTTGGTAGACAAGATATTATTACAAAACAAATTCAAAACCAAGTCAGGTGGCATGATATTCAGCTGTTGTGTACCTAAGACTAGTAAAAAAAACAAAAACAAAAAAAGATATGAAAACTGCATCTTATTCAAAACTAGTAGAGAGAACGAAAACCACAGTAGTCATAGAGTACACACAGCTTTTTCTTGCTAAAGCGGAAGATCATAGCAGGTTGTTTCACGGTCCATTTCTGCCGGTAATGCCAAGAGAGATAATTATTAGTGTCTGTGATGTCAGAAGAGATCATGTCTGGGATGTCAGCAGAGATCATGTCTGGGATGTCAGCAGAGATCATGTCTGGGATGTCAGCAGAGATCATGTCTGGGATGTCAGCAGAGATCATGTCTGGGATGTCAGCAGAGATCATGTCTGGGATGTCAGAAGAGATAATGCCTATGATGTCAGAAGAGACAGCATCTGTGATGTCATAATCATTGTAAAAAAGGGGGGGAGGGGGGGGAGCTTAGGATTCATTCCCTTTCTACCTGCGGTGGTGAATGGCGTAATCGTCTCTATCAGACAGTGTGTGTGTGTGTGTGTGTGTGTGTGTGTGTGTGTGTGTTGTGTGTGTGTGGTGCGTGCGTGCGTGCGTGCGTGCGTGCGTGTGTGTGTGTGTGTGTGTGTGTTGTCTGTGTGTCTTTGTGTCTGTGTGTGTCTCTGTGTGTGTGCGTGCGTGCGTGAGTGCGTGCGTGCGTATATGTGTATGTGTGTGTTTGTGATTGTATGTCTGTCTGTCTGTCTCTCTGAGCTTGCCTATCGTATCCTTTTTGTGACAAATTCTTTTTTATTTTTAATCAACACCATCCCTACCCTCACCACCCCTTCTCCTACCCAATTCCACACATTATTTTCTCCATTGAAACAATGAAAACCTATATATGATCAGAACTGGCATGCCCTGTCCATGATTTAAAGAGTACTTAACCTGTCTTTCATCATACATGTGCACTGTGGGGAAATGCATTCCAGAACCACGGGATACATACCAGGCAATGGTATAAATGGCTGGGGGGGACCTAGCATAGCCGCAGTCTGGATTTAGGACTGTTGGTGTTCACACACTGGTCCTTCTTCTACTCTACTTTGCTGGGACAACGTTCGAAGAGACCGAAGACCTGTTGATTCGCAAAAAGGTAAGGTGGCTTGGTTTAGTTGATTTCAGGTCAACAATACTTTGGGTTGGGATTGCGTAACGCTTAGGGTTTATTAACACTTAGGAAATTTCTAGTTTAGGGTAATGTTGCATGACATTGATGAAAAGGTCGGCTGTATTTCTATTTCTGTGAAATGTTTTGTCCTGTAAACATGTTTTGTTAATGCAAATGATATATTTTTGTGTTCAGTTGATTTTGTTTATTGCAATCCTCCATGCCCCAAGAGAGGTCAAAGGCGAATTAAATCTGGAATCTTGAACTTTGCGATCTGATCTGACGAGCACGGATTTTAACCATGCCATCTCCGAGGCACCCATTTGAATGTGGGTTTTTTTTGTTTGGAGTTAAAGTCAGTACCAACTCCACTCCTCCTCCGAAAGTCTTTCGGATGAGGCGATGCAACAATGTTGTAAGTAAATAAAGAAACAATTAGGATTGTTGAAATACTAATCTTGCCTAGGTTGCTGTTTGAGTCAGAATCCTGGACATTGCAAAAAACTGGAAACACACACACACACACACACATACACACACACACACACACACACACACACACACACACACACACACACACACACACACACACACACACACACAAACAAACAAACAAACAAACAAAAAACCACTACACAGCAAAACAACACAACACTACACATTGGTCTTGCTTGGCAACTTGTTGCACTCTTCTAGCATTTTTCTACTGCTTCGTCGTCGAATATTCAGACAGCAGTTACTGTTGTCTGTCATACGAGCAAAATTGCGTTGAGCTTTTGTGAAGGTCGAGTTTTCAAAACACTGCAACCTCTCTAACAGATTTCATATGAATCTGAATTTTAAGTTAAAACACACTCACACTCACACACACACACACACACACACACACACACACACACACACACACACACACACACACACACACACACACACACAGAGGAAAAAAATGGAATAACAGATTTCGTGTGCGCAGTTGCAGAGTCAATATGGCCAAAGTAGGCCTACTTCCGTCACTGGCAGTGCCACTGATGCTTACGCTAGTACTGATGTCACATGTGACGCAATCTCTCTGTCCCTGGGAGGAATCGGGTTTGAAGAAATGGAGTGACGCCAGTACTTGGGGAGCTGCTGGAATTCCTACCAAGAACAAACATGTAAGTGCCGGTTAGACAGAGAAACAAAGACAGTTGCACAGGAAAAAGAAAATATAATGGATGGCGCTGCACTTGTGGCGACACGCTCTCCCCGGGGAGAACAACCCGAATTTCACGCAGAGAAATCTGCTGTGACATAAAGTGCTATAAAATCGAATAATAATTGCTCTCTTGTTGGATAAGTATGATGAACTTGAAACAGGAAGACA
>CM060336.1:32203259-32225759 GCA_030674155.1 Stramonita haemastoma | reverse complement strand
GATGGATCTCGGAGTTCTAGCCGAGGAGCGAAGAACAGTTGTTGTAAATTGGGTGTTTAATACTTTTTTTTTTTAAACCCACTTACCTTTACAATGTAGATTATTGTGTGTTTATATTTATTCATCTACTGACTATCTGACGTCTTTACTTAACTACTGATTGACTGATTTACTGATTCATTTGCTTTGCTTTTGTTTTTCATTTTCTTGTTTATTCTTCTCTCTATACTTTACTTATAAGTTTTTGTGTTCTTAGTAATTCGCTTATTTATACAGATTTCATATATATTTTCTAATCTTTTCTTATAATTCTTCCAGGACCACAATGCACCATAACAAGGAAAACAACATGCAGATACGTGGAGGGAACGTCATTATTCGACATTCCACGTAAATAGTTTTTTGTTGTTGTTGTTTTTTTTATTTCAGTCAAATGTGTAGTCCGAGTCTCTAGATTTCATCTTGTAAAATGGACAAATTAGTAAATATTTCTTCTCCTTTTCTGTGTGCCCTGTGAACATAAAGATTAAGCACTGTATATTTTCGTCTGATTTCTTTGTCTCTTTCTATTATTTTTAATGTAGTATTTTAGGTGTCTTGGCTTTTAAGCAATAGTCCAAAACAGACCAGTTTTTCTTTAATTTTTTATCTTGTAGGCATAGCTGCTTTTGTTATGTCTGAACATTTATCTGCGATAAGCGACCCTTTCTATAAAACGTTACACCACATTATTCAAATGAACTGCAGACAGGAAAAACATGGGGAAAAATGGGTGGCGCTGCTCTTGTGGCAACACACTCTTCCCGGAGAGAGCATCCCGAATTTCAAGCAGAGAACTCTGCTATGACTTAAATTCCATTCGTCCTGTTCCACCTGTTCCTTAACTTTTTCTACTGACCAAGGCCACATGATTTGTCAGTTATTAAAGTGCCAAGGCCTACATGAACATGCTATGATTAGAAAATATGAGGTTATGATAGTCTTTATCCATGGCAAGATCTCAGCATAATAGCTTGTATTAGCCATGAAATGAGAACGAGCACCAATCATCCAAAGCGGGTGTATACAAGGTGGGGTACTTGAAAATTGCAATACAAGCTAAATTCTCATCCACTGTGTATCCATGGTCTCTAAGTATATGTATGTATGTATGTATGTATGTATGTATGTATGTATGTATGTATGTATGTATGTATGTATGTATGTATGTATGTATGTATGTATGTATGTATGTATGTATGTATATCTGTATATATATACAGATATTGATATATATATGTATATATGATGATGATGATGATGATGATGATGATGATGATGATGATGATGATGATGATGATGATGATGATGATGATGATGATGATATATATGTACATTTGTACATATATATATACATATGTGTGTACGTGCGCGTGCGTGCGTGTGTGTATACCGTATATGTTGACTCATCCACACACAGAACAGACAAATGATACACACCAGTACAAGTACAAAAAGAAAAATTCGCTCCAGACATAATCAACACAGCAAAAAACAACAACAGGATTTAACCTTCGATCATTTTTTTCCCTTCAGATTTGCAGACGCTCCAGTGGGCTTTTTCGCCGCGAGTTCTGCAGAAAACACCTCGGTGGAGGTGACTGACAGCGTGTTCGTTGGGGAGACAGCCAACAGGGGCCAGCCCTTCCTCTACACCAACAGGTCCAGTGTGTACGGAAACGGACCCTACCCCACCCACCTCTTCAGCCGATCCATCGCCAATAACAACCCGTGAGGGAGCAACTGTCTTTGTTACTTTGGTCGTGAAATAAACTTGATGTCTGCAGGACAGGATAGTTTAGTGGTCCAGAGCATTCGCTGTCCCCCAAGCTAAGGTTAAGCAGTATCAAGCGTGGTTACCAAGTATATGGGTGTGACTGTTTTTCTCACCTTGGCTTCAGTACAGTCCCTCAGTTCACCCAGCTGTGAATGGGTACCAGCCCTCGTCAGGGTCAGGGAAGGTAAAGCAGCGATGGAGAGGAGCTGGGCACCGCCCTCAATATGCTGTCCCCTGGGGGAAACTGAGGTCTCTGACGCCTCTCTTTCCAGCAACCGCATAGGTTATGGGAACATATTTACCTTTACTTTAACTGATTTCTAGTTGGTCTGTCGGTTTGGTTTAGGCTGCTATTGAGTTGTTGGGCATTCTCCAGCTTAACTTGACACTTGGCAGGTGGGGGGGGGGGGGTAAGGGGGGAGGGGCGGGATCAACCCAGAACATATACTCTGTCTCACTTATCACACCTAGGAATCACTGATATTATGAGTACCCACTAGATGCATGAAGAGATTTTTGGTTGTTTTCTTTTCTGGTTTTTTTAATGTATTTTTGGGGGAGGGGGGGTGTTACTGCCTCATCTTCTGAGAGCCACCAATCAGAGACAATTAATTTTTTCACTGTAAGGTGATCAATGACGACGACGACGACGACGACGATGATGATGATGATGATGATGATGATGATGATGATGATGATGATGATGATGATGATGATGATGCGTCTAGTGATGATGGTCATTGAATGAAATCTACAGAGACCAGTTGGCTTGACTACATGACTAATCAGACACCAAGAAAGCATGAGTGAATGAAGTTATTCACCCCAAGAAGCACATAATCAGCAAAGCTAAGTTACTATAAATGTAAAATCAACATCCTTTCTTCACCAATTTTCTTTTTTCAGGATTTTCAATACATTTTTTTTCTATATCACTAGGTAATCTTCAGCATTAATATATTCAGCCACAAAAAAGACCGAACAAAAAATACACCGAAAAAATAAACTTATAGTATACTACATTGCAAAAGTTTCCAATATTTATGCACACGCCTCGTCTGTTTCTACACAGGGCCGCACCTCTGACAGCGGTCAGTTTTGCCGAAGGACCCTTCATGGTGGAGAACTGCTACTTTGACCAGTACAGGGACATGCACTGGAACGACACCTTCCAGCAACAGTGGGGTTACCGCCCCGTGCGGTTAGGGGGCGCTCTCAGCTTCCGGCGCAAAAATCGGGACCACTCTGTGGCCTCGAATGGAGTGCATGATATGAAGTTCGGCTTTTGCGACAAAGTGAGTACCGCGTTTGGTAATGAGGATGATAGACGGGTAAATTCGGAAATTTTCAATTAGCCCAGCCGAAAAAAAAATTTTCAGTTACTGACTTAAAGGAAGTTTCAGATCCGGACACTAAATTTTTGTTATATACTTTGAAAAGTGATATTGAAAGTAGTCCCCAACCAAAACAAGTTCCTACCAGAGCAGACTGTACTCCCCCTTTCTTTTAAGAATAGCATCATCTGTATTCAGAGTATGGCTGCCTATATAGCCAGATACTTGAAAAAAGTCCTTCTCGCTAACTTGGCATCCAGGGTAGTATGTTGATGATCTGACAGCGATCCCCAGTTGTGGTGCTCACGTGATACAATGTGCATAGTCGGGGTGACCTCTCAGAGTGTGTATAGCTGGGTACGGTGCAGTAGTAGCATCGGTCGAGGAGATTTTTCTCCTGGAGTTAACATCACTGCCGACTCCACTCTCCCCAAAAGTCCTTCAGATGATACTTTAAACCAAGGCCCCGTGTGCGAACGCACGCAGAACATCTTGCGCACACGTTAAATGCTGTTCAGCTTTTCATAAGAGTAGGCCCTTGTGTGCCGGTGGCAACAGATGACATTTACAAAACTGCATACACACAGGGACTGGATGTAAAAAAAAAAAAAAAAAAAAGCACAAGAGTGCTGATTCTATTATACTCGATATAAAAGAATAAATCAAAATCAAATCAAATCAAATCGGCAAGTATTTCAGAATAGTGAACCATATATCCTGCAAGAGATCTTACAGCTTTGCACAATAGCACCACAACACTTGTTTGCTTTCACAAGCACGTCCACTCTTCTGAATGGAAACATGTAGGGATGGGCTGATTTATATTACAGGTGTGCTCTATGTCTGTCTGTCTGTCTGTCTGTGTGACTTTCTTTCTGTCTGTCTTTCTCACTCTTTCTGTGTGTGTGTGTGTGTGTGTGTGTGTGTGTGTGTGTGTGTGTGTGTGTGTGTGTGTGTGTGTGTGTGTGTGTGTGTGTGTGTGTGTGTGTGTGTCTGTTTGTCTGTCTGTCTGTCTGTCTGTCTGTCTCTTTGTCTTTCTCACTCTCTCTCTCTCTCTCTCTCTCTCTCTCTCTCTCTCTCTCTCTCTCTCTCTCTCTCTCTCTCTCTCTCTCTCTCTTCTCTCTCTCTCTGTCACACACAACATTCTCTCTCTCTCTCTCTCTCTCTCTCTCTCTCTCTCTCTCTCTCTCTCTCTCTCTCTCTCCTCTCTCTCTCTCTCTCTCTCAACAGAAACTATGGGCTGAGCAAAACTGGCAGCTATATAATTATGGCATACATGCATATTGGTTTTATAGCCTGGAAAAAAGTGTACACTGTGCAGAAAGTGAGACATCTAACGTTGGAACTTGAAGTCAAGTCAAGTCAAGTCATTTTTTAAAATTTCCAGATGGTACATTGAATAAGCATTGATTTGCTTTTTTTCATCAAGCCAACTATCTAGGGAAAAAAGAGAGAAAAATGAACATTTCACCAATACGAATACAATGTAAATGCCTGTTTTTAGATGTTTGTCCCGCCAAATCCACCACCACCACCACCACCACCACCACCACCATGACAAAACACAACAGACGCTAACACATTGCAAAACGAGACAATACATCACTCAATACATCAATCATGCACTTTTCCTAACTTGCTCTCTTCTGTGGAAAACAGGATAAGGGAAACTGGGTATTGGGACGTGACCAGATTTTTAAGGATCCTACGACAGACGGCAACATCCAGACCCAGTTCCGTGACTACGACGGCAGCGTGACGGGTCAGGCAGGGTCACAGCTGGTGCGTGACGTGCCTTTCTTCACGGGTCCCAAGTGTCTCTACCATGCTAACTGGGGCATGTCTGCCTGTCCCTACAGCTATGCTAAGGTAGGACTGCTGAAATACGATGTTTTATTTACAGAGGGTAGAAGATTAAATGGGGGCGGGATAGCTAAGTGGTCAGAGTGCTCGCTTTTCCCCAGTAATATTGTATCTCTGTCGTATTCCTTACCTGTTGTTGTTGTTCTTTCCCCTCTTTTATCAAAATCTTATGTTTTATGGGACTTATTTTGATGATAGATGGTGGTGGATTGATGTTTTCAGTCATTTAACCTCATCATATTCTCATGTTTACTCTTTAATTATTGCGCCTTTTCTTTGTTTTGTTTTGTTTTTGTTTGTTCTTTGTTTTTCTTGCTTTTTTTTTTATTCAACTCAAAATCATCATTGATTCTTACTTCTCATTTTCGTTTCTGAATCAGTGACTTTTATAACATTGCCTTAATATTGTATCTCTGTGTTAATTCTTGCCTGTTGTTTGATGCTTGGTATGGTTCCTTACTTTTGGTATTTGGATCATTATAATTGTTGATTTTATTTATATTTTTATTGGCAGTATCTCTCCCTCCCCCCCCCTCCAATATTAGTATTAAAAAAGTTTCCCCCCTTTTATCCAAATGTATGATTTATATCACATGTATAACTTTTGACAGATGGTGGTGGATTGATGTTTTCAGTTGTTTATTTCATCTTGTTCTCTTGTTTGCTCTTTACCTATTAACACTTTTCTATTCTTCCAGAATCAAAATCTTTTTATTGTGACTTCTAATTTTTGTCTTCTGATCGAGTGCATTTTTATTACCTTGTCATATATAGTGTCCTTATTCTTGTGTGTTGTTTGGTACTGCGTAAAGTTTTATTGTTTAGTATCTTTTCATCTTGATGTATCCCTGAAAAGGGCGGGGACTGGATGTAAAAAAGGACACGAGTGCTTATCTATTATCCTCGAATAAAATACTTTGCCTTGCCTTGCCTTGCCTTGCCTTGCCTTGCCTTGCCTTGCCAGTCAAGTGAAGCAGCGTGGAGCGTGGTTACCAGTTGGATGGGTGACCGTTTGCGCGCCTTGGCTTCAATACAGTCCCCCCACCCCCCACAGTTTACCCAGCCGTAAATGGGTACCTGCCCTCTTTAGGGTCAGGGAAGGTAAAGCAGCGAGGGAGAGGAGATGGGCGCCGCCCTCAATATGCTGGCCCCTAGAGAAGCTGAGGTCTTTGATGCCTCGTTCCCCTACGACCACATAGGTTATGGAACACCTTTACCTTTTACCTTTTAGTAGATTAAGTACAACAACTTTTTTCATCCAGCCCTCTAAAAGGGAATAAGTATAAATACCAAAGCACAAGCAATATGTTTGAAAAAAGAAAAAAATATGGACAGAAAAACAGTAAAGGTAAGGACAAGAAGAAAAAATGCACGAAAGAACAAACAGATAAATCAAGAACAAATAACAGCAATGAAGTGAAGATGATGACAAGACAAGACAAGACAAGACAAGATCAGGGAGACAGAGAGAGAGAGAGAGAGAGAGAAGAGAGAGAGAGAGAA
The DNA here is from genome assembly GCA_030674155.1 of Stramonita haemastoma. NCBI lineage: Eukaryota > Metazoa > Mollusca > Gastropoda > Neogastropoda > Muricidae > Stramonita > Stramonita haemastoma. The sequence goes on along the minus strand of CM060336.1, from coordinate 32,219,243 downwards.
GAGAGAGAGAGAGAGAGAGAGAGAGAGAGAGAGAGAGAGAGAGAGAGAGAGAGAGATGCTGACAGTGGCATACAGGGGTATGACCTGGCGCTTGTATGTTGTCTTATGGCAGTTTTTTTGTGAATGAAATCATGTAAGAAATAAGCACCCACCTCCTGTCGAATGATTCTCATTTCTTTTCTTGTAACTGGATTGACCACAAGTTTCAAGTGACGGTAATAAGCACCCAGATCAATTAGTTTTTTGCAGGGTTTTTTTTGGTAATATCTGAGAGTAGAAATATATCATGAACATATACTAAAATCTAAAGTTTAACCTGAATAGCTAGCATATCTCCATCAGAATACAGTTCAACATTTTAATTCTTTACAGTTGTTATTTGTCAAAAATGTTCCAGATCATTTAAAGTTAGAATAAACAATGTCGGAGAAAGATTGTCACCTTGTTAAACGCCGGTAAAACTTTTGGAAATCATATGAACCAGTTTGATCTTTATCAAAAACATGATTTTTACATTTTTATACTTATTCATGATGAATTTTACTTTAATATCTGTTTGTATTGTATTTTCTCTGAAAATTAAACTCGTAAGGTACTGTGCCAAACAGATCAAAAGCTTTTCCATAATCAACAAAAACACAGTATAACTACTGGTTTTACTAGAAATTCTATCCAAAAGACAATTGCTTTACTTATTGAGCTTTCTTTGCTCTGCTGGTATAGTCCATTGTTGGGATGACGAGTTGACGACTTGAATTATTATGTTGTTGTTAATAATAGGGAAAAAGAACGGTTTGATGGATACAAATTGAATGTGTGTGTGTGTGTGTGTGTGTGTGTGTGTGTGTGTGTGTGTGTGTGTGTGTGTGTGTGTGTGTGTGTGTGTGCGTGCGTGCGTGCATGCGTGCATGTATGTGTGTGTGTGTGTGTGTGTGTGTGTGCAGCTTCTGTTCACAGGCACTTCAGGCGTTCTGAAGGATGCTGCAGGCTCTAAGAGCTATCCTATCATCATGAGACGGGATGATATACACAAAAAACCCTTCTCTCTTAGAGGTATGTGTCATGACTATGTGCATGCAGAAAGGAATGGACAGGAGAGTGTTATATCTATATTATATTTATATATATAATTATATATGTGTGTATAATATATATATCTATATAATGTATTTGTATATATATACATATATATAATTATATATGTATGTATACCTATATCACTTAATGTAAAATAACTTTAAATCAAAGAACGAAAACACACACACACACACACACACACACACACACACGACGCACGCACGCACGCACGCACGCACGCACGCACGCACGCACACACACACACACGCACGCACGCAAACACGCACGCACGCACGCACGCACGCACGCACGCACGCACTCACATACACGCACATGTATAATATCACTTAAAGTGAAAAGACTTTAAATCAAAGAACGAACACACACACACACACACACACACACACACACACACACACACCACACACACACACACACACACACACACACACACACAAAGGGGGACAGGACAGTCTGGTGGTTAAAGCGTTTGCGTCTAGCTTGTGGTTTGATGACCCGGGTTCGAGCCCAGCCCAGGTTTAAGCCACCACCGAGATGCCCGTTTAAGGGGATTTTTCCCATGACTTAACATCAGAGCCAATTGTACTACCCGAAAGTTCTCTGGATCAGATTATAAACCCATGCCCCGTAGGAAAACGCACGCAGAATATCTTGCGCAATTTAAAAATCCGTTTCGTTATTTAAACGAGTAAGTCATGTCTGCTGGTGGAAACAAAGTGATAAAATTTCCAAAATTGTATGCACATGGGGACTGAGTGTAAAAAGAGAAAGCACACGTTTGAGTTTTTATTCCTTTTATCCTGGAAATTAAAAAATTGAATTAAAAATAACAGAGAGAGAGAGAGAGAGAGAGAGAGAGAGAGAGAGAGAGAGAGAGGAGAGAGAGGAGAGAGAGAGAGAGAGAGAGAGAGAGAGAGAGAGAGAGGCAGGCAGGCAGGCAGGTCATTTTTGTTTTAACCCACACCACCTCTACAGACCTCTACAGCTTTGTTTGCTTTTTTAATTGACTGCACTCCTTGGCTTACTACACAGGTGACAGTGCCATCGAGTTTCTGACCATGACCAACAGGTCCTACACTGTCAACTTTAATGGCACCTTCCCCAAAAAGTTCAGCATCACAGCCATGAACTTGGAGAGGTAAGACTTTGACACTTGTGTATCTCCATGATGACGATAGCCTTAGTGGATAAAACAGACATCTTCTAATCCTATTGAAGAGGATTAGAAGGTAGGCTGTTTTACCCTTTCACAGCAGTATCATTAAGCCACCCTCATTAGCATGGTTCATCATGCATATAAAAAAAAAATTACATCTAATTCGGTGGTCGCAGCTGCTCTGGTCCCATGGTGACCTCAAGTTTAGGTTTATGAAAAATTTTGTTCTAAGTTTGTCGTGAACTGTTTAAAGCTGTGCTGTGGCCAATGGTACAAATGTTTATGTTGGGAGATCTTAACATTCATTTACTCACTCAGTCCTCAGAGGGAATATTGGTCGTTGGCGTAATGGAAGTCTAAAGCAGACTTTACACAGAGATCTCCAGTCAAATCTTTGCTGGGCCGCTGCAATTCCTAGTTTCTGCTAAAACCCAGACCAGTGGTTCTAGGACTTAGTTAAAGGTGAAGGTAAAACCAGCAGCCATGATGCAGTGGTTAGCTCCTTGGATTTTGGACTTTAAGATCGCAGGTTTGAATCCCATAAGATTCATGGGGATTTTTCGGAATCTGGCCGGCTCCAACCCAGAATGAATGTGCTATGGGCTCAGTGGGAAGACTGGGACCACACAGTCAAGCTTTATCCCCTTTACGGATGCAAGTTTAAGAGTGTTGCTCAAATTACCTGACCAACACTGCAGGTGCCTGTATCTCTCGGGCCCGGTTGATACCGGGATATATTAGGACAGTAAGTGTAGAGTACAACCCTCTCAAGAAGTCCCAAAGCATGTGCACTTCCAGAGCAGCACTATTACGTCATCCTCATTATCATTGTTCATCAAGTAATAAAAAAAAAAAAAGCCCACTGCATCTGATTCGGTGATCGCAGTTGCTCTGGTATCATGGTGACATTAGGTTCGGTTTACCCATACATTTCTGTGATTAAGAAGCCGGGGTGCTGGGTCTGATTGTCAGGCGCTTAATGGCAGCGCAACGGATTTTCACTCATGTGACAGGCAACAGTATTCGTTGTCTTAGCGTTCGACAAAAAAGTAGAAGAGCTAAGGCAAAAACAAAAATATAACTAATACTCTGACAATTCGATCCTCTGATACTGCAGTTTTACTGGTACAATAAAACTATGAAGGCTTATTTCATAGGAGTGTATTGGGTACCATTCGTCAGAGATTCACGTTAAAACTTAAAGAACACTTTTTTTTTAAGAAAATCATTTCTGCCACAAAGTAGGTGGGTTTGTTTTCAGAATTATGTTATTACTGTTTCATTCATATATTTATCATTATTTTCATGATGATTATGACGGTTGATGTGATTATTGGCGGCCGCGTGTGTGTGCGTGTGCATGTGTGTGTGCGTGCGTGCGTGCGTGCGTGCGTGCTTGCGTGCGTGCGTGCGTGCTTGCGTGCGTGTGTGTGTGCATGTGTGTGTGACATAAAAAACCCCATACCTATCACTCACACATACGAAAAACATTGGCCAATATTTTGGTGGGATTTTTTTCCCCCTTTCTTTGTCCACTTGCTGTCACACCACTCTTTGTCTATCCACAGAGGCGACACCATCCGCTTGGGAATCTGCATGCCAAGGGACACGAACCGCCTGAACATCAGCAGCAGTTACGGTAACATCGTCAGTGAAAGTGACATGAAATTCGCCAAGTCTATGGCCGAGCTGGACAAATACCCAGGCATGAAAGCCATCTACTATGAACACGTCTCCTAGTAAGTCTGTGCATGACGAAATTTTTGCATTGTGACATCATTGATTGACCGTGTGATGTGTGACGTAGTTGTGTATTATGCATGACGTCAGTGAGTGCTGTATCAGTATTATGACATCACTGATGAAGCAATCTTGAGATGCATGATTTAGTTGTGTAGAATGCAGAATCGCCCCATCTCTCGACCCCAGCTGTAAATGGGTACCTACGCTCTTTAGAGTCATTAAAGGTAAAGCACCGAGGGAGATGAGATGGGCGCTGCCCTCAATATGATGGCCCCCTAGAGAAGCTGAGGTCTCTGATGCCTCGCTCCCCTACGACCGCCTAGGTTATGGGACACCACCTTCATGACGTTGTGAAATGTTGTTAATAATAATAACAATATCAATATTAATGATGAAGATGATGAATAATAATAATAATAATAATAATAATAATAATAATAATAATAATAATAATAATAACAATAATAACAATAATAATGATAATACATGGAATTTATATAGCGCTATATCTTGTAAAAAAAAAAAATCAAAGCGCTTAAATTGTTCACTGCCTGCTGTGGCTGTGGCTGTGGCTGGTCTGCAGCATGGTGTTCCTGAAACTGGTGGGTGAGGGTGTGCGGCAGAACTGGCAGGAGAAGTGTCCTGGAGGTCAGTGTGTGGACATCACCGTGGAGAGGCTGGATGGGGGAGATGCTCCCAGAGACTGCTCCCAGTACACCTTCCCTGCTTTTGACGACCACCAGGTAGTAGTGGTGTGTGTGTGTGTGTGTGTGTGTGTGTGTGTGTGTGTGTGAGGGGGGGGGGGAGGGTTGTGTGTGTGTGTGTGGTGGGGGGGGGGGCGGGGGGTTGTTTGTGTGTGTGTGTGTGTGCGTGTGTGTGTGTGTGTGTGTGTGTGTGTGTGTGTGTGTGTGTGTGTGTGTGTGTGTGTGTGTGTTTATTTTTATATTTTTATTTTATTTTATTCTTTTATATCGAGGATAATGGGATAAGCACTCTTGTGCTTTTTTTTACATCCAGTCCCCGTGAGTATGCAGTTTTGTAAATGTCATCTGTTCCCGCTGGCACACAATGACCTACTCTTACGAAAAGCGGAACAGGATTTAACGTGTGCGCCAGATGTTATGAGAGAGAGAGTGTGGGGGGGGGGGGATTGTATGTGTGTGTGTGTGTGGGGGGGGGGGGGTATTTGTGTGTGTGTGCGTGTGTGCGTGTGTGCTTCAACTAATGTGTGTTTTACCCCGTTTCCCTTTGTGTCTACAGCCAGATCCCAGCTCTCCTAAAATGGAACAGTGTGACGGATCTTCCGGCTCCTCTGATGTGAGTTATGGATAATAATAATTTTTATAGTACCATGCTACGGCTGTTGTCTGGTCAGTATGTCTTTAACATGAGGCCCTGTGTCAGAACACGTCATTATGTAGGTTTTCTGTTCGTGTTAGGTATCCTGTAGACTCTGTGTGGGGACAGGATAGCTCAGTGCTGGGAGTCCTCTTGCTCTCCCCAAGCTAAGGTTAGGCAGGGTTGAGTGTGGTGGCCTTGAAGAATGGCTACATATCGTGCGCCTTGGCTTTTCAGTACAGTCCCCCAGTTCGTCCAGCCGTAAATGGATACCTACCCTCTTTAGGGTCGGGGAAGGTAAAGAAGTGAGAGAGAGGAGATGGGCGCCGCCCTCAATATGCTGGCCCCTGGAGAAACTGAGGTCTCTGGAACCTCGCTTGCCTACGACTCTATAGGTTGTAGGAACATCTTTAATGATCTATCTACGATTTGTTTCTATACCATGGAGATTTTTTTATATGTTCGTTCTTTGTTCCTTACCCCTACGTGCGCAGAATATTGTTTTGTTTTTAAGTATACATACGATTCCCTATGAAAAATCTGCTCAAGAAGTTTCTTTTATTTCCATCTTTTTCTAATATTTCTTGTCTTTACTTTTAGTCGTCTCTTCTTGCTCATTTTCTGTCGTTCCGATTCATAACTGTGCTTTTGTTATAGGCAAACTGTAACGCCTTATTTCTTTTGTTTTTTTTTCATTTGTTGACTGTCTTTGATACGTCATATGCATCGTGTCACGCACACAATCTTGCAAGCACGCGGACAGACCTAGAAATGAATGAATATTTTTTTAATGTGTATCATTCCAGGGTCTGGGAGCACCATTGAAGGATGTGATCCCCTCTGCAGCTCTTCGGACGCCTGAGAGGTAACGCACCTACCTGCATAGAAAGCGAGAAGTTTGAGTTCAATCCCCGCTTCTGCCAAAAATCCCCTCCCACCCCCCACCTGCCCACCCACTAGACCTCCATCAGTGCTGGTCTGGATGCTAGTTGATTTTTTTTCTGATGAGACGATAAACCAAGGTCCCGTGAGCAACGAGCATTCAGCGTACCACGTACAAGAACCCACGGCAATAAGAGAGTTGCTCCTGGAAAAATTCTGCTGTGAAAAAAGCCGCTCTGACAGGGGAACAAGATAGTTTTACAACCAGAAACGTTAAACCGAAATAACGGGTGCAAATCATAACATAATAGTCATTTAGGTAATTTATTCATTTTCCTAATCTCATTTACATGTTACATCCATTCAGGATTACAAAGATGTGTGTGTGTGTGGAAGGGGGGGGGGAAGCAGTGATACGGCCGACAGTTTTACACCGCTGATGAAACACCACCGAATTAACCCAGCAGCAGTGCAGGGCCCTTCTGGTAAGTGGCCATGCAGTAGGCTGACATCGAATGCTGCCGACTTTAGGCCCAGAGGCAGAAGTCAGAATGAATGCGGTCATTATGGTATGTCCATAGATTAATATATGTGTGGCATTGGAATAACAACACTGCCACATGACATCAATAAAGATGAAGCAGGACACTATTGCTATTACGACTTCTACTTATGAATATGGATTTAAAAGTAATAATTGATATTGGTGATAGTAGTAATGCAAATAAAAAATAGTATCAAGGATAAAGTGAGAGTGATGATGTTTGGTGATAACACAAACAATAATACTATTACTGATAATGATACAATAATAATAATAATCATGATTTTAACACCAACAACCTCAATAATGATAACAATTATTAAAATAATACATAAATATAAGAAGAAGACGATGGTTATACCACCAACAACAACATCAAGAACGATATGATGATGATTATGTGCTATTCAAGTTGCATTCTCCTTTAACCAAGAGAGAAGAGTAAACAATACGCTGGTGTTAGTGAAATTAATGATTAGAGATTAGGAGAGTAGCTTTCTTTGTTTTTACTTTCGGTTTTAAGTGAGAGTTGACTTGAAATAGAGTCTAATATATGGAATAATGATTATATGTTCAATATAATATGAAGCATTCTCAGGCTTGATTTTGTTGTGTGTGGTCGTTCATTTATTTATTTTTTTTTTGCAGGAAATAATGGCGTATGACTACTCAAAAGAAAGCATGCCTCATTGAGATATATCGCCACTACACTGATCTGACCTGTATTTTGGTCCAAAGGCTCACGTGCCGGCATTCCTGAGTTTGTTTTCGACTCAGACAACACACCCAAGGACACTGACATGATTCTCCATTTTCGTTTGTTCCGGTTGTTGCTGGCCCTGCTAACTTCATGGATTCTCTTGCCACAGGATTGGGTGGTGTTGCAGATTAGTCCTAAAGGGTTTTCTTTGCATTGCATCCAAGTATTAACATTGCGCGTTCATAAACTTTTAATTAAGGTACTTGGGGCGCCAGATTTGTCAGTGTTCCTATTTTTATTTTTCAAAAATTGCAAATTTCAAAACTTACCCAAAAAATTTAGTTGTGCTTTACTATGAATGTTCTTAACATGGTAGACAATAAAAAGACCCCCTTTTTTTTCTTGTTTTCGGCTCTTTATAATCTGTTATGCATGCCTCGTTCCTCTTTTAAAGCTAAAAAAACATTTTGTACCCAGTAGTTCTATTGCAAATATTGATAAAGTCTCACTATAGTCATTGATGTAAATTACTCCACATATTCTTTCGCAAAACAAAAAAATGAAACGACTGGAAGAAGAAACAGTTTAAAAAAAAAAAAAAAGACTTTCACTTAAAACTGCTAAATGTGTTTCTTTTTTCTAGAAAAAGAAAAGAAAAGAAAAGAAAAAAGAAACAAACCCTTAATCTGTGTGTAGACCAACAGAAAAAATTATTTGCTTCGGAAATAAAAATAGGAGCTTCACGCTATAAGGCGCTATAGGTTTACGGTAAAAGTATTCCCATATCCTTTACGGGTGTTGGGGAGCTAGGAGTCAGATACCTCAGCTTCTCCTAGGGGTCAGCATCTTGAAGGTGGCATCAATCTCCTCCCCTTCAGTGTGTTTACAAACTCCTGTCTTAGTGCCAGCATGAACAGCAATGGTCATCAATCATTAAATTGTAAAACAAACAACTGTTTTCTCTGCCAGCATGTGATGATAAGAGCAAAATAAATGAAATTAAAACTGAATATTTGTGCATGTGTATACTTTGTCTTTTTTCTGTTGACGTTTTCGTGTTTAGTGAATGAGGATTTTTCTGTCTGTCTGGACGTCTGTTTGTTTGATTTACATACCCCCCCCCCTCTCTCTCTCTCTCTCTCTCTCTCTCTCTCTCTCTCTCTCTCTCTCTCTCTCTCGCAGATGGAAAAAGTATGTATATACTTACTCAGTAACCATTAAAAAATAAAGTTATTGATTAATTCATTTATTATTCATTCATTCTCTCTCCAGAAAAAAATATACTCTAGAATGTCCGATGTATTGGCACGATTTCTGTGAGTTTGAAACAAAATGTCTTCTGAAGTCGAGCAAAATAATGATCTTGGGATATCTACCGACAGAATGGTATTTTAGGGACGTAAATGATGTCATATATTCAAAACTAGACACGAAAGAATTCTTCGTGGTGTAAGATATTTTTTGGACTTCTGTAATTAACTCCCCTGAAACGGCGGTCCTTTATGAATTTTAGTAGGAACAAAGAAGACAACAGCGTTCTTGCTAAGGGAGGCAATTCAAAGCATGGGGCGACAATCCTTTATGAATTTTAGTAGTTTTAAAGAAGGCAACAGTGTTTTTCATGGTCAGGGGAGGGAATTCAAGGCGTCGCGCATTAGCGCAACATGGACCAATGGACATATAGGCAAAATAAGATAAACGAAAGGTAAATTGTATTTTCAATATTTTTTCCTAACATGCTTTTGAAAAAAAATGTTGATTGTAGATGTTCTCTGTTCGGCATAATAGATTATTGCTACCCTCAACCCGATACAAATGAAAAGGGAGTGAAAGAGGCTTTGTAAGTAGATATCTTGCACACCCTGCACGTAAATCTCTCCCAGAGACAGCAGGCTATATAAATGAGCGTTAAGGCTGCAGCCGTCTTCAGGCTGTTGACAATTTTGTTTTATTTTTCTCGGGAAATGTGTGCGTTTCTTTTCTTTCTTTCTTCTTTTTTAACAGAAGGAGAGAACGTGTACCTGCAGCGACCTGTTCGTTTACTTACCACTTGTTCCTTTATCTTACTGATTGTCAGATTGTTGTTTTGTAGTTGTGCTTTTTGCGAAGGCGTTCCTTCTTGATTTACTGATAGTCCGTAATCAGGGCAAGGGCCGGAGGAAAATAATTTATGCGAATACTTATCTGTAACCCTTGGAAAAAACTCTCTCTCTCTCTCTCTCTCTCTCTCTCTCTCTCTCTCTCTCTCTCTCTCTCTCTCTCTCTCTCTCTCTCTCTCTCTCTCTCTCTCTCTCTTCTCTCTCTCTCTCTCTCTGTGTTGTGTGTGTGTGGTGTGTGTGTGTGTGTGTGTGTGTGTGTGTGTGTGTGTGTGTGTGTGTGTGTGTGTGTGTAAGAGAGAGAGAGAGAGAGAGAGAGAGAGAGAGAGAGAGAGTGTGTGTGTGTGTGTGTGTGTGTGTGTGTGTGTGTGTGTGTGTGTGTGTGTGTGTGTGTGTGTGTGTGTGTGAGTGTGTGTACTTGTAAATGTGTGTGTGTGTGTGTGTGTGTGTGTGTGTGTGTGTGTGTGTGTGTGTGTGTGTGTGTGTGTGTAGCCACACACACAAGCACGCGTGCGTGCGCGCATGCACGTACGCACACATACTCCCGAAGAACAAGGCACATTTGGAGAAGATGCGACAAGGGGCGGGTTTAAGTCCCTTCATACCTCGTCTTCTGCACAGTTACAGAGCCCACGGCAGCAAGAGAACACTCTACTATAATACAGACACACTTTACTAACATTTTTGATATGGGTGGCGCCATTCTTGTGGCGACACATCAGCGTCCAAGATGCCCTCTGGCTTGATTTTAAGCCAATCTGTCGGAACAAAAGGCAATGCGGTGTACGGAACCTAACCTATTATTGCAAAAATAATTATGATAATAATATACAATATAATACACCAAAAGGCAGTGCAAGGCCCGTGCAATATCCGCACATACAAAAGAACGCACACACAAATACGCACGTGCCCGAGCATTCACGTGCACATACACACCCCACAACAATAAGGCGGATTTGGAGATGTGGCAAGGGGCCGGTTTGAGTCCTCTCCTAACCCAACTTCTGCACAGTTACTGACCCCACGGCAGCAAGAGAGTACTCTACTATATACAGAAACTCTCTACTAGCATCTTTGATATGGGTGGCGCTATTCTTGTGGCGACGTGGCAGCTTCCAAGAGGCCTTCCTGGCTTGATTTTAGGCAAATCTGTCGGAGCAAAACTTAGTTTGGTGTACGGAACCTAACCTATTACAAATAATGGTAATAATATACAAATATATGATGCATCACAAGACAGTGCAGGGCCTGTGTGACATGTGCACACAGAAAAAAGTACACACACACAAACACGCGCGTGTGCGTGTATGCACGCTCACATACACACTCGCCAAGAATAGGCGCATTTGGAGAATGCACTTTACTTAAATCATGTAACGTGCTGTACCGTTCATGTGTGTTAAGGCAGTCCTTTAAACACGTGTGTGTACACGCAAACACACCTAGATAAATTTTCACACACACACACACACACACACACACACACACACACACACACACACACACACACACACACACACACACACACACACACACACACACACACACACACACACACACACAGAGTTTCGGGTCCTAATCCGCGGACTTTTTGTTTTTGTTGTTTGTTTGTTTGTTTTGTTTTGTTTTAAAAAAGCAAAACAGGAATGCCCTGTTAATCACACTTGGCTGGTGTACCGAAGCCCCGTGTGCGAACGCACGCATAACATCTTGCGCACACGTTAAATCCTCTTCCGCTGTTCGTAAGAGTAGGCCATCGTGTGCCGGTGGGAACAGATGACAAGATTTACAAAACTGCATACACACGGGGACCGGATGAAAAAAAGCACATGATTGCTTATTCTGTTATCCTCGTTTATAAAAGAATAAATAAATAAATAATGACCACAAATTAATGAGATCGGAGCACCTCCAACACACAACTGCCACTGCATTTTAAAGTTTTTTCTTGCTTCTTCAACCTGCTCTGCCCACTCAAACGAGTGACCGAGTGTTACACACACACACACACACACACACACACACACACACACACACACACACACACACACACACACACACACACACACACACACACACACACACACACACACACGATGCGCAGATGCGCGCACGCACGCACGCACGCACACACAGATGCGCGCACGCACGCACGCACGCACGCACAGAGAGAGAGAGAGAGAGAGAGAGAGAGAGAGAGAGAGAGAGAGAGAGAGAGAGAGAGAGAGAGAGAGAGAGAGAGAGAGAGAGAGAGAGAGAGAGAATGAATGAATGAATGAATAATCTTTATTTTTCAAGGGTAACAGAGTAAGTAATCATTACATACTTTTTTTCATCCGGCCCTTGCCCTGATCAGGGAATAAAGCTAAGAAACCCCCTCCCTACCCCTACATACCAGCATCACCACCAGCAGCAGTTCAACCAATATTAAAAAAAAACAACATAATACATTAAACAAAACGCGTCATCCTAACTGTATACACTGATAATTATTTAAACAAAAAATAACATAGCAAAAATATTAAAATAGCAAATATTCAGGACCATGAAACAGAAGGCATTACAAATCTATAATGCATGAGTGTGTGTGTGTGTGTGTGTGTGTGTGTGTGTGTGTGTGTGTGTGTGTGTGTGTGTGTGTGTGTGCGTGCGTGCGTGCGTGCGTGCGTGCGTGCGTGCGTGCGTGCGTGCGTGCGTGCGTGGTGTGTGTGTGTGTGTGTGTGTGTGTGTGTGTGTGTGTGTGTGTGTGTGTGTGTGTGTGTGTGTGTGTAAGCGGGGAAAACAAGCAAAGTAGGCATAAAAGGGGGGAAAAAAACAGATTAAAACAACAACAACAACATAAAATCCTTTAAACACAAAAAACTATATGAAAACACATTTCAATATTCAAATGGTAAGAATACAGTTTGAATCCAACATAACAACCAAAATACTCCTCTCCATAATAAGTCTAGGATAGGATATCTGAAGGTGGAAGTTGGAGGGGAAAGGAAAGGGAAAGGAAGCAAGAGAGAGAGAGAGAGAGAGAGAGAGAGAGAGAGAGAGAGAGAGAGAGAGAGAGAGAGAGAGAGAGAGAGAGAGAGAGAGAGAGAGGAGAGAGAGAGACAGAGACAGAGAGACAGAGAGACAGAGAGACAGAGACAGAGACAGAGACAGAGACAGAGAGACAGAGAGACAGAGAGAGAGAGTTTTGGTAGTGCTGTAGCAAAAAGACGTTATTACCTCCCTTCTGTTTGCGTCAAAATGGTGGTATTTTGACATGGATACTGTCCAACACGTAACTTCGTGGTAATTTTTTAATATTTGTATGCAGCTTGTTTTGAATGACTAGCAAGTATTACGTTTCTGAGTATTGGGAAGGGTTATCACGCGTAATATGAGTGCGTTCTTGGGTTCTTTTGCTTCATTTTCCTCGCGATCGCTAGCAGTTTGCAATCGGGCCGCATTGCAATTACATTACACTTTACAGATGCTCCAATCCTGCACAACACTGATTGTCCAGAACTAACTGGAAGAAAAGACAGCCCAAACTTAGTCTTCCACCGCATTCATATCAGCAGTAGGAAGAATTCTAGGACACTACCACACCCTGCCCCCCACTCCCATTTTGTCCGATTCCGCCCATGCTTTGTTTTCGCAATTTCAATTGTTGCCTTTAGTCAAGTCAGGACGCCGTTTTCAGTGCCCCAACATCAAAACAAACAGAAAAAGAAATTCTTTTGCGTCACTAGTCATTCGAATTGCAAATTCACAATAACACGGACTATCCAGTTTTTACATTTCTCTGAGTTCTTTGCCTGATTGTCATTGAACCTTATTATTATGAGTGTAGACTGTAGTCAGTTGATATAAGATTTAATGTTATATATACAGTGTGTGTGTGTGTGTGTGTGTGTGTGTGTGTGTGTGTGTGATCAGACTAAGCTTGCAGATGCATGCCCATGTGAGTATGTGTGGGTAAGTGGGTGGGTGTAGGGTGTGGGTTTGTCACTTTGTGTTCCTGCCTCCATCCTATTATATATATAGAGAGAGAAAATACTTGTGTTTGCATTGTAATAACTGTTCTTTATTTTCCCCCCATCAACCACAGTATCCATATCAACATAAAGACACTTTCTCTGCGTGTGTGTGTGTGTGTGTGTGTGTGTGTGTGTGTGTGTGTGTGTGTGTGTGTGTGTGTGTGTGTTTAGAATACTTTAATGAAAAAGTTGACAGAAACTGAGAAAGGCAAAATGCAGAGCAAAGCATGACATTGACAATAGGTCTTACAGCATAGATGTTCCTTTGTCTGGCCCGCAGGGCTATTGTATTTTGCAAAATATATGCTAGAAACAGTTTAAAAAGAAAAAGAAGATAATTACCAGCTTTTCGTGGAATGGTGATATAATTATAACTCATTTAGTATTTTTTTTTGTAATATTAAATGCTCTAATCCACATGAATATATAGAAGTGTTGTATCTTTTTTTTTTTTTTTTTTTTTTTTTTAGCTGTGTCTTGAACTGGTTTTTGTTTTTGATGCATTTTAGATTTCTAGGGAACTTGTTTGATAAAACACTACCTGAATATAGGAAGCTATAATATTGAAGGCATTCCTGGCTCTAAAGTATAATATTGAAGGCATTTCTGGCTATAATACTGAAGGAATTCTTGACTATAATGCATGCTTGACTATATATATATATATATATATATATATATATATATATATATATATATATATATATATATATAATATTGAAGGCATTCTTGGTTATAATACTGAAGGCATTCCTGGCTATGATATTGAAGGCATTCCTCATTTTTCCAGGCTATAGTGTAGAAGACATTACTGGCTATAGTGTGGAAGGCATTACTGGCTATGATAATATTAATATTGAAGACATTGCTGGCTATAGTTTGGAAGGCATTCCTGGCCATAGTATAATATTGAAGACATTGATGGCTATAGTGTAGAAGACATTACTGGCTATAGTGTGGAAGGCATCACTGGCTATAATAATATAATATTGAAGACATTGCTGGCTAAAGTGTGGAAGGCTTTCCTGGCTATAGTATGATATTGAAGACATTGCTGGCTAGAGTGTGGAAGGCATTACTTGCTATAGAATAGCATGGAAGGCATTACTGGCTAAAATAATATTAATATTGAAGACATTGCTGGTTATAATGGTGACGTATGCATTGTTTCAGTGATATTGCATGAGGCATGGCGGGGTCAGTGCCAGAGCCAGTGTCACCGGTGGTGGCAGGACAGCACAGGCTGAGTTTTGCTCTGACGGCAGAGAGGGCCCAACTGTGGCGACACATTGCTCAGCAGCTGAGCGTGGGGGAGGACTCTGCTGTGGCTGCTGTCCTCTTGAAGTGGTATAGTGTAGTATAGTGTAGTGTAGTGTAGTGTAGTGTAGTGTAGTGTAGTGTAGTGTAGTGTAGTGTAGTATGGTGTAGTGTAGTGTAGTGTTGTGTAGTGTAATGTAGTATAGTGTAGTATAGTATAGCGTAGTGTAGTGTAGTGTAGTATAATGTAGTGTAGTGTAGTGTAGTGTAGTGTAGTGTAGTGTAGTGTAGTGTAGTGTAGTGTAGTATAGTGTAGTGTAGTGTTGTGTAGTGTAGCGTAGTGTAGTGTTGTGTAGTGTAGTATAGTGTAGTATAGTATAGTATAGTATAGTATAGTATAGTATAGTATAGTATAGTATAGTATAGTATAGTATAGTATAGCGTAGCGTAGCGTAGCGTAGCGTAGCGTAGCGTAGCGTAGCGTAGCGTAGTAGTATAGTGTAGTGTAGTGAAGTGAAGTGTGGTATGGTACTGTACGGTACAGTACAGTACAGTACACTGTACAGTATAGTATAGTACAGTACACTGCAGAATAGTATATTGTATAGTGTAGTGTATAGTATAGTACAGTACAGTACAGAATAGTGTAGTATAGAATAGTATAGTATAGTATAGTTTAGTTAAGTATAGTACAGTACAGTACAGTACAGTACAGCACTGTACTGTACTGTACTGTAATGTACTGTACTGTACTGTACAGTGCAGTGCAGTGCAGTACAGTACAGTACAGTACAGTATAGGGTAGTATAGTGTAGTACAGTATAGGGTAGTATAGTGTAGTACAGTATAGGGTAGTATAGTGTAGTGTAGTGTAGTATAGTATAGTATAGTATAGTATAGTATAGTATAGTATAGTATAGTATAGTATAGTATAGTATAGTATAGTATAGTATAGTATAGTATAGTATAGTATAGTGGAGAATATATATAGATTGTATGATGCATGATGTACAATTATAGCTGGTTTCCTCTTGACAATTTTTGTTTTTTGTTCATTGGCATGAACTGAGGTTCACCAATGGTGAGATCTTGTACTGTTTACCGACCATTATTGTTGCCACATTCTGATTTCTGGGATGATGTCTAAA
>CM060336.1:32185759-32198259 GCA_030674155.1 Stramonita haemastoma | reverse complement strand
TCTGTGTGTGTGTGTGTGTGTCCTGTGTGTGTGTGTGTGTGTCTCTGTGTGTGTGTGTGTTGTGTGTGTGTGTGGTGTTGTGTGTGTGTGTGTTGTGTGTCTGTCTGTTTTGCTGTCTGTCTGTCTGTCTGTCTTCTGCTTCTCTCTCTCTCTCTCTCTCTCTCTCTCTCTCTCTCTCTCTCTCTCTCTCTCTCTCTCTCTCTCTCTCTCTCTCTCTCTCTCTCTCTCTCTCATGTATGTTTTACAATTGTAAGAACAACATATTATTGATGTCCTATTTTTAAAGAAATTAGCACTGTGTGTGTTGTTTGATTTCGATTTTATGTCTCTTCACAAACTGTGATAGTAGACACACAAAAAAGTAAACGGGGATGAGGATAGGGTAGTAGGGAGTCTGGATAAGGGTTTGGGGGTGGAAGCAGATATTTTTTTAATACGGGTGGACAAGTAGATGGAAATTAACTTACTGACCTACAGTGAAAACTAGAAACTGCCACTCTTTATTAATTCATAAGTACAATCTTAAGAAATTCACATTTCTAATGAAATGTAACAAATAAATGAAAAAAAATAGACATTATAACGAAATGTAACAAATGAACAATAAAAGCTCCCCTATTTCTAGCAATGACCAATGCAAGGAAATGTATTCTGTTAAATGAGAATGTCTTTTAAGTCCATGATAATCATAAAGAACCAATAAAGAACCAACGGACTATGGAATAACAATTTGAAAACAAAATGTATATATCAGTAACACTAACAGATCACTTTCTTTCTTTCCTTTCTTTCTTTCTTTCTTTCTTTCTTTCTTTCTTTTTTCTTTTTCTTATTTTCTTTCTTTCTTTTTTTCTTTGTTCTTTGAACGTCAACAAAACCGTTTATAAATATGTTTTTTCTTTTTTGTATAACTATGTAACCCAAAAAAATGAAAAAAAAAAGTTTGAAAAAAAAATTATGCCCAGCAGCAAGTAATAATAATAATAATAATAATAAAAATATAAATAATAATACATGGAATTTAATATAGCGCTATGTCTTGTAAAAAAACATCAAAGCGCTTGCATTTGACCTATACAACAACACAAGCAATCAATAACAATTTTACAGTTTTTAGCAAACTGGAATGTCCACACACAAAGTGACTGCATGTATGCGTGTTCTGTTCCATGGCTGCTGCCTGCCTGCATGCCTGCCTGCAGACGCCAAGAAGCTGTACCCCTGCCAGCACTGCGGGAAAACCCTGAGGAGCAGAACACGCTGAGGGACACCTGCGCTCCCACACGGGGAGAAGCCCTTCAGGTGCGACACCTGCGGGCGCGCTTCATGCGCAGCGGCACATACAAGACACACCTGCGCAAGCACTCCGGCCACAGACCCCACGTGTGCTCGTTCTGCAGCAAGGCCTTCCTCCACCCCTGCCACTTGCGCACACACGTGCGCATCCACACCGGGAGAAGCCGTACAAGTGCGCTCAGTGCCCCAAGTCCTTCTCCCTGGCGGCTGGGCTGAAGGAGCACCTCAGGAAGCACAGCGGGGACAAGCCCTTCAAGTGCTCTCTGTGTGGCAAAGCCTTCGCCAAGTCCTGCAACCGCCTGGCCCATTTCCGCACCCACAACAAAGGCAGCAGCAGCAAGCTGAGCCCGCCTCCCGTGCCAGTGACCCCCTCCCTCCCCTCTCCTCCCCTCCCTCTCCTCCCCTCCCTCCCCTCCCCCTCCCCCCAACTGAACTGTGATTCGCGGAACGTTGCGTCTTGATTTAGAACAGTGACAAGCCACAACATGGTTAAGTCATGGCCCCTAAGTTTTGTGTGGGGGGTTTTATGCTTTGATATTGTGTGAAGAGAGGAACATTGTGTCTTGATTTAGAACAGTGACAAGCCACAACATGGTTAATCATGGCCCTTAAGCCTGGGGTGGGGCTTTAATGCTTGAATATTGTATGAAGATTGAAAAAGCTGTGATGTAATAGCACTTTAGGGGCCCATGCCGTGTTGATTCACAGAACATTGTGTGCCTGATTAGAACAGTGACAGCTACAACATAGTTAAGTCATGGCCCCAAAGTTTTGTGGTGGGGGCTTTATGCTTGATATTGTATAAAGAGTGGAACATTTGTTCTTTGATTTAGAACAGTGACAAGCCATGACGTGGTTAAGTCATGGCCCCTAAGTTTTGTGGGGTGGGGGCTTTATGCTTGATATTGTATGAAGAGTGAAAAGCTGTGATGTATAGCACTTTAGGGGCCATGCCGTGTTGATTCACAGAACATTGTGTCCCGATTTAGAACAGTGACAAGCCACGACATGTTTAAGTCATGGCCCCAAAGTTTGGGGTGGGGGTTTTATGCTTGATATTGTATGAAGAGTGAAAAGCTGTGACGTATAGCACTTTAGGGGCTGTGCCATGTTGATGATTAATGGTGAAAATTTGTGACTTATACTGCATAGGGCTGTGACTTAATCATAATGTAAAAAAATTCATATATATACTATATGACTATATATACTATAAGAGAGAGAGATCTAAAGACTAATTACTACAGTGAAGGCTTCTGTGGATTATGATAACGATAAAGTGAAGAGTGAAACACTGTAACACAATCATAACGCTTATAGGCCACAACTTGTATTCTTTATGCTTGTAATGTATGAAGAGGGAAAAGCTGTGACATATAGCACTAGGGACTATGCCATGTTGATGATTAAGGGTGAAAAACTGTGACATATAAACTCTTAGGGACTATGCCATTAAGGGTGAAAAACTTACTTACAATGCTATGGGTGATGGCATGTTGATGATTAAGGGTGAAAAACTGTAACTTATAATGCTTAGGGGTGATGGCATGTTGTGATTAAGGGTGAAAAACTGTGACGTATAATGTTTAGGGGCCTGACTTATTGAATAATCAAGAGTATAACAAATTTGACTTGAGAATCTTCCACTTTATGGCAGAATTCCAAGACTTAATATAGAGGGAAGACTTACATTAATTACACTTAATATGGAGGGAAGATTTACATTGATCATACTTAATATGGAGGAAAGACTTACATTGATTTTACTTAATAGAAAGGGAAGACTTACATTAGTTATACTTAATAAAGAGTGAAGACTTACATCAATTATACTTGATAAAGATCTAGAGTGACAACTTGCATTGATAATATCAACGTAGAGTGAAGACTTGCATTAATTGTACTTAATGTAGAGTGAAGAGTTCTGTCTTGGTGTGTGTGTGTGTGTGTTTGTGTGTGTGTGTGTGCGCGTGCATATGTGTGAGTTTATGTGTGTGTGTGTGTGTGTGCATGCGTGCATGCTGTGTGTGTTTATTTATTTATTCATTTTTTACATCCTGTCCCTGTGTGTATGCAGTTTTGTAAATTTTATCATCTGTTTCCACTGGCACACAGTGGCCTACTCTTTCTAAAAAACGGAACTGGCTTTAACATGTGTGCAAGATGTTTTACGTGTGCTCACACATGGGACCTCTGTTTATAGTCTTAACTGTAGTACTTTTGGAGGGAGTGGGGTCGGCATTGATGTTTATTCCAGGGAAAAATATCCCCTTGAACGGGATTTGAACCTGGGTCAGCAAGTCACAATTTCAGTGCATTGCTTTAACCACAAGGCTGTCCTCTGTAAGTGTGTGTGTGTGTGTGTGTGTGTGTGTGTGTGTGTGTGTGTGTGTGTGTGTGTGTGTGTGTGAAAATTGGAAAAAAGAAATAAACACATATGTAACTTTCTTTCACAAAAAGGTAGTTTTTGTGTTCAGTATTACTAAATATAAATGTGGTTATAGAGACTAAGAGAGGTAGGGCCATTGAAAGCTGTTATGCAGTTAGTTCCCTTGCACTGTTCTGATTATAGTTACTGGTACTGGGTGCATGAAATATCAACACATGCTATGAGTTTACCACAAGTCAGTATTTTCTTTTAAAAGGAGAGGATATCACACTGTTCTTATATATTTTTGAAAGTATCTGTGGTAATCCATTAAAAAATTGTTTCTCTCCTTTGACAATAACAATTCTCATTGGGGAGAGTGTAGATGCATTTTGAAGATGGATCAGGATTATTGCCAGTTAGCTTAGTGATTATTGCTTGATAAATGGACATTAATTTTATAGCATATTGGAAATGGTTGTCTTATCATGATTTGGTTAAAAGTGGACATGTTGATAATATATCATGATTTGTTGATTTGTTGTTTCGGATTTATTAAGTCAA
This sequence comes from Stramonita haemastoma, assembly GCA_030674155.1. Classification (NCBI taxonomy): domain Eukaryota; kingdom Metazoa; phylum Mollusca; class Gastropoda; order Neogastropoda; family Muricidae; genus Stramonita; species Stramonita haemastoma. Next base: position 32,194,031 of record CM060336.1, on the reverse strand, counting down.
CATGTATGATATATTGGAAATGGTTGGTCTTATCATTATTGGTTAAAAATGGACATAGATTTTGAATAAATATGGACATTGATTTTATGATATGCCATATTGGAAATGGTTGGCTGTATGATAATTTGGTTGATAATTGGACATTCATGATATGTCATAATGGAGATTGTTGGTCTTACGATGATTTGGTTAAAAGTGGGCATTTATGATATGTCATAATGGAGATTGTTGGTCTTATGATGATTTGGTTAAAAATGGACATTTATGGTGTCATTATGGAGATGATTGTGGCTTTGTGATGATTTGGTTAAAAGTGGACATTTATGATGTCATAATGGAGATGATTAGTTTTGTGATGACTTGGTTAAAAGTGGACATTTATGATGTCATAATGGAGATGATTGGTCCTGTGATAATTTGTGCCTTTGACTGACCTGTTTACAGTGTTTGAAGTTACGACTAGGGGGAATTTTTATATAAGGGTTTACTAAGGGTATGTTCAATTTTATTTCAGGGACATCATATTTCATCATTTGGTTCCTCTCGTTTTTGTCATCTTTGATTATTAATATACTTTTTGGTCTCTGATCTGAGACAAGTTTTTGATATATGTTGCGTTTGACTTGAGGTCTGGACAAAAGTCTGATTCGAGTGACCGATAGCCTGGTTGGTGTACCTGTCATTTTTCAGTTTAGTTTATTTATCTATTTATTCTTTTTTGATATTAAGGATAATAGAATAAACACTCATGTGCTTTTTTACATCCAGTCCCCATGTATATGCAGTTTTGTCAATCTTGTCGTCTGTTCCCACCGGCACACAATGGCCTACTCTTACAAAAAGCAGAACAGGATTTAATGTGTACACAAAATGTTCTGTGCGCATTCGCACCCAGACCTCAGTTTAAAGTTTCATCCAAAGGACTTTTGGAGAGAGTGGAGTCAGCTCTGATGTTAACTCCAGGGGAAAAATCCCCTCGAATTGGAATCGAACCCGAATCATTAAATTGTGAGCGCAATGTTCTGACCACTAGACTATCCCGTACCCCATTCTAGTTTTAGTAGTTGAGTGGCTGATAGCATGGTTGGTGTATGTGTCATTTTTCTGCATAGTTTTAACAGTTTTTAGTGAATTTTACATGAGGACTTTGATGAGCTCAGTTTTGGAGAGTCACATTGGATGAATGTTGTTGTTTGTTGCATTCGCTGTGTTCAGTGTGGCTGCTTAGTTAAGTGAATTCATTTCACTTCTGTCGTTTTATTTTTACTTCTTTTTATTTTTTTATCTTCTTCTTATCTTGCTTTTATCGCTCCCACCTAAACAAGTAGTTAAATCCTAATTCTCTTTTAGGGTTCCTAAAGGTCACAGGAAACTTTGGGTCCTCTAACAACACACACACACACACACACGCACGCACGCACGCACGCACGCACACACACACACACACGTGCACGCACGCACGCGCACACACACACACACACACACCACACACACATACACATACACTCATATGTCCACATAATCTGCAATAGTGTGCACACACACATTCACACACACACACACACACACACACACACACACACACACACACACAAGCACACACAAGCACACACAGCACACACATATGTCCACACGATCTGCGCTAGTGTGCTCACATTTCACACACTCACACACACACACACACACACACACACACACACACACACACACACACACAACACACACACACACACACACAGCGCGATAATAAAAATAAAAAAGCAGAATTTCAGTGGAAACGGAATTTAAAGAATAAGCAGATGCTGAATAATTTTTTTTTAAAAAAGAAAAAAAGAAAGAATTGGAAGTCTGAAGGAAAAGTGGTTGATGAAGAAAAACCCGAAGAAGAAAGAGGAAAAGAAGATGACAACGACGACGTAGAAGAAGAAAAAAACAGCAATGTTAAGGATGATGATGATGACAATAACAGCGAGAGTCAAGACAATAATGATGAAAAAGATGACGTTGGTGATAACGGTAGCGATGACCAAAGCGAAAATGATGATGACGACAATGACAATAATGAAAAAAGATGCCCATGACAATTAGGGGTGATAATGACAACGTAGATCACTTGGACGTCGACGAGACAATGAGAATGAGGGTGAAAAGGACAACACTCATGGTAATACACCACCACAATCACCACCACCATCACCACCACCACCATCACCACACCACCACCACCACCACCATCATCATCACCACCATCACCACCTCCACCCCCACCATCACCACCACCATCACCATCACCACCATTTATTTATTTATTTTATATATCGAGGATAACGGAATAAGCAACCATATGCTTTTTTTTTAAACATCCAGTTCCCGTGTGTATGCAGCAGTTTTGTAAATCTTTAGTCATCTGTTCCGTACCAGCACACAATGAATGGCCTACTCTTACGCTAAGCGGAACAGGATTTAACGTGTGCACCACCACCACTGCCACTACCACCAGCAGCACAGGAAGAAGAACACTACTAGGCCAGGCATGATGGTATGCCGACCAGCTGCGCGGTTGCCACGAGGAAGAAGCAGATATATAGAAAGTGTCATTGCATGACTAATCAGCCCTGTGGTGTCCTTAACGGCTGTCGCTGCCACTAACGGGTATACAACACTCCACACTGCACACGCACATCCGTCCTCACAGTAACTAGGAATTCATTTCAAAATACAAAGTGTCATTGCATGACCAATCAGCCCTGTGGTGTCCTTAACGGCTGTCGCTGCCACTAACGGGTATACAACACTCCACACTGCACACGCACATCCGTCCTCACAGTAACTAGGAATTCATTTCAAAATGCAAAGTGTCATTGCATGACCAATCAGCCCTGTGGTGTCCTTAACGGCTGTCGCTGCCACTAACGGGTATACAACACTCCACACTGCACACGCACATCCGTCCTCACAGTAACTAGGAATTCATTTCAAAATACAAAGTGTCATTGCATGACCAATCAGCCCTGTGGTGTCCTTAACGGCTGTCGCTGCCACTAACGGGTACACAACACTCCACACACAGTGCACGTACATCCGTCCTCACAGTAACTAGGAATTCATTTCAAAATGTCATGCCAGAAAGCGTCATTGCATGGCTAATCAGCCCTGTGGTGTCCTTAACGGCTGTCGCTGCCACTAACGGGTATTTGTATTTTGTACCACTTTATGTCACAGCAGATTTCTCTGCGCGAACTTCGGGCTGCTCTTCCTTCCCGGGGAGAGCGCGTCGCCCCAAGTGCAGCGCCTACCCTACCCATTTTTTTTTTCTTTTTCCTGCGTGCAACTGTATTTGTTTCCCTATCAGAGTGGCTTTTTTCTAACAGAGTTTTACCAGGGACAACCCCCTTGTTGCCGTGGGTTCTTTTACGTGCGCTAAATAGTGATTGTTAACACATGGAACCTCGTTTATCGTCTCATTCGAGAGACTAGCACCCAGACCACCACTCAGGGTCTTATGGATGGGGAAAAGTTTTGGGCCCAAATGGGGTACGAACCACCGCACACTCCGACCTGGACTTTTTGCTTTCTAGGCAAGGCGCGTTACCACCTAGACCACCGATCCACCACACAACACTCCACACAACACTCCACACACAGTGTACATCCATCCTCATAGTAACTAGGAATTCCATTTCAAAATGTCATGCCAGAAAGCGTCATCGCATGACTAATCAGTCCTGTGGTGTCCTTAACGTTTGTTGATGGCACTAACGGGTACACAACACTCCACACACACTCACTCACTCATATACACTTTCCCGTCTAATATCACTATTTAGTGGAAGAAGTTAAACTGAAGAACTAACACACACACACACACACACACATACACACACACACACACACGCACGCACGACACGCACACACACACACACACACACACACACACACACACACACACACACACACACCACACACACACACACACACACACACACACACACACACAAGTTCAAATGTACACGCATCTGTTCGTCTTTCACTTGTTTTTCGTTCAAGATTCTAATCATGATAATTATGGCTTTTGTTTAATTAAAACAGGCTACACAACACTACTCGTCCTCAACATTGGCTACACAGAAAAATTATTACATTATACATGATATCATAGTATACCACTATGTCACAGCAGATTTCTCTGCGTGAAATTCGGGCTACTCTCCCCGTGGAGAGCACGTCGCCACAAGTGCAGCGCCAACCTTATATACATATATATATATATATATGTTGTATATATATATATATATGCTCCGGTAAGAGCGGATGAGAACAATTATATATATATATATATATATATATATATATATATATATATATATATATATATATATATATATATATATATATGCTCCGGTAAGAGCGGATGAGAACAATTATATATATATATATAATATATATATAATATAATATAATATATATATATATATATATATATATATAAAACCAGCATGCACACTGGTGTCGTGTTTAGACACCAGAAAAAATCGGGGAGTTTTGAGTCCCCAGGCACTAAACACGACACCAGTGTGCATGCTGGTTTTATATTTATATATATATATATATATATATATATATATATATATATAATATATATAATATATATATATATATATATATAATATATAATTGTTCTCATCCGCTCTTACCGGAGCACAATGGCCTGCTCTTCCAAAAGGCAGAACGGGGTTTTAACGTGTGTGCAAGATGTTCTGCGTGATAGGACTTGAAGGCTTTTACAACGTGAAAATTCAACCCTTGCGTTTGTTTCTTCTTTTTCTTTTCTGTTTTTTTTTTTCCCTCCTCTTTTTACTTCGTCTTTATTCTGATCTTTTTTTTTTGGTTGAGAAAGTAGGGATAGCTGCCTATATAAGATAAAGCTGTGACAGGGTGTGTGGCACAGTAGGGACATTGTCAGCCACATCACAGGCCCTACATCTTCTGTCAGCAGTGTGCTCAGTGTCTCAGAGTGAGTCTCGGACCACAGTTGACTGCTGCCTGTCTGGGGACGGGATAGTCGAGTGATCAGAACATTGCGCTCGCAATTTTGACTACACGGGTTCGATTCCCGTTCGAGGGGATTTTTCTCCTGGAGTTAACACCAATACTGACTCCACTTCTCCCCCCCCCCCCCCCCCCACCCCAAAAGTCCTTCGGATGAGACTATAAAGCGAGACCCCGTCTGTGCGAACGCTCGCAGAAAATCTTGCGCACGTGTTATATCCGGTTCCGCTTTTGGTAAGAGTAGGCCTATAGGCCATTGTGTGCCGGTGGGAAGAGATGACAAGATTTTCAAGACTGCATGCACACAGGGACTGGATGTAAAGAAAAAGCACATGAATACTTATTCCATTATCCTCCATATAAAAGAATAAATAAACCAAATAAAATGAATATATGAATAGATAGATAGATATAGATATAGATATGTATATATATATATATATATATTATATATATATATATATATATATATATATATATATATATATATATATATATATATATATATACTGGGTCACACAGCATAGCACAGCTACCTAGGGGGCCGTCAGTTGTTATTTTCTGTGCAAGCTTTTTTTTTTTTTTCCACGTTGACAGCGAACATCTACTTAACGACACCACCATTGAACAATGGGCGGAGGGGGGTAAGGCAGAATCGCCATGTCAGGTCAGGTCAGGTCAGGTCAGGTCAGGGAAATCCGGTACTAACAGCATTTCCGGAGGCTGGAGGCCTAATATAAGTGAGTTTGCATCCGCCAGTCACGTGTTGCTACTTACCCTCTTGTATCTGGGTTAGAATAAGGAAGGAGGCGAGATAGAGCCGGAAGGTTTGGTTTTTGTTGTGATGGTGGTTTGTTTGGTGGTTTTTGGTTTTTTTTTTTAGGGGTGGGGTGATTTTAATTTAATTTTTTTTTATTCGTTTATTCTTTATTCTTTTATATCGAGGATAATGGAATAAGCACTCATGTGCTGGTTTGTTTTTTTTACATCCAGTCCCCGTGTGTATGCAGTTTTTGTAAATCGTGTTATGTGTTCCCACCGGCACACAACGGTCTACTCTTACCAAAAGTGGAACAGGATTTAACGTGTGCGCGAGATGTTCTGCGTGTGTTCGCATACGGGGCCTCGGTTTAAAGTCTCATCCGAAGGACTTTTGGAGGGGATGAAGTCAGTACTGATGTTTACTCCAGAGGAAAAATCCCCTCGAACGGGAATCGAACCCGGGTCGTCAAATTGCGAGCGTTCTGTTCTGACCACTAGGCTATCCCGCCCCCCTGAGAGAAAGGGAGTGTCAAAACATTCAGCTACAGAAGTAAGGTATGTGTCTGAGTCCTGAAATGACTAATGGCCAAAGGTACTCTACTGACGTCAGCGGAATGTGGCTCACCCAATGTGCCGTGACGGCTGGCAAAGGCTATGATGCTGACACTACGTACACTGATGGCAGGCTATTGATGCTGACACTACGTACACTGATGTCATTCTTTTGATGCTGACACTACGTACACTGATGTCATTCTTTTGATGCTGACACTACGTACACTGATGTCATGCTTTTGATGCTGACACTACGTACACTGATGTCAAGCTTTTGATGCTGACACTACGTACAGTGATGTCATGCTATTGATGCTGACACTAGGTACACTAACGTCATGCTATTGAGGCTGACACCACGTACACTGACGTTATACTATTGAGGTTGACACCACGTACATTGACGTCATACTAATGATGCTGACACTACGTACACTGATGTCAGGCTTTTGATGCTGACACTACGTACATTAACGTCATGCAAATGATGCTGACACTACGTACACTGATGTCAGGCTTTTGATGCTGACACTACGTACAGTAACGTCATGCTATTGATACTGACACTACTTGCACTGATGTCAGGCTATTGATGCTGACACTACGTACAGTAACGTCAGGCTTTTGATGCTGACACTCAGTATAGTAACGCCAGTCTTTTGATGCTGACACTACGCACAGTGACGCCAGGCTTTTGATGCTGACACTACGTACAGTGACGCCAGGCTTTTGATGCTGACACTACGCACAGTGACGCCAGGCTTTTGATGCTGACACTACGCACAGTGACGCCAGGCTTTTGATGCTGACACTACGCACAGCGACGCCAGGCTTTTGATGCTGACACTACGCACAGTGACGCCAGGCTTTTGATGCTGACACTACGCACAGTGACGCCGGGCTTTTGATGCTGACACTACGCACAGTGACGCCAGGCTTTTGTTGCTGACACTACGCACAGTGACGCCAGGCTTTTGATGCTGACACTACGCACAGTGACGCCAGGCTTTTGATGCTGACACTACGCACAGTGACGCCAGTCTTTTGATGCTGACACTACGCACAGTGACGCCAGTCTTTTGATGCTGACACTACGCACAGTGAAAACTGGCGGGGCAGGTTGACTTCTTGACAGAGCAGAGGTGAGTTCTCAGGAGGACAAGAAAATCAGAATGCTCTCTTTGGAAAAGCGAGTCAGTCACCAAAGTACAGTGCCACCGCTATAATTATCCTGTTGGCTGCTTTATGTGCATGCTGGGCATGTTTGTGTCAAATACCCGTTAGTGCCAGGGGGTGGGGTGGAGGGGCAGTTTCGGGCTCAAATGGGGATCAAACCATCACACACTTCGAACCCGGACTTTTCACTGTCTAGGCAGATGCGTTAACCCTAGACTACCTATCCACTTGCGTTGATGTGTAAAGGAAAAAGAAGTGTGACTGGTGGCTATAGGATCCAAAGCTTGTGGCGTCTGACACCGGTTCGATTCCCGGTCGAGGGGATTTTTCCTCTGGAGTTAACATAAGTGCTGACTCCACTCCCCCCAAAAGTCTTTCGGATGAGACTATAAACCGAGGCCCCGAACGCACGCAGAACATTTTGCGCCCACGTTAAAACCTGTTCCGCTTTTCGTAAGAGTAGGCCATTGTGTGCCGGTGGGAACAGATGACATTGACAAAACTGCATACACATGGGGACTGGATGTAAAAAAAAAAAAAAAAGCATATGATTGCTTATTCCATTATCCTCGATATCAAATAAATAATAAATAATAATAAATAAATAAATAATAGATAGATAGATAGATAGATAGATAGATAGATAGATAGATAGATAGATAGATAGATAGATAGATAGATAGATAGATAGATAGATAGATAGATAGATAGATAAATAAATAAATAAATT
>CM060336.1:32180759-32183259 GCA_030674155.1 Stramonita haemastoma | reverse complement strand
TCGCACAATTCACAGGTGTGGATCCAAACGTTTTACCCACGTCGCTGCGATTGGCAGTTTCCGATCGCAAGGGAAGTAATCTAATTACCGCCCTGCCACATCTATATATATATATATACCCACCAGAGCCTTCATCATTCCTTCTTCAAAAGTGGACACAAAAATAGATTAAATTGGAAAGAATCACTCCATCTTTAGTGCAGAATCAACCACAATCTTGATGGCTTCATAATTATTATGCTTGACTTTCCAAGAATCCTACAACAGGTTCTTTAAACTCTATGCGTTGATTCCAAGTCAGTTTTACAATCCCTCAGATATTAATTTATGCTCCAAAGCTAGACAGGATCTTGTAACTGAAAGAAACACTGTCATCCATTTCCTGATATTTAAGAGGTACCGATATAACTTTTTGCTGGATACCATCGCATTGCAAAGGGTACTTTAACAACAGCAAAATTAATACCGCTGCAAAGAGAGGAGACAACAAGGAAGTTAAAGCCTGTACACGCCTCGACTATTCCTGTATCTGTTCATGAGGGGTATGATATAATTGAGAGCACTTGCTGAAAACATGTTAGGAAAAATAAAAGCAGACATATGCTGGATACCTCTTTCTGTGATTCTTCTTTTTCTGACCTTAGACACATTCGTTGTTTGGGTTTTTGATGTTGTTGTTGTTGTTGTTGTTGTGGGTTTTGTTTTGTTTTTTAAACTGGTTTCCCATTAAATTGACTTTGTTGATACCAGATTTAGATTGTCCATTTAATCGTCTTTTTCAATTTTTTTTCTCTTCACAGATACTTCTCTCTGTCTCTCTGTCTCTCTGTCTCTCTCTGTCTCTCTCTGTCTCTCTCTGTCTCTGTCTCTCTCTCTCTCTCTCTCTCTCTCTCTCTCTCCTCTCTCTCTGTCTCTCTCTTAATTTAAAACTGGTTTTTATTTATAACTTTAATGTTGTTTCACTACTATTTGATTTTTTTTAATACAATCATGCTCATTTGTTTGTTGTTTGCTTTTCGGGGTTTTCTTTTCCTTGTTAGGACTGGCCACATTATGAGCTTATAGGTTTCATTGATGATAATTATTTTTTACACAAGTGTGAGTGTTTTGAAATATTGACTGGTTTGTTTTGATGACGATGTAATTTGAAGATGTGCTCTCTCTCTCTCTCTCTCTCTCTCTCTCTCTCTCTCTCCTCTCTCTCTCTCTCTCTCTCTCTCTCTCTCTCTCTCTCTCTCTCTCTCTCTCTCTCTCTCTCTCTCTCTCTCTCTCTCTCTCCTCTCTCTCTCTCTCTCTCTCTCTCACTTTATTCACTTTTTGTACTATTTTAATAATCACGTGTTGAATGCAGTTAATTTTGTATATTTTCTTAATTCTCAAGTAAGCTGAATAATTATGTTCATTATGATTACAAAATGGTTATGAACGTGATTTTTATGACCATAAATACATAATCATAAGATTCAGGTATTAGAATATGTTTTTTTTTTCGATTCATTTTACGTCTTTTCACAAAATGTGATATTAGACATTTAAAAAAAAAAAAAAAAAAAAGTGTGTGAGTGTGTATGTGGGGAGGGGGGTGGGGGTAGGGGGGAGGAGTTTTGGAAGTGGGAAGGGGGTTAATTCACAAAATCTACACAGAACAGTTAAGAAAAAAAAAATAAAAAAAAAAAATAATAAAAAAAACCCAAACAAACACAAATGTATATAATTCTTGAATACAAAATAGTAAAAATTCCAAATTCTAAACAGAATCTAACGCATGAACAATAAAACTATTTACAACCATAACCAACAAGAGAAAAATCTAATCAACAATGGGAAAAGTCTTTTAAGTCCGTAATAATCATAATAAAGAACCAATAGGACAGTGCAGTAATGATTTGAAAAATGTATACCTCAGTAATGGATCATTAATATCTCTGATGAGGATGATGAGGTAAGAACAGGTATATAACTTTTCAGCATGCTGCATATCAATATATGATCAACAGTTATACTATGTCCACATATGCAAGATACATGTCCAACATATTTTGTTTTAAAACAGTTCATTTCCCATCTGCAAGCCAGAGAAACAATAAAAATGCAGACCTCAAGTACATGTGCGCCTGCGGATATGTGCTTATAAATGTAAGTGTGAGTAAATGTGTGTGTGTGTGTGTGTGTGTGTGTGTGTGTGTGTGTGTGTGTGTGTGTGTGTGTGTGTGTGTGTGTGTGTGTGTGTGTGTGTGTGTGTGTGTGTGATTTGTATGTGCATTTGCCTGCGAGCGTGCATGCGTGAGTGAGTTGCGTATATGTATGTATGTATGTATGTATGTATGTATGTATGTATGTTATGTATGTATGTATGTATGTATGTATGTATGTATGTATGTATGTATGTATGTATGTATGTATGTATGTATGTATGTATGTATGTTATGTATGTATGTATGTATGTATGTATGCATGTATTTTATACAATAAATGTATATGTATGTTTTAATATATATAT
>CM060336.1:32153259-32170759 GCA_030674155.1 Stramonita haemastoma | reverse complement strand
AAAGTTGGGGGTTTTTTTGGCTGCCTCGTCTTCTGTGACGTTCCTGTACTGCTGTTCCCACGCCGCTCACTTCAATCTCCCCGCCACAGCCATATCCAGTGTGGGTGACTCACTCAGTCTGGCTCCGCGACTGAGCTAATACTCTCATTAGTAGGGGGCTTAGTAGGTGGTGTCCTGCATATGTTAGCTCAGAACAGGCACCATTGAACACCACCAAAGTGACCCAGCAGCAGTGCAGCGTCCCTCTGGCTGGTGGCCTCACGGCAGCCTAATATTGATGGGTTCCTTGTGGACTCCTGTCCCTGGGGATGAGACACAACGAATCTGGGTATGGATGTGGCGGGGAGATTGAAATGAGCGGCGTGGGAACAACAGGACAGGGACGTCACAGAAGACGAGGCAGCCAAAAAAAAAAAAAAACTTACCATCGGTGAACTTCCGACCTCTAGCCAAAGAATGAAAAAAAATTCTCTCATAATGACAACCCAAACATGCTAACATAGACAAACAGACACACGGACAATCCACAAACACCGACTGACTGTGTGACAGATGACTGAGTGGACTAACTGACTGAGTGACAAAGAAGCAAAGCTGTGTGACATGCCCACACTTTCTGTGCTTTCAGTAAGCACGACTATCCTGAGGTCTACATGGATACCCACACTTCACAAGTGGAGAGCTGCACACCCCACTGCTGTGTTCTACGGCCTGGCAGACCCACTGCCTCAGCTTCACCTATGAAATTCCACCATCAGTTGAGTCCCTGACAACTCTTGAAGTTTCTCTGCGAGTGGAGGACACACCTAATCCTAAGCCTGTCTGGCGGCTTGCTGATAATTCCATGGGTGTATATCATGGCCGGGCTCCCATCCAAACCATCGGGAATTTTACGGTGAGAGGCAAACTGAATGTAGGGGTCAACTGTTTCTTCATCATAGGCTCATGCAGCAGCTACTGTTGTCTGTCATATTATTATGAGCGAAAATGTGTCGCGCTGCCGTTAAGCGCCTGACAAGTCCGGCCCAGCGCATCCGACTTCGGGGTGGGAGCAGAATGGTTATGTTTTAAGGCTTTTGGGGGCAAAGAGGCAGGAGAATGGGCCAAGAAGGCAGAACATAGAGAATAAGGAGGTGGCGGGAAGAAAAGGAAAAAGGTAGAAACAATAGGAGAGGGGGAATTCCTAGCGCAGAATTTACAGAGAGGGGTGTAAGGGTGGGGGGGGGGGGAGCTACATCATCGTGGTACCAGCCGCGGTATCGAACCTGCCTCGGCTCGGAGCTCGCATTCGACCACTTTGGCTGCCGTGCACATAGTGCCGTGGTGGTGTCCAAAACAATCAGTGCAGGCCTGCCCTCACCTGAACACAGGTGAGATGCCATTTCGCTTCCAGACAAACTCTGCCACAGATCACGCGGCGGAGTACAACGCATCCCAAGGACACGCGGAAGATGAAAATTGGAAAGACACCATTTCCCCATGCGCACGGTAACCTGCGCTCAGGGGTGCTGAAAGAATGAACGTCAACGAAGGGTGGAAAATTGGTGTGGAGGTGAATGACCTCCCTGTCAGTCCCCTTGAAACCACACCTCTCCCTCCTTATCCAGGGTGCTAGTCCTTCACCCTAGCGGTCGAGAGAGGTGTAGGTGGGGTGGTAAAGGACTGTGAGGATTCGAACCTGGGCCTGAGCTGTAGCACAAATCAGCAAAGGGGCATTATAATCAAATCAGCAATGTGGCAATATAATCAAATCAGCAATGTGGCAATATGTTCAAATCAGCAATGTGGCAATATAATCAAATCAGCAATGTGGTAATATAATCAAATCAGCAAAGTGGCAATAATTATAATCAAATCAGCAAAGTGGCAGTATAACCATATCAGCAATGTAGCAACATAATCAAATCAGCTATCTCTGTTAAAAAGTGTGTCAAATTATAGCACTGTAGACAAACAATCATGTCTGTTGCTAGGCCCAGTTTTTCAGCACAGAGTCACACATCACCATAGCCATCAACTATGACACATTTGGTAGCCATCAACAATGACACATGACCATAACCACCAATAATGACATACTCCCATAGCCATCAACAATGACATTCCCATAGCCATCAACAATGGCATATTGCCATAACCATCAACAATCACATATTCCCACACCCATCAATACTGATGCATTTCCACAGCCATCAACAATGACACATTCCATAGACATCAAGAATGGCACATTTACCGTAGCCATCAACAATGACACATTGAAATTAGCCGCAACAATAACACGTTGAAATTAACATCAACAATGACACATTTGCCGTAGCCATCAACACTGACTCGTTGAAATTAACATCAACAATGACCGACAGCATTGAAATTAACATCAACAATGACACATTGAAATTAACATCAACAATGACACATTGAAATTAACATCAACAATGACACATTGAAATTACATCAACAATGACACATTGAAATTAACATGAACAATGACACATTTGCCGTAGCCATCAACACTGACACATCGCCATGGCCATCATCAACACTTAACTCACTTCCAGCAGCTGTCTCCCTTCTCTGTACAGATCTTTTTCCGAGCCACTCGAAAGTCGTGGAAGGATCCTGGAGCTGGCAGTTCCGTCAAACTCCTGAACATCGTATACACACAGACAGAATGCTCGGTGTGCCCTATAGATGCTGAGGTCGAACGCTCCCAAGCCTCCGCCAGGTCAGACAGCTGCAGGGCACCAGACACCGCTGCCCCGGTGCAGCCACAGACACCAACACCAACACCAGCAGCAACACCAACACCAGCAGCAACACCAACACCAGCAGCAACTGCCCCGGCCGCTTCCAGAAAGACACTCCGGACTTCCCGGCCCAAAACCACCACAGCACCGCCCTGGTCACCACGCCCGGTGACAGGAGGGTCTTCTTCCGTGACGAAGAGGACGACGACGACGACGACGACAGCTACCCATGGAGGAGGATCGCGGACACCTGCCCTGTCTTCCAGACCTGGCCTGTCTTCCACACCTGGTCTCGGTATCGCTGCCCCTCCGGAGGGGCAGCCTGACAGCGGTGAGCACTGATGATGATGATGATGATGATGATGATGATGATGATGATGATGATGATGATGATGATGATGATGATGATGATGATGATGATGATGATGATGATGATGATGACGACGATGACGGTGATGACGGTGATGACGGTGATGACGGTGATGATGACGGATTTGACGGTGATGACGACGACGACGACGACGACAATGATGATGATGATGACGATGACGATGATGATGATAGTATTATTATTGTACTACTACTACTACTACTACTACTACTACTACTACTACTACTACTACTACTACTACTACTACTACTACTACTACTACTACTACTATAATAATAAAAATAATAATAATAATAATAATAATAATAGAGGTGGAGGAGGATATAAATGGAACTTCTACACCGCTGTATCTTGTAAAAACAAATCCAAATCCAAATATTTATTGATCGATTGATGACTTTTGTTTATACTTTCCCTCTAAACTTATTTTCCCTGCACACATACAAAAGCACACACATTGCTCTGTGTGTGTGTGTGCGTGCGTGCGTGCGTGCGTGCGTGTGTGTGTGGTGCGTGTGTGTGTGTGTGTGTGTGTGTGGTGCGCGCGCGCGCGCGCGGTGTGTGTGTGCGTGTGTGTGTGTGTGTGTGTGTTTGTGTGAGTGAGTGTCTCTGTGTGTGCACGCGTGCGTGTGCGCAAGCGCATGTGCGTGCGTGCGTGCGTATGGAAATATATGTGCTTGTGATATTTTCATTTTGGTGATGTCTTGGAATGTTTAAACCAATATGAAATGTAGCTTTCTTTCGGCTTTGAGATTATGATTCGTATCAGTATTTGTCAGTATTGTAGTAGCCCTACATGAGATGATGAATGTGATTTTGACTCAACTTGACTTGACTCAACTTGACACCTTCTCCTCCTCCTCCTTCTCTTCTCCTTCTCCTCCTCTCTCCTCCTCCTCCTCCTCCTCCTCCTCTCTCCTCCTCCTCCTCCTCCTCTCCTCTCCTCCTCCTCCTCCTCCTCTCCTCCTCCTCTTCTTCTTCTCTTCTTCTTCTTCTTCTTCTTCTTCTTCTTCTTCTTCTTCTTCTTTCTTCTTCTTCTTCTTCTTCTTCTTCTTCTTCTTCTTCTTCTTCTTCTTCTCTTCTCTTCTTCTTCTTCTCCTCCTCCTCCTCCTCCTCTTCCTACTCCTCCTTCTCCTCCTCCTCCTCTTCCTCCTCCTCTCCTCCTCTCCTCTCCTCCTTCTCCTCCTCCTCCTCCTCTCTCCTCCTCCTCCTCCTCCTCCTCCTCCTCCCTCCTCTCCTCTCCTCTCCTTCCTCTCCTCCTCCTCTTCCTCCCTCCTCTCCTCCTCCTCTTCCTCCTCCCTCTCTCCTCCTCCTCCTCCTCCTGAATGGGTTGTCCTACTGTTCCCTACCTCCATGCTTATGGCTGACATGACATTGCTGGACAGGACAAGGTCGATATCCTGGTCATTGGCAGCCATCATAGCATCGGTGACTGCTCTCCTCATTGCTCTGCTCCTCTTCCTCCTCATCTTCCTGGCCAAACGAAAAAGAATACTGTGTTTCAGGTAACTGTAAAAAGTGTGTGTGTGTTGTGTTGTGTTGTGTTGTGTTGTGTTGTGTTTGTGTGTGTGTGTTGTGTGTGTGTGTGTGTGTGTGTGTGTGTGTGTGTGTGTGTGTGTGTGTGTGTGTGTGTGTGTGTGTATGTGTGTGAACGATGTATTGATATAAATATATGTATATATCAAGACAAATATATGTATATAAAGAATTATATGTAAATATATAGAACATTATGTATGACATATATATGTATATAGATATATATAGATATATATATAGATAAGATAGATAGATACATAGATAGATAGATAGATAGATAGATAGATAGATAGATAGATAGATAGATAGATAGATAGATAGATAGATAGATAGATAGATAGATAGATAGATAGATGGATACATACATACATACATACATACATACATACATACATACATACATACATACATACATACATACATACATACATAATATATATATATATATATATATATATATATATATATATATATATATATATATATATATATATATATATATATATATATATATATATATATATATATATATATATATAATATAGCCGCTGTAGTCTAGTGGTTAGGGCGTTGGACTCGTAATCTAAAGGTTGCGGGTTCGATCCCAGCCTTCGGCTATGGCGTTGTGCCCTTGGAAAAGGCACTTTACGGCTATTTTCTCACCCCACCCAGGTGTAAAAGGGGTACCAACCTTGTGTTGGGGGTTAACCCTGCGATAGACTGGCGTCCTATCCAGGGGGGAGTCTATGACTCAGTCGCTTAACGCCACAGAAACCGGGATAAACACCGGCCTGATGAGCCTTAAGCTCGGGACAGACTTATATATATATATATATATATATATATATATATATATATATATATATATATATATATATATATATATATATATATATGTTGTGTGTGTGTGTGTGTGTGTGTGTGTGTGTGTGTGTGTGTGTTATAATATAGATACAGAGAGAGAGAGAGGGGGGAGGAGGGGGGAGAGAGAGAGAGAGAGAGAGAGAGAGAGAGAGAGAGAGAGAGAGAAAAGAGAGAGAGCAGAGACCTATATTTGACTAAGGGGCATACTTGTCTAGTTGTTACTCTCTGTGGACGTCAGTGCTACTGTTGTGGTCACACTTGATTCGAAATCACTGTTGCACACGAGTGTACATTACATTTTGATAGTATGATTATATAAACAAAGCCTTAAACCCTGTTATCACTGATTTCAGAGGCACTTCTGAGTGGTGTGCTTTAAAGGTGTACCCTGTGAAGCTTCGTGTTTCAAGTAAACTGAATTCAGTGCCAGATTCTTATGTACAAGACAATGTAGCTGCAGCTTTCCTTTGACAGGAACTGTGTGAACAATCAGCTGACACCATTTGTCCCCCCTGACTGTAATTCCACCATCATCAGAAACAACACACAGAAGACACACAATTCCAGACTAGGTAACAAGATGATAAGTGTGATATTAGCGTGTGTCTTCATATTAACCAGCCAGTAGATGTTTAGTCTGGGCGGGATAGCTAAGTGGTCAGAGCGTTCGCTTTCTCCAAGTCAAGTTAAGCAGCGTCGAGCGTGGTTACCAGTTGGATGGGTGACCCTGTGCGCATCTTGGCTTCAGTGTAGTTTTCTTCCCCCCCCCCTCTCCCCAGTTCACCCAGCTGTAAATGGGTACCTGCCGCCTTTAGGGTCGGGGAAGGTAAAACAGCGAGGAAGAGGAGATGGGCACCGCCCTCAATATGCTGACCCCTAGAGAAGTTGAGTCTCTGATGCCTTGCTCCCCTACGACCGCCAAGGTCATTGGACACCTTTACCTTTTTAGATTTTTACTTTTAAATGCTCAGTGCTATTTCTGACATACTGAAGGTTTGAAACAATTGCAATGCATAACAAAGAGAATGCCGACATTAACACCGACGTAAAAGGTAAAGGTAAAGGTTCCCATAACCTTGTGGTCGTAGGGGAGCGAGGCGTCAGAGACCTCAGCTTCCTAGGGGCCAGCATATTGAGTGCGGCGCCCATCTCCTCTCTTTCGCTGCTTTACCTTCCCTGACCCTAAAAGAGGGCAAGTACCCATTTACAGCTGGGTGAACTGAGGGAACTGTACTATGGCCAAGGCGGCAAACAGTCACCCATCCAGTTAGCAACCAGGCTCGACGCTGCTTAACCTTGGCTGGGGGGGGGGGGGAGGGGGGGGGGGGAGCAAGCGCTCTGACCACTGAGCTATCCCGTCCCCCCACGACATAATTATTGTATTTATTTCCCCTGGAAAACCCAAACAAGGGTGTGTTTCTTTCCTTGTCAGGCGTGACGTGGAGAGGTCGAAGCCCCGAGAGCTGCAGTACAGACCCCTGGACACGCCCACAGGCCTGAACACAGCGCGGGTAGGTTCTGTTCTCTGTCTGTGTCCAGCTCATGGGCCTTCCGCTCCACAACGCCTCTGGTATACTGTGTGCTATGTAATTTGATTTAATTAATTAATTTATTTATTTATTAATGGATTGATTGATCAATTAATTAGTTAATTTATTCCAAATATTGTTTGAATAACTAATTAATTAGGTATTCATTCATTTGTTAATTAAATAATCAATTGATTTCTTTCTTTATCTGTCTATTTTCTTTCTTTCTTTCTTTTTGTTATTGATAAAAATTTATCAAATTATTTAATCTTTAATATCGAAGATAATGGGATAAGCACTCGTGTGCTTTTTCACATCCAGTCCCCGTGTGTATGCTGTTTTGTAAATGTCATCTGTCCCCACCGGCACACGATGGCCTACTCTTACGAAAAGCGGAACAGGATTTAACTTGTGTGCAAGATGTTCTGCGTGCGTTCACACACGGGGCCTCGGTTTATAGTCTCATCCGAAGAATGAATATGAATGAATGAATGATGATATTAAATTACTGTATTCATTCATTTATCAATTACATAATCAATTTCTTTCTTTACTTGTCTATTTCTTTCTTTATCTAATTATGTGTTTATTAATTTATCAAATTATTCAATCTTTTATATCGAGGATAATGGAATAAGCACCCAAGTGCGTTTTTTTTTTACATCCACTCCCCGTGTGTATGCAGATTTGTCAATTTTGTCATCTGTTCCCACCAGCACACGATGGCCTACACTTTCGTAAGGCTGAACAGGATCTAACGTGTGCGCAAGATGTTATGTGTGCGCTCGCACACAGGACCTCGGTTTATAACCTCATCCGAAGGACTTTTTTTGGGGGGGAAAGTGGATTCAGCGCTGATGTTAACTCCAGGGGGGAAAATCCCATCGAACGGGGATTCGAACCTGGGTCGTCAGATTGGAGCCAATGTTCTAACCACTAGGCTATCCTGTCCCCCAAACTGAGGTATTGATAATCATAGGGCCAGTGGTGCAGACAGTTTAAAAGAGTTGTTTTCCTGGAATGATCTCACTGAGGTCCTTCTTCATTTGTCCTGGTAGATGATGATTGTCATCCTTGTAATATAAAAACAACAACAAACAAACAAACAAAAAAAACCAACAACCCACGTGAGTGCTTATTCCAGTAGCCTGGAATTAAAAGAAAGAATTAAAAGAAATCCTTCGTTCTGTTTCGTCCTCTTGTCCTACTCTTGCCTGCTTCTTTTGTATGTTGTTGTTGTTGTTGTTGTGCTGTTGTGTTGTTGTTGTTGTTGTTGTTGTTCTTCGTAGTAGTAGTAGTAGTAGTAGTAGTAGTAGTAGTAGTAGTAGTAGTAGTAGTAGTAGTAGTAGTAGTAGTAGTAGTAGTAGTGTAGTAGTGTAGTAGTAGTAGTAGTAGTAGTAGTAGTAGCAGTAGAGCAGTAGCAAGCAGCAGCAGCAGCAGCAGCTAGTAGTAGTAGTAGTAGTAGCAGAGTAGCATAGCAGTAGTAGTAGTAGTAGTAGTAGTAGTAGTAGTGCAGACAAGACAAGACAATCATTCTCTGCTGCAGAAAATCCCCACTTGCCAGACCAGGATCGCCACGCCACATCCCCCTCAACCACCACCACCACCACCACAACCAAACCAACCACCACCACCACCACTACTACTACCGCCGAAAATCACCAACAGTTCCTTCCTCCAATTGATGCCATGGTCAACAAGGGAGACAAACCAGGCACCCTTACCAACAAACTGTTAGAGAGACGCCGATCCAGCCTGAAACGGAATGCTGCTCCCCCTTTAGTCAAGACATCTTGGACGGGAGGGGAGGGAGGAAGAGACAGAAAAGAAGCAGACCCACCACAGGCCAGCGGAACACAAGGTTATGAGGGTGTTCACCTCGCTTCCAGCATGGCCGTCCACTTCGCCAGCCAATCAGAAAGCGCGACCATTTTCACAGGAGGAGCGTGCGCAGGAGATGGCGGTGGGTACGAAGACCCTGCAAGAGGAGGAGGAAGAAGAGGAGGAGGGGGAGGAGGAGGTTCTGTCTCCAGACAACAACAACCAACACCACCACCACCATCCCCACCCCTGTCACTGAAGCCTGCAGGCTGTGGGGAAGGGAGGCTTCACCCTGGTACAGGTACAGCAAGCTCTCCCCTATACGACTCTAACCACTACGCCATTGTGAACCACGACCCTGAAGACCACGCGAGGTTCACCCTGCCTGGAGTCTACATGACCCCGGCTGCTGGGCCACACAGCGCCGCAGCTGAGCCCTTAGGGGCCATGGAGGCGGAGTACCACGCTTTGGATTTTGACCTAAGGGGGGCGAGGGGGAGTAGGAGGGAGAGGGAGGAAGGGAGGGGTGCCGGTGGCGAAGGTGGGGGTAAGGTGTACGACCATTTGGGGTGTGAGGACGGGGACACGTACAACCTGCTGCAGAGAGACAGAAACCGCTGGTTGTGGACCAGAAATATTCTGAACTGTCCAGTTTGAGACACTAGCGCCTTTGGAAGAGGGGGTGGGACGGGGGATTGAGAGGGAAGGGAGGGGGAGTATGAGGTACAGTTCTGATTTGCGCACGCACACACAACGCACGCGCGTGCATGCGCGACCACACAAACACGCACACGCACGCGCGCAAGCATGCATGCGCGCGCACACACACACGCACACGCACAAACTCACACACACAAACCCACACTCACATAGGGGGGACTGGATAGCTTAGTGGTCAGAACATTGCGCTCGCATTTTGACGACCCGGATTCGATTACCGTTCGAGGGGATTTTTCCCCTGGAGTTAACATCAGTGCTGACCCCACTCTCCCCACAAGTCCTTCGGATCAGACTATAAACTGAGGCCCCGTGTGCGAACGCACGCAGAACATCTTGCGCACAAGTTAAATCCTGCTCCGCTCTTCGTAAGAGTAGGCCATTGTGTGCCGGTGGGAACAGATGACAAGATTTACAAAACTACGTACACAAGGGGACCGGATGTAAAAAAGCACATGAGTGCTTACTCCATTATCCTCGATATAAAAGAATACATAAAACATCAAACACACACACGCATACACACACGCGCGCGCGTGCGCTTGCGCGCGCACGCACGCACACACGCACGCACCACACATACACAACACATACACACACACATACACACACAGCAACTGGTGGGTTGGCGTGTAGCAATCATTAGGGGTTACTGGCTTGAGCATCGAAATAAAAGTTAATGATAATGAGGTAATAGTCAGTCAGTCTACCACTGTCTATCAGAAATAGATGTGAAAAGTCATTGATTGGCTGTAGAAGTGAAATACCGTGTACCCCCTTTTGAGTAACCCCTTTAGTGAAAGAATAATTATTATTCATATAAATTAGCATAAATAGTTCTAGTTTTCCTGAATTTCGAACAGAGAGACTTCTAATCCTGTATTTTGATTCTGCCTGGCTAAGTTGATCAGAGAGTGAATGAATTTCAGTTTAAGATTGTCAGCAGAAGCTAGGATACCAAGTGCTACACTACCATTACTGCTTTAATGTCTACACTTGGACACTTTTAGGGAGATAATCTGCAGCAAAAAGAAAACAAAACCCCACGTAACTTCTTGTTCCTATGTTAAGTTCGAACGTACTAAAGACAGAGCCGAAGGTATTAGTGTTTTACTACCTTCTCTTCATATCTGATAACTTTTCTTATTAACGTGTTTTTTTTTCCTCATTGGTTGATATACATCTTCCGGCTCAGCTTTTTGTGTCTGTTATAATTGTTGTTTTGGAAGCGATGTTTATACAATCATGTACGTTGTGTAAATCACAAGTTGCCTATTCACTGTAGTGTATGAGTGGTGATGCGTTATGTATTTGAGGTCTTTACTCTTGGCTTTTTGCTATTATGTAAAGTGCTTTGTGCTTTCCCAATAAAGAGGAAGGAAAAGGCTCAAGAACTGTTCATTATGGTGGTAATGTTATATTATTGTTGTTTTTGTTGTTATCGTCGTTGTTGTTGTTGTTGATGATGATGAGATGATGATGATGATGATGATGATGATGATGATGATGATGATGATGATGATGATGATGATGATGATGATGATGATGATGATGATGAGAGATGAGAGGATTATGGTTATGGTAATGATGTTACTTGCTGCTGCTGCTGCTACTGCTGATGATAATCATGATGATGATGATGATAATTATCATCCTCATCATCGTCATCGTCGTCGTCGTCGTCGTCATCATCATCATCTAATCATCAATATTATCATCAATACTATCATCATCGTCGTCATCATCCGTCATCCCCATCATCCCTGTCGTCATCTCATCATCATCATCGTCGCCGTTGAGGTAATCATCATCTCTATCATCACAATCATCACAATCATCACAATCATCACCACACCACCACCACCACCACCACCACCACCACCACCACACCACCACCACCATCATCATCATCATCATCATCATCATCATCATCATCATCATCATCATCATCATCATCATCATCATCATCATTATAATAATATAATTATTATTATTATTATTATCATCTTTCATCATCATCATCATCATCATCATCATCATCATCATCATCATCATCATCATCATCATCATCATCATCATCATCATTCTGAGTATATAAAAGAATTTGACATCTGGCTCATATTGAAGCACTACTCCTCATATCCGAAGTGGTGATTTTGACTAGCTTTCACCATTGTTAAAAAGCACAAGACATAGGTTTAGAAAATGGCTAATTGATTTTTAAGGCTTAGAAAATGGTGTGTGTGTGTTTGTGTGTTGTGTGTGTTGTGTGTTGTGTGTGTGTGTGTGTGTGTGTGTGTGTGTGTGTGTGTGTGTGTGTGTGTGTGTGTGTGTGTGTGTGTGTGTGTGTGTGTGTGTGTGTGTGTGTGTGTGTGTGCGGCGCCGCACCATACCACAATCTCATGTTACTGCTGCTTTTACTATTGCAACTGTTATTTTTACTTTCATATTTCCCTTTTTTATTCTATTATTACTGTTGGCACTATTATTGTTGGTGTATAAATAATTCAGATATTAAGATTGTCAACATAATTATACTGCTGTTGACTTAAAAAAAAAAGTTTTCTCATGCTAAAAAGCAATAATAAATGCATGAATAATCGTGCAACATTTTGAGCAGACCGAAAAGTATTTCTGTATTGAATTATATTAAGATACTGAAAATGGTGTGCTGTTAAATGGTACATCTGCATTGTACATATTCCCAAAATTCCTTCCATTCCCCTTCCCTCAATTCCTCTCTCTCTCTCTCTCTCTCTCTCTCTCTCTCTCTCTCTCTCTCTCTCTCTCTCTCTCTCTCTCTCTCTCTCTCTCTCTCTCCTCTCTCTCTCTCTCCCCTCTCTCTCTCTCTCTCTCTCTCTCTCTCTCTCTCTCTCTCTCTCTCTCTCTCTCTCTCTCTCTCTCTCTCTCTCTCTCTCTCTCTCTCTCTGTCTCTGTCTCTGTCTGTCTAAATATCTCATCTATGCAAATATTTGTCCCAAAGAGTATACCAGTTGACTAAAATTAAACATTTCCTTGACCACAATTCAAGGAAATTATTCTTCCAAGCTTACATACAATCCTCAATAGACTATGCCTCAACCCTATGGGATTCTGCCAGTGCAAACACTATGAAACCGTTACTAAGTCTGTATAAACGTGCTCTCAAACTTATCCTCCTGAAGAAAACAACCTTATTTGAAGTGGATTATACTCAGTTAAATATTCTCCCCCTACAACAAAGACTAAAATATAACAAAGACATTTTTATGTTTAAGATAATGGCAGGAGCTGTCCCCACATCCTTGAGAGATAAGTTCGCAATGAATCATTCCAGAAATACTGAAAAGCCAAGTGTCCCAATCCCAAGAATAGACTTGTTTAAATCTAGTTTACTATACTCAGGCCCTGTGCTGTGGAACTCCCTTCCCGATTCAATTAAAGAGCATCAATCATTGACAACCTTCAAAAATCACCTTCTAATCCACTTGATGCACCAAAAATAATAAACCAATTATATCCCCTTCTCCTTCTCCCCCTTCTCCTCCTCCCTCCCTCTGTGTGTGTGTGTATGTGTGTGTGTGTGTGTGTGTGTGTGTGTGTGTGTGTGTGTGTGTGTGTGTGTGTGTTGCGTGTGTGTGTGTTGTGTGTGTGTGTGTGTGGTGTGTGTGTGTGTGTGTGTGTGTGTGTGTGTGTGTGTGCGTGTGTGTGTGTGTGTGTGTGTGTGTGTGTGTGTGTGTGTGTGTGTGTGTGTGTGTGTGTGTGTGTGTGGAGAAGAGAGAGAGATGGTGTGAGTGTGTGAGAGTGTGTGTGGTGTGAGAGTTGGGGTGTGTTTTCTGTTATAACTTTGTTTATGAGATATGTTTGATGTGTGAGTTGGGTGGTTGATGTTTTCATCTACCCTTTCATCATAATCTTTGTTTTATGAACTATTTTGCGCCTTTTGTGGTGGTGTGTTGTGTTTTCAGTTAGTGTTGTGTCTGTTTGCTCTGTTTTTCGTTCGTGTGGTGTGTGTGTGTGTGTGTGTGTGTGTGGTGGTGGTTGTGTGTGGTGGTGGTGGTGTGTGTGTGTGTGTGTGTGTGAGTATGTGTGTGTGAGTTGGGTTTGTTGTTGTTGTTGTTCTTTCCCCCCTTTTATCAAAACTTATGTTGTATGGGACTATTTTGATGACAGATGGTAGGGGATTGATGTTTTCAGTCATTCAACCTCATCATATTCTCATGTTTGCTCTTTAATCATTGCGCCTTTTTTTTTTTTGGGGGGGGGTTTTGTTTATTTGTTTTTTGTTTGTTTTGTTTTTGTTTTATTATCCAAATCAAAATAATCATTGATTCTTACTCCATATTTTGTTTCTGAATGAGTGCCTTTTTATAACATTACCTTAATATTGTACCTCTGTCGTATTCCTTACCTGTTGTTGTTGTTCTTTCTCCCCTTTATCAAAATCTTGTTTTATGGGACTTATTTGATGTTAGATGGTGGTAGATTGATGTTTTCAGTCATTTAACCTCATCATATTTTCATGTTTACTATTAATTATTGCGCCTTTTCTTTGTTTTGTTTTGTTTTTGTTTGTTCTTTGTTTTTCTTGCTTTCTTTATTCAACTCAAAATCATCATTGATTCTTACTTCTCATTTTCGTTTCTGAATCAGTGACTGATAACATTACCTTAATATTGTATCTCTGTGTTAATTCTTGCCTGTTGTTTGATACTTGGTATGGTTCCTTACTTTTGGTATTTGGATCATTATAATTGTTGATTTTATTTATATTTTTATTGGCAGTATCTCCCCCCCCTCCAATAAGGATATTAGTGTTTTTTTAAATTTCCCCCCTTTTATCCAAATGTATGATTTATATCACATGTATATATTTTTGACAGATGGTGGTGGATTGATGTTTTCAGTTGTTTATTCTCTTCTCTTGTTTGCTCTTTACCTATTAACACTTTTCTATTCTTTCATTATCAAAATCTTTTATTGTGACTTCTGATTTTTGTCTTCTGATCGAGTGCATTTTTATTACCTTATCATATATAGTGTCCTTATTCTTGTGTGTTGTTTGGTTTGCGTAAAGCTTTATTGTTTAGTATCTTTTCAACTTGATGTATCCCTGAAAAGGGCGGGGACTGAATGTAAAAAAGCACACAAGTGCTTATCTATTATCCTCGAATAAAATACTTTGCCTTGCCTTGCCTTGCCTTGCCTTGCCTTGCCTTGTCTGTCTGTGTCTGTCTGTCTGTCTGTCTGTCTGTCTGTCTGTCTGTCTGTCTGTCTGTCTGTCTGTCTCTCTCTCTCTCTCTCTCTCTCTCTCTCTCTCCTCTCTCTCTCTCTCTCTCTCTCTCTCTCTCTCTCTCTCTCTCTCGGGGTGGCTTCCCTTGCTTGGTTACCAGCAAGACGACATTTCGACACTCAGAGAAAATAATTGTGATTTTCTGCTAAAAAGGCTGTAAGTATGGCAGTGACAGGACTACCGCTTTGTTTGGAAACTGTTCTGAACACATTACTGCAAGAAATGCAGCTGAATTCCTACAGAATCGACGGCAGAGAACGACAAACAGTAATTGTGCTGCGCCTGTCTGCAACCCATCAACCTCCTGCTACACACAGCCACAGTGACAGTGTCAGCTTTCGAAGGAAGGGAACAGCGCAGATTGCCAGGGACAGAAGGAGGTTAGAGACACACAAGATTAGTTTAATTAATAAACAACAAGAAAAAGCTTCATCTCCTTCAGATTTGTTTTTGCCCACACCTCCAAGTTTATTTTATAATACGAACAATGCCACTGCCCTCGACACATTTAGGGATGACAGGCCCACTGACACGCCACGTTGCGCGGCTCAATACGCACGTGCAGCACGGCAGACAGGACAGACTCCTACCAGTTTGCACGATGTTAACCCAGCGTGTGTGACAGTGCCCCCTTGTGAAATGACGATAGCAGATGAGAGTGACAAATCTTACTCTGATAATGACATTGAAAATGAAGGCTTGTTCACAATGCATCATGACACATCAACACCACCGTCAACGTCCCCGTCCCCGAAAGAGCAACACTGTACACAAGGTGTGACAGAGGACAGCCAGTCTGAGAATCAAAGTGAAATTAATGTTGAAAATGTAGCTGCTGTCAATACATCAAGCTGTGATGCTACATTGTCAAGTGAGGAATGCAAGATATTCATGGAATCTATGCAGAAATTAATGAATAGAATAGACAATATCAACAGTAAATTCCAGTCACACGAGAAAGAAACAGGTCAGGAAAGAGATCATCCCGACACCTTCTCCGGAGACCAGCCACCAGTACAACCCCATCGGTAGTGACGCCCTGTGCCCACACCTGGTGTATCTCTCCTTGCTGCAGGAATGGCGACCCTTCTGTGAATACCATTGGCATCCACACAACTGTGGAAATGCATAAAAACAGTACCGCGTTTTGGAACCCATTCGCGAAGACTCTTTGCTATTGTATAACGTTCGATGTTGACTTGTACTTTCGATTTTCGATCCCTCCCCCATCTGTCCCATGTGAATGGGTTGAAAACCTAACACATTAAAATTATTTGTCATTGTCATTGTCATTGTCATTGTCATTGTCTCTCTCTCTCTCTCTCTCTCTCTCTCCTCTCTCTCTCTCTCTCTCTCTCCTCTCTCTCTCTCTCTCTCTCTCTCTCTCTCTCATCCCTCCTCCATTTCCCCTCTCCTCATTCCCCTCCTCCATTTTCCCCTCCCTCCATTCCCCTCCCCACTTTTCCCCCCCATCCCCTCATTCCCCTCCTCATTTCCCCTCTCCCTCACTTTTCCTCCCCCATCCCCTCACTCCCCCTGCCTCTATTTTCCCCTCTCCCCTAGTTTCCCTCTCCCTGCCTTTTAAGAGGATGAGGAGTAGACATTGTGTCTTTTTTTCTTAATTTTTATCTGAAATTTAAAAATAAAAGATAATATTCTTACTTTTGTTTATCTGTCTTATTTTCACCAGTTAAATGATTGATTTAATCAATCAATCAATCAATCAATTAATCAATTAATTAGTTCAATTATTCATCCATTTATTTATTTATTTATTTATTATCATTCCTTTATTCATTTACTTTTATTATTCTTTTATTTAGTTGTATTATTTTTTTTTGCGTTTTTCTTTCTTTCTGTTGCTTAATTTCTTGTCTGTCTTTCTTTTATCCTTTCTTTCGTTCTGGTGGGTCGGATAGAGATGCCATGGTGATTTCATGACACTGTTATAGAGCATATGGTGAGTTTCATGGCACACTGCTTATAAAGGCATATGGTGAGTTTCATGGCACACTGTTTATAAAGGCATGTGGTGAGGTTTATGGCACACTGTTTACTAAAGGCATATGGTGAGTTTATGGCACACTGTTTATAAAGGCAGTGGGAGGTTTATGGCACACTGTTTACAAAGCATATGGTGAGGTTTATGGCGCACTGTTTATAAAGGCATATGGTGAGGTTTATGGCACACTGTTTATAAAGGCATGTGGTGAGGTTTATGGCGCACTGCTATAAAGGCATATGTGAGTATTCAGCACACTGCTTATAAAGCATATGGTGAGTTTCATGGCACACTGCTTATAAAAGCATATGGTGAGTTTCATGCACACTGCTTATAAAGATGTGGTGATGTTTATGGCACACTGCTTATAAAGGCATATGGTGAGTTTCATGGCACACTGCTTATAAAGGCATATAGCAAGTTTCATGGCACACTGTTTATAAAGGCATGTGGTGAGGTTTATGGCACACTGTTTATAAAGGCATGTGGTGAGGTTTATGCATACTATCCAACACTCGGAGCGACAGAAAAAAATAACATATTGGTGTGACTTTGTCATCTTTCATTCCGTCGCATCTGAAACGAACTTCTGTCTGGATTCACACTCCTATGCCC
>CM060336.1:32130759-32143259 GCA_030674155.1 Stramonita haemastoma | reverse complement strand
ATCTGCATCTGCATCATCATCATCATCATCATCATCTTCTTCTTCTTCTTCTTCTTCTTCTTCTTCTTCTTCTTCTTCTTCTTCTTCTTCTCTCTTCTTCTTCTTCTTCTTCTTCTTCTTCAGCAGAAGCAGCAGCAGCAGCAATCATCATCATCAGCAGCAGCAGCAGCAGCAGCATCTTCATCATCATCTTCTTCTTCTCTTCGAATGTTCAGACAGCAACTTATTATCTGTCACAGAAATGGAAATGCACTGCACAGAAGAACAGACCAGGAATGCAGGAAATAGACAAAGAGGTGACAGGAAGAAAAGGAACAGGGCAGAAACAAAGAGAGGGATAGAAAAAAGGGATATCCTAGCACAGAATTTCCAGAAGATGGGGATGTTATCTATACTGGCAGCCCCCTCCTCCTGCATCTCCACAGGGGGGTAGGGGTGGAGAAGAGAGGAATGGCACTACAATCAGAACACTTGCTCAGGGTGATGACGTCATAAAATCCATGACGTTTTTAGAGCGTAAGGAAAGAGGGGGGAGGAATGAAGACTGTTTCATGTCACACACGGCACGGCATTTCCATTGCAAATACATTGATTCTGTGCAGAACTGTTGATGCGCATTTCACAATTAAATCACTTGGGAGGGAAAAAAACTCAGTCAAAAATAGTTCACATCAAGAAGGATGAAGAACTAACATTGAGAGAGAAAAAAAGATTAAATAGAAATGAACAAAAGGGTAAACAAGTTTGAATATCTCATTAAAGATATTGGCATTCTCTCTGTCTCTGTCTCTCTGTCTCTGTCTCTCTGTCTCTCTGTCTCTGTCTCTGTCTCTCTGTCTCTCTGTCTCTCTGTCTCTCTGTCTCTCTGTCTCTCTGTCTCCTCTCTCTCTCTCTCTCTCTCTCTCCCCTCCTCTCTCTCTTCTCTCTCTCTCTCTCTCTCTCTCTCTCTCTCTCTCTCAGATAGCCTAGTGGTCAGAACATTGCGCTCGCAATTTGACGACCCGGGTTCGAGTCCGGTCGAGGAGATTTTTCTCCTGGAGTTAACATCAGTGCTGATTCCACTCTCCCCAAAAGTCCTTCAGATGAGACTTTAAACCAAGGCCACGTGTGCGAACGCACACAGAACATCTTGCGCACACGTTAAATCCTGTTCCGCTTTTCGTAAGAGTAGGCCATCGTGTGCCGGTGGGAACAGATGACATTTACAAAACTGCATACACACGGGGACTGGATGAAAAAAAAGCACAAGAGTGCATATTCCATTATTCTCGATATAAAAGAATAAATCAAATCAAATCAAATCAAATCAAATCAAATCAAATCAAATCAAATCTCTCCTCTCTCTCTCTCTCTCTCTCTCTCCTCTCTCCTCTCTCTCTCTCTCTCTCTCTCTCTCTCTCTCTCTCTCTCTCTCTCAGTGTGCGTGCGTGCGTGCGTGTGTGTGTCTGTGTGGTGTGTCTGTGTGTGTCTGTGTCTGTGTCTGTGTGTCTGTGTCTGCGTCTGTGTCTGTGTCTGTGTCTGTATGTTGTTTTGTCTCTTAATGGTTATCTACAACTCTCATCACTTCTATCTGTAGCCCGTCTGTTTCTCTTTCTGCCTGTCTGTTTCCGACTCAGTATCTGTTTCTCTGTTTCTGTATTTCTCCGTCTATGTCTGTATCTCTCTGTCTGTTCTTTCTGTCTGTCTCATTCTCTCTCTGTCTCCCTGTCTCTCTTCTCTCTCTCAGACCTTCGGATAAGACTATAAACCAAGGCGTGTGTGAACGCAGGCAGAACGGTTTGCAAACATGTTAAAACCTGCTCCACCTTTCGAAAGAGTAGGCCCTTGTGTCCTGGCGGGAACCGATGACAAAATTTACTATACTACATGCACACAGGGACTAGATGTACAAAAAAAAAAAAGTACACGAGTGCTTATTCCATTATCTTCGAAGGAGAATAAATGAGACCTACGACAAACTCTTTCAGAGTTTCCCTAGTTTGAGTGATGTCCCCCTGTTCATGTCAAAACATCGAAGGGAAAGAAGCAGGGCTGACCAGAATACACAGGGGCCTGTCTCATAGTCCTTCACTGATTGCTTAAAGGCGAGGGAGGGAGCCCTAGGGTGTGTGACTTGTGATGCGCTAACTACCGTCCAGCATCATCTTTCTAGATTGTCAACATGTCCAGGATACAAGACATCATTAGCATTGCACTTTACAGCAGTACTTATTTTATATCTAAATTGATGCTTTGCGGCTGTGTTTTACTAGATTATGGCTTGAACTTCCTGAGAGACTCAGACATTTTCAACCTGATCGGAGTAAACATGCCCTAGTTCTGTACTGTCAACAAGCCTATGTCTGTATGCAGGTGCGTCTGTACACACAGGTGTATGCCTGCATGCACAGTGTGTGTCTGCATGCACAGGCGTGTCTGTATGCACAGGTGTGTGCCTGTATGCACAAGTGTGTGTCTGTATACATAGGTGTGTGCCTGTATGCATGGGTGTGTGTCTGTATGCACAGGTGTGTGCCTGTATG
This sequence comes from Stramonita haemastoma, assembly GCA_030674155.1. Classification (NCBI taxonomy): domain Eukaryota; kingdom Metazoa; phylum Mollusca; class Gastropoda; order Neogastropoda; family Muricidae; genus Stramonita; species Stramonita haemastoma. The sequence continues at coordinate 32,140,737 of CM060336.1, read as the reverse complement.
CACAAGTATGTGTCTGTATACATAGGTGTGTGCCTGTATGCATGGATGTGTGTCTGTATGCACAGGTGTGTGTCTGTATGCACAGGTGTGTGCTGTATGCACAGGTGTGTGTCTGTATACACAGGTGTGTGTCTGTATACACAGATGTGTGCCTGAATGCACAGGTGTGTGTCTGTATGCACAGGTGTGTGTCTCTATGCACAGGTGCGTCTGTATACACAGGTGTGTGTCTGTATGCACAAGTGCGTCTGTTTACACAGGTGTGTGCCTGTATGCACAGGTGTTGTTATACACAGTTGTTGTATGTACACACATGTGTGATCTGTATACACAGTGTGTGTTTATATACACCGGTGTGTGTCCTATATACACAGTGTTACTGTAATATATACAAAAATGTGAATGTCTAAACAGGTTGGTGTGTGCATGTGTTGTGTGTAGCAACGTGTATGTTTGTCTGCACAGGTGTGTGGTATAAACACACAGTGTGTGTTGCTGCACAGTGTTGTATAAACACGTGTGTGTCTGTATACACGGGTGTGTATGTAAACACAGGTGTGTGACTGTAGCACAGTGTGTGCGTCTGCCTGCACAGGCAACTGAAGTGTAGCCACTGCTGACACCAGCTGTGAGGTTGGAATCCTGTCCACAGGTGTGTTGGCCATGTCTTCAAAGACCTGCTCCGCCTTTCCTTTCCTCTGAGATGCACTCATGCAGAGCTACCATCAGCGCTGCTGTGAAGCCATTTCCACTCTCTGCCACTGTGGCTGTGGAGTGGTCTGCTGTGCTGGTGGTGTGCGTGCTGTGTTGTGCTGTGGTGTGCTGTGATGTGCTGTGTGTGCGTGGTGTGCTGTGACATGTGTGTGCTGGTGCTGTATGGTGTGTGTCATGGTGTGTGCGGTGTATGTGTCTGTGCTTGCTGTGATGTGCTGTGGTGTGCCGTTGCCCGCTGTGATGGTTGACTGTGGTGTGCTGTGGCTGCCTCAAGCTGTCGCTGTGCCTGTCTGTGAGTGCTGTGGTGCTGTGTTTGCTGTGGTGGCTGTGCATCTGTGCTGTGGTATGGTGTGGTGTGGTGTGGTGTGCTGTGCTGTGTGGTGTGCTGTGTGTGCTGTGGTTGCTGTGGTGTGCTGTGCTGTGGTATGGTGTGGTGTGGTGTGTGTGTGTGCTGTGGTATGGTGTGCTGTGGTGTGCTGTGTGCTGTGGTGTGGTGTGGTGTGCTGTGCTGTGGTATGGTGTGGTGTGGTGTGGTGTGGTGTGGTGTGCTGTGCTGTGCTGTGGTATGGTGTGTGTGGTGTGCTGTGGTGTGGTGTGCTGTGGTATGGTGTGTGTGTGTGGTGTGCTGTGGTGTGGTGTGCTGTGTGTGCTGTGCTGTGCTGTGCTTGTTGTGTTTGTGCTGTGCTGTGCTGTGTGTGCTTGTGTGCTGTGTTGTGCTGTGCTGTGCTGTGCTGTGCTGTGCTGTGCTGTGCTGTGCTGTGCTGCATGCACTCACTGCTGGATGCCCCCCCTCCTGCCCCAGGTTGTCTTTCAGCAGCAGAGCGGGAGGTGGCTGCGTGCCCACATTCTGCTGCCCAGTGTGGGGGTAATGGACTTCCACAGGCTGCACGATACATGGGCTCCCAAAGACTTGTCAAAAAGCTCAACTCTGTCTTTAACTCTGTGTCTGTCTGTGACTGTGTCTGTCTCTGTCTGTGTGTCTGTGTGTCTGTTTCTGTCTGCTTCTGTCTCTTCTTGTCTCTCTGTTCTGTCTCTGTCTCTGTCTCTGTCTCGTCTCTCTCTCTCTCTCTCTCTCTCTCTCTCTCTCTCTCCTCTCTCTCTCTCTCTCTCTCTCTCTCTCTCTCCTCTCTCTCTCTCTCTCTCTCTCCTCTCTCTCTCTCCTCTCTCTCTCTCCCCCTCTCACTCCCACTCTCACTCTCACTCTCACTCTCTCTCTTCTTTAAACAAGACTGGCATGCTTGCGTAGAAGAATACGAAACGTACAGCTGACACTTTTCCTTTAAGAGTGTCTTTCAAACAGAAAAAAAATGTGTTAGGGTGACAAAACAGAAATAGCATAAAAAATAATCTTGCTGGACTAAGTACTTTAGAACTTAATGCCAGCAAAACACGTTTTTCCACTGACACATCTGCACAGTTTTCATTCATCATATGTGGTTCGCAGATTGAGAATGAAATGCATTTTTTTGTTTCCTTGCAAATCATGCAATAACATCCGTCAGAAATGTTTCATATTTGATGAAGATATCTCAAGAAGGAGACATGTAATTAGCATCCTCTTGATCGAAGATGAAGGATTTCGAAAATCACTCACAAAATTTATCTCCTTTGCTTGGGACAGCAGGAGAAAGGAAACTGCTGTTAACTGATATACCTTTTCAAACTGGCATTGCTAATGCTAAAATGGCTAACATGTAGCACTCTTAATGTTTGTTTACCATATTTCTGGAATATGAATTCCATTAACTAAATTGTAGCAGATTAAATGTTGAGGCCCCGTGATCGATTTATCGCACACTGTTGCTGATTTTATACCAGAGCGTGAATGTGACACCAGTAGACAAAATAATATTCGAGTGAACGTGAATGTGTGTGTGTGTGCGTGCGTGCGTGCGTGCGTGCGTGGGAGATAGAGGGATGAGAGAGGAGAGAGAGAGAGAGAGAGAGAGAGAGAGAGAGAGAGAGAGAGAGAGAGAGAGAGAGAAGAGAGAGAGAGAGAGAGAGAGAGAGAGAGAGAAGAGAGAGAGAGAGAGAGAGAGAGAGAGAGAGAGAGAGAGAGAGAAGAGAGAGAGAAGAACAACTGATAATTTTTATCCAGTGAAATGTATTTTGTTAGAGATTTCGTTTCTTCTTTCAGATATCATTATGTTTTTTTTGTTTTCTTTGTTGGGTAAAAACATCTGCTGAAACTGTGTTCATACTGTACTCCTTGCCAAAAGACTGTATTGCTAATGGCAATGAACAACTTTCAAGTGTTGAGTGTCCTCTTTCTCTCTCTCTCTCTTTGTTTTATTGTTTTTTGTCTTCTCCTTCTTAGTCAATAGGGACAGATGTAAGGTTTAACGTTGGGGGAGGGAGATCCTAGGTAGGCAAGGAGTGTGTTTGAGGCCAGCATTTGAATGAAGTCTTTGGTAAAAGGAGAGAGGGGGGGCGTCATTTCTAAGGATGGACTGGAAATAGAAAGTAAGCAACAGACAATGGTTGATTGGGTTTTCTTATTCCTTGGATAGAATTCAGGGGTGGTAAGAATATTACGTATGTGACCACCCTCCTCCCCCCACTCCTTCGCTCTCTGCATCCCCCAAACATTTCAGGTAGCCACATTCCGACTTCGGGGATGATGTCTAAACATGACACCTGTGTGCATGCATTTTTTCTTTTCAAATGTCATCTGTTCCTACCTGGACAAAATGGCATACACTTCCAAAAGGTGGAACAGTTTTAACGTTTAGCGAGATGTTGTCCGTGCATTCACACACGGGGAGTCGGCTTATAGTCTCATCGAAAGGACTTCAACATTCAGTTCAATTTTGTCGTCAAATTGGGAAGGAAGGGCAAGGCGCGGGGAATCGAACCCAGAACCTTACGGATTACTTGTTAGACCGGTGAACGTCATAACTGTCCTGCCATCTTCTTTCTAGATGGATTGTTTGAATCTGGGGGGGGGGGGGTTAAAAGAAAAAGGTAACTACACCATACAGCATGCTGTCTAGGTTCACCACCCATCCATTATTTCCTGCCATGTTCACAAATCATCCATTATTATCCTGCCATGTTCACCACCCATCCATTATTTTCCTGCCCATGTTCAAACATCATCCATTATTATCCGCCCATGTTCACCACCCATCCATTATTATCTGTAGGTTTCACCACCATCCCATTATTTCCTGTCCATGTTCACCACCCATCCATTATTTTCCTGTCCATGTTCACAAATTTTCCATTATGATCCTGCCCATGTTCACAAATCATCCATTAGTATCCTACCTAGGTTCACCACTCATTCACTATTATCCTCCCTAGGTTCACCACCCATCCATTATTTTCCTGCCTAGGTTCACCACTCATTCACTATTATCCTGCCTAGCTTCACCACCCATCCATTATTTTCCTGCCTAGGTTCACCACTCATTCACTATTATCCTGCCTAGGTTCACCACCCATCCATTATTATCCTGTCTAGGTTCACCACTCATTCACTATTATCCTGCCTAGCTTCACCACCCATCCATTATTATCCTGTAGGTTCACCTCTCATTCATTATTATCCTGCCCATGTTCACAAATAATCCATTATTATCTGCCCATGTTCACCACCCATCCATTATTATCCTGCCTAGGTTCAAACCCACCCACAACTCTACTCTCCGCCTCTCTGCTGGGTTCTACTACTGTTGCACTTTCATCTGAGTGTTTGTGGAGGTAATAATATGGAAGACAAGTCAGTGTGCCCTTGTCTCTCTGACACGCAGGCAGGCAGGCAGGCAGGCTGGCAGACAGACAAGCGGAGGAGATCATTGCTAATACTCCACTTCATCCACATCCATACTAACTCAATTTGGCCAGTTTATGGAGCCAAATGAAATGTGCAGCAAGGAATAGGATTAGCATTATGTTGCCTTATGTGAAAGCTTTTTGTTTAAACAGCACACCCGAAGGTGAGAAGACAGAAAACTACACCCCACCAACGAAAGAAAGAGCCAATCAATGAAAGGAAGGGAGTTAAAAAGAAAGAAAAATAAAATATTGAAAGAAGGGAGGGGAAATCAGGAAGATAATGAACAACAATGAACAATGAACAATGAACAAATTTTATTTAAAGAGGGTAATGGCATAAGCAAACATGCTTTTTTACAACCAGCCCTCTGGTTAACGGAAAAAAAGAAGGAAGAAAGAAAGGAGAAATAAAGAGAAGAAAAAGAAAAAGGAGAATGAAAAAAAAGAAGAAAAAAGAAGGCGGAATGGAAAAACACAAGCAATCATCCCCCCCCCCCCCCCCCCCACCCCAAATTTACTAATAATGAAAAAAATAGAAATAAGTAAAGCCCCCTACATAATAAAAAACAAAATTCACAACCACTATCCTATCAAAGCAAAATGATAACAATCATAATAATACTAGTAATCCCATCACTCATAACAGCAAAAGCACAATTGAATCGGATAAGAGAAAGCATAGGAAAAAAAATCAAGCCACAATAAAATCACGTCAACCTTTTGCTTTTCTCCTTTTCGTTTTTTGTTAAATTTGCAGTTTATACAGACGCTTATATAAATTACTCATTCGTTTTTACTAACATTATTAATTGGAAACAAAAATGTATTTTTCTCTCCACCCCCATCTTCCCCATACATACACAGCATAAAACAGTACAATATTTTCCCGTCACTGTAAATCACCCCTGGAGCGTGTTTAGGGGATGCAGAAAGTGCTGAGCTTGTGCTTATCTGTTCAGCACGACACCCGCTTTCTTTGTTGCTTTATATCTCTCGACCCAGCAGATCTGATATATCATCTGTGAGACAGTGTTCTGAAGGGAGGCACTGCTTCAGAAAAGGACATCGACACTGCTAAGAACACAAGCCGATCGTCGGTAGAGGTTTGTCAATCCTATCCACCTATATGATTTTTTTTTCCTTTCTTCTTGTTTTCCCAGTGTCTTCTTTTTATATATTGAAATCATTTTATACGGCTGCAGACTGTCTGCATGGCATTGATCAGAGAACTTAAGACAGTCCTGCCTCCCTCCCTTCTTAGATACGGTACGTACTTATGGAGTAGTGCTCTTAGGTTTTATCTTTTGGACAGAATTATGATCTAGATCTACCCGTCCCCCCCCCTCTCTCTCTCTCTCTCTCTCTCTCTCCTCTCCTCTCTCTCTCTCTCTCTCTCTCTCTCTCTCTCTCTCTCTCTCTCTCTCTCTCTCTTCTCTCTCTCTCTCTTCTCTCTCTCTCTCTCTCTCTCTCTCTCCTCTCTCTCTCTCTCTCTCTCTCTCTCTTCTCTCTCTCTCTCTCTCTCCTCCTCTCTCTCTCTCTCTCTCTCTCCTGCTGTATCCAACTGCCTGCTGCAAGTTGGGATAATCTTAATGATAGAATTGGCTTTAGACTTCAAAGAAAACATGGTCAAAGATCCTCAGCAACTTGTTCTAAGTGACCTGACTGACCATCTTCACAGAGCGGGAAAGTGATCAGCACATGGGAGAGAACTCCGCGTTGCCATCTGCAGTAAAACCAGTCCCTTTGCTGCCATGCTGAGGAGATGTGGTGTTACAGAAAGAAGCAGGGGCAGCGTTCTGTTAAACCTGTCACCCTACACCACAGCATGGAGAACAAAGTTTGTTACACTGATTCTGGGCACATCATTTTCTTCCTAGCCACTGGGGGACGGAATTGATTTGATTTGATTTATTTGATTTATTCTTTTATATCGAGGATAATGGGAGAAGCACTCTTGTGCTTTTTTACATCCAGTCCCCGTGTGTATGCAGTTATGTAAATGTCATCATTCGTTTTCACTAACATTATTAATTGGAAAACTAAAATGTCTTTTTCTCTCCACCCCCGGTCAGTGGTTAGAGCATTGAGCTCGTTATACGACAAGCCCTGGGTTGAGCCACGGCCGAAACACACTTTGGATGGTATTTTTCTCCTGTAGTTACCTACCACCCTCTAGGTTAACATTAGTACTGACTCCACTCCCCCGAAAGTCCTTGGGATCAAGCTAAAAAAAAAAAATGAAGAAGAAAAAAAAGCGAGATCTCGTGTGTGAATGTGGACAGAACGTCTTTCGCCTGCATCAAAGCCCGTTCTGAATTTTGAAAGAGTAGACCATAGAGTGCCAGTAAAAACAGATGACATTTTTTTTATAAAAACTGCATGCAGACTGGTGTCGTGTTTAGACATCATCCCCAAAGTCGGAATGGGGCTCTCTGAATGGTGGGTAAAACGGTCCATTACGCAAAAAATCTCACAGTCGGTGAATTCCCAAGCTCTAACTAAAGACCAGAAAACATTTCCGAATATGAATACTTTTACATCTCAAAATACGATGTATTCCAGGGACATTTAATCTTAATACTTTTTTTTTTTAATCTAACTAAAAATTCGACGACCAAACGTATGGATGTCTCTGTTTTCTTCAGCAGCAAATGAAAACATACACAAATCACAGTGAAAGAAAAAACAAGCACTGACTGGCAAGGAAAGACATCAAATTAATAAAATAGATGATGATAAATTAAAAATATCATGTCCCCTAGTAAAGTCAGGCTGAGGGAAAGAATTTCATGCATATTTCCAATGGAGCCTGGGCAGTCAGGTAAGACAGTTAGCGAGGCACAATGGTGCTAACAAGCCCTCCTGTCCCTGGGACACAGCTACAAAAAATGCAGTCAGCTCTCTCTGCTGTCTTCCTGCTATAGGCTGAAGTGCTATAGTGTAGGGCTGTAGTGTAGGGCTGTAGTGTAGGGCTGTAGTGTAGGGCTGTAGTGTAGTGTAGGGCTGTAGTGTAGTGTAGGGCTGTAGTGTAGTGTAGGGCTGAGTGTAGGGTAGATGTATGTAGGGCTGTAGTGTAGGTAGGGTGTAGTGTAGTGTAGTGTAGTGTAGGGCTGTAGTGTAGTGTAGGGCTGTAGTGTAGGTGTAGTGTATGTAGGGCTGGTAGTGTAGGGCTGTAGTGTAGGGCTGAGTGTAGTGTAGGGCTGTAGTGTAGTGTAGGGCTGTTAGTGTTAGTGTAGGGCTGTAGTGTAGGGTGTAGTGTATGTAGGCTGTAGTGTAGTGTAGGGCTGTAGTGTATGTAGGGCTGTAGTGTAGTAGTTAGGGCTGTAGTGTAGTGTAGGTGTAGGCTGTAGTGTAGGGCTGTAGTGTGTAGGGCTGTAGTGTAGTGTAGGGCTGTAGTGTAGGGTATGTAGTGTAGTGTATGGGCTGTAGTGTAGTGTAGGGCTGTAGTGTAGTGTAGGGCTGTAGTGTAGTGAGTGTAGTGTAGGGCTGTAGTGTAGTGTAGGTGTATGTGTAGGGCTGTAGTGTAGGGCTGTAGTGTAGTGTAGGGCTTGTGTAGTGTAGGTGTAGTGTAGTGTAGGGCTGTAGTGTAGTGTAGGTGAGTGTAGTGTAGGGCTGTAGTGTAGGGCTGTAGTGTAGTGTAGGGCTGTAGTGTATGTAGGGCTGTAGTGTAGTGTAGGGCTGTAGTGTGTAGGGCTGTAGTGTAGTGTAGGGCTGTAGTGTAGTGTAGGGCTGTAGTGTAGTGTAGGGCTGTAGTGTAGGGCTGTAGTGTAGTGTAGGGCTGTAGTGTAGTGTAGGGCTGTAGTGTAGGGCTGTATGTTTGTAGGGCTGTAGTGTAGTGTAGGGCTGTAGTGTAGGGGCTGTAGTGTAGTGTAGGGCTGTGTTAGTGTAGGGCTGTAGTGTATGTGTAGGGCTGTAGTGTAGTGTAGGGCTGTAGTGTAGGCTGTAGTGTATGTGGCTGTAGTGTAGTGTAGGGCTGTAGTGTAGGGTGTAGTGTTGTAGGGCTGTAGTGTAGTAGGGCTGTAGTGTAGGGCTGTAGTGTAGTGTAGGGCTGTAGTGTAGTGTAGGGCTTGTAGTGTAGTGTAGGGCTGTAGTGTAGGTGTAGGTAGGGCTGTATGTAGTGTAGGGCTGTAGTGTAGTGTAGGGCTGTAGTTAGGCTGTAGTGTAGTGTAGGGCTGTAGTGTAGTGTAGGGCTGTAGTGTAGTGTAGGGCTGTAGTGTATGTAGGGCTGTAGTGTAGTGTAGGGCTGTAGTGTAGGGCTGTAGTGTAGGGCTGTAGTGTATGTAGGGCTGTAGTGTAGTGTAGGGCTGCGTGTAGTGTAGGGCTGTAGGGCTGTAGTGTAGTGTAGGGCTGTAGTGTAGTGTAGTGTAGTGTAGGGCTGTAGTGTAGTGTAGGGCTGTAGTGTAGGGTTGTAGTGTAGTGTAGGGCTGTTAGTGTAGTGTAGGGCTGTAGTGTAGTGTAGGGCTGTAGTGTAGGGCTGTAGTGTAGTGTAGGGCTGTAGTGTAGTGTAGGGCTGTAGTGTAGGGCTGTAGTGTATGTAGGGCTGTGTGTATGTAGGGTGTAGTGTAGGCTGTAGTGTAGTGTAGGGCTGTAGTGTATGTAGGCGTGTAGTGTAGGGCTGTAGTGTAGTGGCTGTAGTGTAGTGTAGGGCTGTTAGTGTAGTGTAGGGCTGTAGTGTAGTGTAGGGCTGTAGTGTAGTGTAGGGCTGTAGTGTAGTGTAGGGCTGTATGTGGTGTAGTGTAGGGCTGTAGTAGTGTAGTGTAGTGTAGGGCTGTAGTGTAGGGCTGTAGTGTGTGTTTAGTGTAGGGCTGTAGTGTAGTGTAGGGCTGTAGTGTAGGGCTGTTAGTGTAGGGGCTGTAGTGTAGTGTAGGGCTGTAGTGTAGGGCTGTAGTGTAGTGTAGGGCTGTAGTGTAGTGTAGGGCTGTAGTGTATAGGGCTGTAGTGTAGTGTAGGGCTGTGTGAGTGTAGGGCTGGGTGTAGTGTAGGGCTGTAGTGTAGTGTAGGGCTGTAGTGTAGTGTAGGGCTGTAGTGTAGTTATAGGGCTGTAGTGTAGGGCTGTAGTGTGTGTAGGGCTGTAGTGTAGTGTAGGGCTGTAGTGTAGGGCTTAGTGTAGTGTAGGGCTGTAGTGTAGGGCTGTAGTGTAGTGTAGGGCTGTAGTGTAGTGTAGGGCTGTAGTGTAGGGCTGTAGTGTAGGGCTGTAGTGTAGTGTAGGGCTGTAGTGTATGTAGGGCTGTAGTGTAGTGTAGGGCTGTAGTGTAGTGTAGGGCTGTAGTGTAGTGTAGGGCTGTAGTGTAGGGCTGTAGTGTAGTGTAGGGCTGTAGTGTAGGGCTGTATGTAGGGCTGTAGTGTAGGGCTGTAGTGTAGGGCTGTAGTGTAGTGTAGGGCTTAGTGTAGGGCTGTAGTGTAGGGCTGTAGTGTAGGCTGTAGTGTAGTGTAGGGCTGTAGTGTAGGGCTGTAGTGTAGGCTGTAGTCTAAGGCTGTGGTCTA
>CM060336.1:32120759-32128259 GCA_030674155.1 Stramonita haemastoma | reverse complement strand
CTTTTCTTTTCGTCTTTTTTCTATATTTTCTTCTCCTTTTCTCAGCTTTTGAAATCTTTTTATTTTTTATATGTTTTTCTTTTCTTTTTTTTTAAACTGCTAGTTACTTCTTTCTTTCTTTCTTTTTTCCTTTTTACTATTTTTCTTTCTTTCTTTTTTTTCTTTCGTTTTCTTTCTTTCGTTTTTTTTTCTCTCTTTTTTTTCAACTACAGATTTTTTTTTCATTTCTTCTTTCCTTTCCCTCTTCTCTTCCTCTAGTTCTTCCCTCACTTCCTTTTGTTGCCCTCTATTTGTTCCCTTTTTTTCTTCCCTTACTATTAAGTGACTACCAGAATCATAACACCTCTCTCTCCCCCTCTCTCTCTCTCTCTCTTTCTCTCTCTCTCTCTCTCTCTCTCTCTCTCTCTCTCTCTCTCTCTCTCCTCTCTCTCTCTCTCTCTCTCTCTCTCTCTCTCTCTCTCTCTCCTCTCTCTCTCTCTCTCTCTCCTCTCTCTTGATTGTGTTGATACACCTTTACATGATATGTTTAAAGCAGAAAAACAGAAAGTAAAGAAATCAAAGTCTGTCTAGATAAAATCTTTCATGCTATCAATAAGAATTATTGTTAAAGTTGTATAAGGACGGTTACGTCACAAACGAAGATAAACAGTTATCATTTTGCTATCATACTAACTAGCTATATGTGTATTGACTTTTTTCGCAGATATAAGGAAATAAAAACTACAGACATGTGTCAAAAAGCGTGAATTTTACTTCTAAAGGTACACATTAGAAGTGGATGATGCTTGAGTATGACGAGGAAAAGAAGGGCAAGTACTGAAAACTATACTTTTAAAAATCAGACAATGCGTCTCAGAGAGTAGAGTTGCAGCTTTGTCATCAAGGAAACAATTGGTTTGTGAGGGTGTCAGAAACTTGTGGGATTTAACCTCAATGTCTTTCAGAACAGGTCTGCCCTCTGCACTGCCCCTGCTGCTCTGTGGGCGCCTTCACAGGAGACAATAATTATACAAGTCGTGTATGCACCGTGGCGTTAACATAATCTAAATAACCCGTGACAACAAAAAACATTGCCCTTTAAAAGTATAATTTTTAAAAACCAACCCTACTTCACTCTCATACATAAACATACACACAACGAGGGGGAAGGGGAAGGGACAGAAACACGCAGCCTTACCATGAAACCGCTTTGCTAAGTGAGAGCAGTCTAATTTCCTGGTAGGAAATGTGCTATGACTGCCCCTCCCCCCCCCCCCCCACCTCCCCATGCTGCACATGTGTTGGTCATGCAGAGGCACAGGGGCAGAGACCTGCAAGAGACAGGAGGTATAGGGGCAGAGACCTGCAAGAGACAGGAGGTATAGGGGCAAAGACCTGCAAGAGACAGGAGGTATAGGGGCAGAGGTCTGTATGAGATAGGAGGTACAGGGGGCAGAGGTCTGTATGAAACAGGAGACAGGAGGTACAGGGGGCAGAGGTCTGTATGAAACAGGAGACAGGAGGTACAGGGGCAGAGGTCTGTATGAGATAGGAGTGATAGGGGCAGAGATCTGTAGGAGACAGGAGACAGGAGGTATAGGGGCAGAGGTCTGTATGAGATAGGAGACAGGAGGTATAGGGGCAGAGGTCTGTATGAGATAGGAGACAGGAGGTATAGGGGCAGAGGTCTGTATGAGATAGGAGTGATAGGAGCAGAGGTCTGTAGGAGACAGGAGACAGGAGGTATAGGGGCAGAGGTCTGTATGAGATAGGAGACAGGAGGTATAGGGGCAGAGGTCTGTATGAGATAGGAGACAGGAGGTATAGGGGCAGAGGTCTGTATGAGATAGGAGTGATAGGGGCAGAGGTCTGTAGGAGACAGGAGACAGGAGGTATAGGGGCAGAGGTCTGTATGAGATAGGAGACAGGAGGTATAGGGGCAGAGGTCTGTATGAGATAGGAGACAGGAGGTATAGGGGCAGAGGTCTGTATGAGACAGGAGACAGGAGGTACAGGGGCAGAGGTCTGTAGGAGACAGGAGGTACAGGGGCAGAGGTCTGTAGGAGACAGGAGGTACAGGGGCAGAGGTCTGTAGGAGACAGGAGGTACAGGGGCAGAGGTCTGTAGGAGACAGGAGGTACAGGGGCAGAGGTCTGTAGGAGACAGGAGGTACAGGGGCAGAGGTCTGTAGGAGACAGGAGGTACAGGGGCAGAGGTCTGTAGGAGACAGGAGGTACAAGGGCAGAGGTCTGTAGGAGACAGGAGGTACAGGGGCAGAGGTCCTGTAGGAGACAGGAGGTACAGGGGCAGAGGTCTGTAGGAGACAGGAGGTACAGGGGCAGAGGTCTGTAGGAGACAGGAGGTACAGGGGTAGAGGTCTGTAGGAGACAGGAGGTACAGGGGCAGAGGTCTGTAGGAGACAGGAGGTACAGGAAGGTACAGGGGCAGAGGTCTGTAGGAGACAGGAGGTACATGGGCAGAGGGCTGCAAGAGACAGAAGGTTCATGAGGTACATGAGGTATAGGGGCACAGGCCTGGGCTGTGTTTCCATAGTGAATACAACAGACTGGTACTAACTATGAAATACATGCAGTCTAGGAGTGCACTGAATATAGAAATTTAATAAAAAGCCTGACAGTGTTTAAAGAAAAAAAAAAGCAAACCCTGTCAGTGTGGATCAAGGCCCATTTGTATGGATCATTGGTATGGATTGAACAAATCCATCAGTATGGATGTTAGTCCACCAGTGTTTGGTGTTTTGGGGAGCAGCGTTGATGGCACCTCATGCATGCAGACCTCCGGCACCATGGGCCGACTCTGACTCTGCATCTTTATAGGGTCCACAGGCTTTGTCTCCTGTTACTGCTTGGTGCTTTGTGTTTGTGCATCTGTTTCTGGTGTCTGTATGTTTTTTATGTATCTGTCTGTCTTTCTCTATGCCTGTTTTTTTTTTAAACTATTTCTGTCTTTCTTTCCATCAGTTTCTCAAGGCGTTATTTTATCTGTTTTTCTGTCTGTTTCTCTATTTTTTATTGAAAAATTTCTTCCTGTATGTCTTCATGTTTACCCCTCTCTCTCTCTCTCTCTCTCTCTCTCTCTCTCTCTCTCTCTCTCTCTCTCTCTCTCTCTCTCTCTCTCTCTCTCTCTCTCTCTCTCTCTCTCTCTCTCTCTCTCTCTCTCTCTCTCTCTCTCTCTCTCTCTCTCTCTCTCTCTCTCTCTCTCTCTCTCTCTCTCTCTCTCTCTCTCTCTCTCTCTCTCTCTCTTCTTATCTATCTATCTATCTATCTATCTATTTATCTATCTATCTAGAATTGATGTTATTCAAAGATTCAATATATATATATTATATATATATATATATATATTGAATCTTTGAATAACATCAATTCTATGATGAAAGTGAAGTTGTAACTGGTTACCTGCACTTGTTTTTCTCCACTATATTTTCTCAATTATATATATATATATATATATATATATATATTTATATATCTATCTATATATATATATGGGGGGTCTGTGTCTGTGTCTCTGTGTGTGTGTGTGTGTGTGTGTGTGTGTGTGTGTGTGTGTGTGTGTGTGTGTGTGTGTGTGTGTGTGTGTGTGTGTGTGTGTGTGTGTGTGTGTGTGTGTGTGTGTGGGATGTATATTTTCTTCATGAACTGTCTGCCTGTGCATCTTAACTGGTGACACTATTTCTTTATTCATGGCCTGTCTTTCCAACTACCCCCTTCCCTCCTCCCTCACCCCCCCCCCCCCCCCCCCCCTCCTCTTTCCCTATCTAAATCACCACAATGCTGCGGAAGTGAATTTAGAGTACTTTCCCATGTCTGTCCTCATCAAAGGGAAATGACTGTGGTGTGCAGGAAAGAGCCGTGCATGCGCAGAGCATGTCCTTCTTTGTGCAGCGTTACGGCAGGAAGACGCCTGGCCACAGAGGAGCAGCTGTAGCAGTGTGTGCTGTGTCTGACATGGAGGGGGAGGGGGGAAGAAGGGGGAGTTTTGAGGGGGAGGGGAGGACAGACGAAAGGTAAGGAACTGGGAATGGAGAGGGGGAAGGTAAGCATGGGGTGTGTTTTGGTCTGACATTGGGGGAAGGGGGGTAGGACAGAGGGAAGGTAAGGATTTGGGAATGGGAAGGGGGAAGGTACACACAGGGTGTGTTGTGGTCTGACATTAGGGGAAGGGGGGTAGGACAGAGGGAAGGTAAGGATTTGGGAATGGGAAGGGGAAAGGTACACACAGGGTGTGTTGTGGTCTGACATCAGGAAGGGGAGGGAGATGAGGAGGACAGAAGGGAAGGCGGGAAACTGGGAAGGGGGAGTGGGAGGGTACACACAGTTTGTGCTAGGTTCTGACAAAAGGGAGGGGAGGGATAGGATAGGGGGAGGAATTCAGAGGGGGAAGAGGAGGTTACACACACTGTGTGCTATGGTCTGACAACAGGTAAGGGGAGGGGGAGGATAGAGGGAATTCAGAGGGGAAGGGGAAGGTACACACAGATGTGTGCTGTGGTCTGACATTGGGAGGGGGAGGGGGAGGCAGAGGGAAGGTAGAGGTAGTAAGGGAAGGGGAAGGAAAGGGGAAGGTACACATAACCCTCACCACCCATGACATTGTCTCTGTTTCTCTGTCTGTCTGTCTGTCTGTCTGTCTGTCTGTCTGTCTGTCTGTCTGTCAATCTGTCTGTCAATCTGTCTGTCTGTCTGTCTGTCTGTCTGTCTGTCAATCTGTCTGTCTGTCTGTCTTGTTTGTCTAATTGTCTATCTGCTCGTGTCCCTCACTGCTTGCTTGTCCTTCCTTGACACAATTTGGCTTTCTCTCTCTTTCTGCGTCTTTCTCTTTATACCTCTTTCCTGTGTGCTGTTGCGTTTCTGTGCTTCTCTGCTTTTCCCGTCTGCTTTTCTTTATCTTTCTGTATCTTTCTGTCTGTCTCTGTCTGTCTCTGTCTCTCTGTCTCTCTCTGTCTCTGTCTGTCTGTCTGTCTGTCTGTCTGTCTGTCTGTCTGTCTGTCTGTCTGTCTGTCTGTCTGTCTCTCTCTCTCTCTCTCTCTCTCTCTCTCTCTCTCTCTCTCTCTCTCTCTCTCTCTCTCTCTCTCTCTCTGTCACAGAAAAAATGACAATCTGTTCTGACATGAAGTCTTTATAAACCCAATGAAGCAAATGCCTCTGTCACGTGATGTAATACATTCTGTTGCTTGATCTTGTATATGGAAATGTACAGCTATACAGTCACACACATACAAGTGTCATGTGATAGGCAGTAGGCAAATTATTTTGGTTTTTTTTTTTGGTTTTGTTTTTACCGATGCACTTCATTGAGAAGACTTCATTAAGAAAACTCTTCATTTGTTAATAATGGTTTTCTATGTCTTGCTGTAGTCTCATAAACTTTTGTTTCAAGATAATTTCTAGACGGATCTTATAGCAAGGAGTGGGACAGCTTAGTGGTTTAGTGTGTTATATAGCAATGAGGGGAACATTTTTCACTTGTTTTTTTTATTTATTTATATATTCTTTTATATCGAGGATAGTAAGCACTCGTGTGCTTTTTTACATCCAGTCCCCGTGTGTATGTAGTTTTGTAAATCTTGTCATCTGTTCCCACTGGCACACGGTGGCCTACTCTTACGAAAAGCGGAACAGGATTTAACGTGTGCGCAAGATGTTCTGCGTACGTTCGCACACGGGGCCTCAGTTCATAGTCTTATCCGAAGGACTTTTGGGGGAATGGAGTCGGCACTGATGTCAACTCCAGGAGAAAAATCCCCTCGTACGAGAATCGAACCCGGGTCGTCAAATTGCCAGCGCAATGTTCTGACCACTAGGCTATCCCGTCCTTGTTTAGTAGTTTAACATGATATATAGCAAGAACTAGGACAGTTTAATGGTTTAGTATCCTGTATAGCAAGGAGAGGTAGAGCTGGGTAGTTTAGTATGTTATATAGCAAGGAGTAGGGCAGCTTGATGGTTTATAAGCATCCACTGACTATGGCGTTTTTCTCCAGACTCTAGAGTGCAAAGCCTAGGTAAGTAACGGAGTGTATGCTGTTATCCATGAAGCAGAGCCCCTCTTCATGTTGCTGAAATGTTCCATTGGAAAGGCAATCACAGATATGTAGGGTTCCAGTGCCATTGCAGGAGCTGCCAGAACATTGCCATACACAACCCTGAACCGCCTTGGAGACTCCAACTCCCCGATTGTTCCTCAGGAATGGAGTTTAAACAGGACACTTATGTGCATGCTGGGTTTTTTTTTAATTTTGTTGTCATCTGCTCCTACTGGTACACATTGGCCTGTTCTTCTGAGAGGTGGAATGGGTTAATAAATGTTGTGCAATATGTTTAGTGTCTTATATAGCAAGGAGTGAGGCAGCTTAATGGTTTAGTATAATGAATATTACATTGCAAAAAGTGATCTCTATCTATCTATCTATCTATCTATCTATCTATCTATCTATCTATCTATCTATCTATCTATCTATCTATCTATCTATCTATCTATCTATCTATCTATCTACCTATCTGTCTACCTATCTGTCTACCTATCTATCTACCTACCTACCTATCTATCTACGGATAGCCTAGTGGTCAGAACATTGCGCTGGCAATTTGACGACCTGGGTTCGATTCCGGTCGAGGAGATTTTTCTCCTGGAGTTAACGTCAGTGCTGACTCCGCTCTCCTCAAAAGTCCTTCGGATGAGACTTTAAACCGAGGCCCCCCTGTGCGAACGCATGCAGAACATCTTGCGCACACGTTAAATCCTGTTCCACTTTTCGTAAGAGTAGGCCATCGTGTGCTGGTGGGAACAGATGAAATTTTCAAAAAATGCATACACACGGGGACTGGATGTAAAAAAGCACAAGATGTGCTTATTCCATTATCCTCGATATAAAAGAATAAATCAAATCAAATCAAATCTATCTATCTGTCTGTCTGTCTGTCTGTCTGTCTGTCTGTCTGTCTGTCTGTCTGTCTGTCTGTATATCTGTCTGTCAGTCTATCTATCTATCAATCTGTGTATAAGGATATCTATCTAACTATGTCTTTCTTTTGTTTTGCCTAACTCTGTAAGACCTGTTTCTGTTTAGTCTTCCTCCATCTCTCTTGAAAATACTGCATCAACATTGACAATTGTATCCACTCTAATACACACATACACTCATACGTACATACATACATACATACATACATACATACATACATACATACATACATACATACATACATACATACATACATACATACATACATACATACACACACACACACATACACGTACGTACGTACGTACGTACGTACGTACGTACGTACGTACGTACGTACGTACGTACGTACGTACGTACGTACATACATACATACATACATACATACATACATACATACATACATACATACATACATACATACATACATACGTACATCCATACATACGTACATGCATACATACATACATACATACATACATACATACATACATACATACATACATACATACATACATACATACATACATACA
>CM060336.1:32113259-32115759 GCA_030674155.1 Stramonita haemastoma | reverse complement strand
TATTTTTCTTTGTGTGTCTTTTGATCTCTCTTTACCTTTAATTCTCTCCCTTTAATTCAATGTCCTTTCACTCTGAGTGGATACACTGCATCCATTCTGCAGAGATGTAGGCCTATAGAAGTTTCATTACAGATTGTTTCATTTTTTTTAACTTTTGTAAGCAATACGTTATTTTGTATCATCATCATCATCATCATCATCATCATCATCATCATCATCATCATCATCATCATCATCATCATCATGAGGATGAGGATGAGGATGAGGATGAGGATAATAATAATTATTGTTATCATCATCATCATCATCATCATCATCATCATCATCATCATCATCATCATCATCATCATCATCATCATCATCATTACTTCTAGTAGTAGTAGTAGTAGTAGTAGTAGTAGTAGTAGTAGTAGTAGTAGTAGTAGTAGTAGTAGTAGTAGTAGTAGTAGTAGTAGTAGTAGTAGCAGCAGCAGCAGCAGTAACAGTAACAGCATTATTGATATCATTATTATTGGGGGGTTTTAGTTATATGATTATTTATTTTCATATGAAAGTAAGGTGTATCCCAGTTCTAAACCAACATTGAAT
The DNA here is from genome assembly GCA_030674155.1 of Stramonita haemastoma. Taxonomy (NCBI): domain Eukaryota; kingdom Metazoa; phylum Mollusca; class Gastropoda; order Neogastropoda; family Muricidae; genus Stramonita; species Stramonita haemastoma. The sequence goes on along the minus strand of CM060336.1, from coordinate 32,115,171 downwards.
GATATTTTCTTGATACATTACAGGCAAACCAGCCAGGGAGCAGAAATCAGGTAGGGGAGGGGGAGGGGGAGGGGGTGCTTGTTCGTTACCTCAGAGACAGGAGCAGGGGTTGAAGATGTCTCAGTTCAGCTGAAAGGATTTGTCTTGCAACTTCTTTTTTCTTTTTAATCTGCAATCATCTGTGCGGAACAACAGATGGAACCCACAGCATTTTTAGGGCCATAGAATTTGTATAAATAGAAGCGCCATCTTACTGCTAATAAGGTTTTTTGTGTTCTTTCTTATTTTTTTCATTTTCCATGTCCCCTTTAAAAATGTTTCAGAGTTTTTTTTACTGTTTTCTATTCATTTCGCTCTTCTGTATTTTCCTATTTAAACTGGGAGGTTTTTGCCACTGTAGTTTATATCCTTGTTGCACTTCTTATTCTTTTTTGTACTTATTCAGACTTGCTTTCAGCTGTGCAGCAAAGAGGATAACGGAGATTCCTCTGTACACACTCTGATGCAGATGTCCAGTCCCTCCGCGACCAAATCAGTCAGCAGACTGAGTGAGTAAGTCAGTGGGTGTCCTTCTCCTCTTCCTCCCCTTCCTCCCTCTCCTCCTCCTCCTCCTCCTTCTTCTTCTTCTTCTTCTTCTTCTTCTTCTTCTTCTTCTTCTTCTTCTTCTTCTTCTTCTTCTTCTTCTTCTTCTTCTTCTTCTTCTTCTTCTTCTTCTTCTTCTTCGCATTCTTCTTCGCATTCTTCTTCTTCTTCTTCTTCTTCTTCGCATTCTTCTTCTTCTTCTTCTTCTTCTTCTTCTTCTTCTTCGTCTTCTTCTTCTTCTTCTTCTTCTTCTTCTTCTTCTTCTTCTTCTTCTTCTTCTTCTTCTTTTCTTCTTCTTCTTCTTCTTCTTCTTCTTCTTCTTCTCTTCTTCTTCTTCGCATCTTCTTCTTCTTCGCATTCTTCTTCTTCTTCTTCTTTGCATTCTTCTTCTTCGCATTCTTCTTCTTCTTCTTCGCATTCTTCTTCTTCGCATTCTTCGCATTCTTCTTCTTCGCTTCTTCGCATTCTTCTTCTTCGCATTCTTCGCATTCTTCTTCTTCGCATTCTTCGCATTCTTCTTCTTCGCATTTTCTTCGCATTCTTCTTCTCTTCTTCGCTTCTTCGCATTCTTCTTCTTCGCATTCTTCTTCTTCGCATTCTTCGCATTCTTCTTCTTCGCATTCTTCTTCTTCCATTCTTCTTCTTCGCATTCTTCGCATTCCTTCTTCTTCTTCTTCTTCTTCTTCTTCTTTCTTCTTCTTCTTCTTCTTCTTCTTCTTCTTCTTCTTCTTCTTCTTCTTCGCATTCTTCTTCTTCTTCGCATTCTTTGCATTCTTTGCATTCTTCACATTGTTTGCATTCTTCTTCTTCTTCTTCTTTGCATACTTTGCATTCTTTGCATTCTTTGCATTCTTATTCTTAGCATTCTTATTCTTTGGATTCTTTTCTTGCATTCTTTGCATTCTTCTTCTTTGCATTCTTCTTCTTTGCATTCTTCTTCTTCTTCTTTGCATTCTTCGAATTCTTCTTCTTCTTCGCATTCTTTCTTTGCATTCTTCTTTGCAAATCTATTTCTTTGCAATTTTCAGGCAATTGTTCTTTGCAATTGTTTTCTTCATTCGCAATTCTTTGAAAAATATTTGCAATTCTTTTTTTCCATCTCATTCTTTTTCAAATTTGCTTCAATTTTTTTGTTTTTAATATATTGTTCTTCAATGGCAGGAAGTGTATTCTTCCTTTCCTGAAGCAAAGATACATACCTTTATTGATTTATGGTTGAACAGTTTCTCTCCTTCTATTTTATCTGTTTATGCATTGGCGTCAACAGGGGAGGCAACTCTAAGTGATATTAGACGATGGGAAAGGGCAGGTGGAAGCGGTGTGTGCACGC
>CM060336.1:32108259-32110759 GCA_030674155.1 Stramonita haemastoma | reverse complement strand
CAAGAATGGAAATGTTAAAGACTGCAATAACTACAGGACTATAGCCTTTATCTGTCGTGCAAGCAAGATCCTGCTGGTCATAATCTTATATAAGATGAAACCCCTAAAAAATACAGTTTGAACTATGAGACTGTCAGGCAGGCATCATAACAAACAGAGAAACAAATGATAGACATGTTTTTCATTGAAAGGGTGAAAAGCACGAGTAAAGAATTTTCTATCACCTTCAAAGACTATAGTAAAGCCGTTGACAGGACGAATTATCGATATCTTTTTGATACAATGACTGTATAAAATATGGCTTTCAAAACACATGGGCTCCCTAGTTTCCTCCCTTTGTGAATGCCACAAGGGCACTACCAGAAGGGAAAATCAAAAAAGTGAATTTTCAACATCTCAAAAGGAGTTAGACAAGGATGCATCCTTTCACTTCACGTTTTCAATATATTCACAGAGCAAGTAATGATAGATTGTGATTTTGAAGACGATGGTATCAAGATAGGAGGCAGACATATTACAAATCTGCGCAACGCTGATGATACAGCACTACTAGCTGACAACATCACCAACAATAATAAGAGTTTTACAAAGTAAGTGGATGAAAATGGAAGAAGAGCCGATCGGTAGGGTACGGTACGGTAGGGTACGGTAGGGTACGGTACAGTATGGTATGGTATGGTATGGTATGGTATGGTATGGTATGGTATGGTATGGTATGGTATGGTATGGTATGGTATGGTATGGTATGGTATGGTATGGTATGGTATGGTATGGTATCCTACCACATTGTATAGCAGAGTATCAAATCGTATTGTATTCATGACATCACAACGTATTGTGTGCTGTTGCTTTGTTTTTAACTGCTTCACTATTGCATTATACTTCATGCCACGACACCGTAGTGTAGTGTAGTGTAATTTTGTGTAGTGAAGTGGAGTGCATTGGAGTGTAGTGGAGTGCATTGGAGTGCAGTAGAGCGGAGTGGAGTGGAGTGGGAGTGTAATTTAGTCTAGTGTAATACATGGCACAGCAGTGTACTTTATGTAAACTGCCATACTGTACACCCCGAAGAAACATACACAAGCAAACTGGAAACCGATAGTGTAAATATGAAATAAGCACAAGATGTTTAATAAACGGTTGAAACAGAAAAGACAAAATGACCGCCCGTCAACTTTAACAACAACAAAAAAGGTAAAGATAAAGAAAGGGAGCAGGAGTGATTAAAAAAAAGAAAGATTGAAAATCTCAGCGGACTTTAATTAAGCTGACTCCTGTGAACAAACTCTCAGGGCACAAACTGCAGTAGAGACAGAGGTGTGCTGGTTTTCACCTGTACCCATCTTCTTTGTAGTGACCACTCCACACCTGGAGGTGACTCATTGACCGGTCACTCTCACTGTCGCGCCTTCCCTCACCTGTGTGCCCACACCTATCTCAGGGCAGGTAGAAATATGATTATCTGACGTTCGTCAAAAAACTGAAATGAAAATCACACCTTGACTTCACAGCTGACTGCCTGTTTGGCCATGTTGCCATATATTGAGTTGTTTTGTATTATTGTCACTACTGCCATATCCAGCTTACAAGTGCCTTTTTTTCTTCCTAATGCTACAGCAAATTTTTTTTATTAAAAATGTAGTTTCAGTTCAAATACTTTATCATTTCTCTCACATTGCTTCAACGTAAACTTTGGTGCTGATAACAAATGTTTCCATCCTTCCATGTCAAACAATTTTCTGGAAGTAGTGCTAAATGTCTTTTATTTCTTTGAAGCAAGTACCGTACAAATTCTTGAACTTATCTTTTCCTGTTTCGAAAACGTGTATGCAACTTGTTTTTATTCCAAATACTTTTTTTTGTTATCTAACTCTTTGTTCTTATCTTGTTGTTTTGTTCATCCGAGTTCTGTCTGCCTTCCCCCTCCCCCTTGAAATTAGCACCGATTGTTAAGTGGTCTTGTTTCTGCACAAGTCTTCTTCATGTGGGTTATGTGTGCTTCATCATTTCACTTGCTTCTGTGCTATGTGGACAACATAGAAGACTTATCATTCCGCATACTTCTGTGCTATGTGGACAACGTGGAAGACACATCATTTTAAACGCCACATGGTCAGACGTTGTTTTATGCCCCTTTAGCTGCTGTAGGCATTTGTGGCGTGATGGAGACTAGCTTTTTTTCAGCAGCTTCATCTTTTGTGCTCTGTTTTGATCCTGCTAGTCCGCCAGTGTCATCTGCCATCAGAACAAGAGCTTGCCGGACTAACAGAATACCCGAACAAGGTCTCTAAAACATACTGTATGGAAATCAGTGCAGTGCATCAATCCCACATCATGTGTGGAACACACACAGTCATTCCTGCATCAATCCCACATCATGTGTGGAGCACACACAGTCATTTCTGTATCAATCCCACATCATGTGTGGAGCACATACAGTCATTCCTGTATCAATCCCACATCATGTGTGGAGCATACAGTCATTTCTGTATCAATCCCA
>CM060336.1:32103259-32105759 GCA_030674155.1 Stramonita haemastoma | reverse complement strand
ACAGTTGTTTGCTTGTCTGTCTGCTCGTCTGTCTGCTTGTCCGTTTGTTTGTCTGTCTGCTTGTCGGTTTGCTTGTCTGTCTGTTTGTCTGTCTGTTTGTCTGTCTGCTTGTCTGTCTGCTTGTCCGTTTGTTTGTCTGTCTGCTTGTCTGTTTGTTTGTCTGTCTGATTGTTTGTCCACTTGTCTGTCTGCTTGTCTGTGGCCTGGCCTGTTTGAAGGTGGCATTAATGAAAACACCTGTGGCCTCTGTGCAGAGGTGTCAGTACTGACAACACCTGTTGGCCTCTATGCAGAGGTGTCAGTACTGACAACACCTGTTGGCCTCTGTGTAGAGGTGTCAGTACTGACAACACCTGTTGGCCTCTATGCAGAGGTGTCAGTACTGACAACACCTGTTGGCCTCTGTGTAGAGGTGTCAGTAATGACAACACCTGTTGGCCTCTGTGCAGAGGTGTCAGTACTGACAACACCTGTTGGCCTCTATGCAGAGGTGTCAGTACTGACAACACCTGTTGGCCTCTGTGTAGAGGTGTCAGTACTGACAACACCTGTTGGCCTCTGTGTAGAGGTGTCAGTACTGACAACACTATTTGGCCTCTGTGCAGAGGTGTCAGTACTGACAACACCTGTTGGCCTCTGTGCAGAGGTGTCAGTACTGACAACACCTGTTGGCCTCTGTGCAGAGGTGTCAGTACTGACAACACCTGTTGGCCTCTGTGCAGAGGTGTCAGTACTGACAACACCTGTTGGCCTCTGTGAAGAGGTGTCAGTACTGACAACACCTGTTGGCCTCTGTGCAGAGGTGTCAGAAATAACAATACCCGTGGCCTCTGTGCAGAGATGTCAGTAATAACAACACCCGTGACCTCTTCGCAGAGTCGTCAGTAATGAAAACACATGTGGATTCTGTGCATAGATGTCAGTAATAACAACACCCGTGGCCTCTGTGCAGAGGTGGCACTACTGAAGATTTTGCAACCAGCTTCCTCCACTCCCTACGGTCCTCCACCCTCCGTAGGAGATAGCTCCACCCAAGGCCTGTCCACTCTCTGATGTCTTCCCATCGTTTCCTCTGTCTGCCTCTTTGTCTCCCTCCTTGCACTGTTCCCTGTAAGACAGTCTTGGCCAGTACAGACGTTCGTGTGACGTGCCCTTATCTTTTTAGCGTGCGTTTTTTCACTGAAGTTGGGAGCTCTTCATATGGTCCGAGAGCATCCTTTATTCTGGTTTTCACATCTTCACTAGTGATGTGATCTCTGTATGAAATGCCACGTAGTTTGCGAAAGCATCCCATCTCCATTGCCTGTACCCTTCTTTCAATGTGTGCTATTATGGTCCATGGTCCACATGCGTACAAAAGTAAGGACATGATCAGGGAATGCATCAGTCTGATCTTGAAGCTGATGGCGATGTTCTTATCATTCCAGAGCACTTTAAGTTTGGTCATTGCAGCTGCGGTCTGGGCTATCCTGGAGAGAATTTCAGGTTTTGATCCTTTATTTGATTCTATAGCTCCCAGATATTTGAAGCTATGGACGGTCCCGGTTTTCTTGACATCTATAATTACGTCGTTGCTGATGCCATTGGCACTATTTGTCATCATCTGGGTTTTCTCTGCACTGATCTGCATGCCATAAGCTGAAGAGGCTTCATCAAGGTGATGTACCAGGCGACTAGCTCTTACTTTTCTCCAACTAGGCTGTCGATGTCTTTGGCAAAACGTAGTTTGTGATTGTCCTGCCTCCAATGCTGACTGTTCCCTCATGATTTTCAAGTGCATCAGCCATTATTCTCTCTAAGAAGATGTTGAAGAGGGAGGGAGAGAGCAGACATCCTTGGTGTACTCCAATTGTGGTTCGGAACCAATCTATGTTGTTGTTATAGTAGACTGCGCTCGTTTTCTTGTCATACAGGCATTCTATGGTTTTGATCAGGTTGGCACTGATGTTATACAACCTCATGGTTGCCAGACTCTTGTCAAACGCCTTCCTAAAGTCCACAAAGATGTGGTAAAGATCTTGTTGGTGTTGCAAGTATTTCTCACAGAGTATTCTAAGATTGAAAATTTGTTTGGTTGTGCTCCGTCCTGCTCTGAACCCTGCCTACTCTTCTTTGTTGATCCACCCAACTTGAGGCTTTAGTCTGTTCAGGAGGATTCTTGGCATCACTTTGCTTTAATGACTAATCAGGCTGATGGTACGGTAGTTTTGGCAGAGTAGTAAGTTACCTTTCTTTGAGAGAGAGATAATCAGGGGCTGTGTCCAAAAGTGTTGGCCACTCCCCTGTCTCCCAGATCTTATTGCAGATATTAACACCTCTATCGTGGTCTCTCCTCCTCCTTATTCCATTATCCCCGAAATAAAAAGCATCATAAAGGATTTATTCTTATTTGTCGGTATTGTAAACAAATGAATTATCTGTGGGTGAGTGGGTGAGTGCGCGCGCGCGTGCGTGCGTGCGTGCGTGCGCGCGCGCGTGTGTCTGTGTGTGTATGTGTGTG
>CM060336.1:32093259-32098259 GCA_030674155.1 Stramonita haemastoma | reverse complement strand
ACAAGATTTAACGTGTGCGCAAGATGTTCTGCGTGCGTTCGCACATGGGCCTCGGTTTATAGTCTCATCCAAAGTTTTTGCGTGCCGAAGTTTTTTCGTTTTTGGCTAAACCTCCTAGGTTCATCTGGTGAGATGTTTGCCCGTGTGGTGTTCCAGTTTGTGTTGTATACACACTGATAAAATCTAACTGAAATGAAGCCCACACGCGGATTTGTGTACGTTGAAAAACACTTCACAACTATTAGAGTCAGCACCTTAGGTCTGTGGTCATTAAAAGATGGACGTTTGTTATTCTTTGGAACTGGACTCGTTTTTTCTCCATATAGTGGATTTTTCAAAACCAGGAAAAAAGGACATTAAAAACACAACGGCTGGCTCAGTAAACGATCTCAATAACTAACTACTCACACCATTCACGACAACAGCCCTTTTTCACATTCTACTGTTCAAGCATCCCCTCCATCTATAGTGGTTAACATCATCCACAGTCATCCTCCTCACAGGCATTGTTTTGTAGATCAGCAGAAACACCAAGTTCAGTTTGGAATCCTCCATTTCAAGTAGTCAAGAGAATGCATTGAGTGTCCTCATACCTAGCAAGTTCTGATGCTGCTCATTGATCACTGATCTGATGTCAATTTTTTCTTTTTTTTTCTTTTTGTCTACGCAACTCCTATGGCCCCCTCCCACCATTCTCACTGTTCCCATTGAGACTGTTCTTCGACCTTTCTTTTGTAAATCAGTACTCTCCTCAGTATAGTCTCCACTTTTTCTCCCTGAACAGTATCACATCTCTTAGAGACCAATCCAATCCAATCCAATTATGTTGCTTAGAGCCCCGCCGACCGCACAGGCCATATCGGGGCTGTCACATCGTCACATTTTAAAACTCGTATTAAAAGTGTGCGACTATGTACAGTTTTAAACGGGGTATAAAACCAACTAGAACGATTATTCCATTCATAAAGAGACAATTTGAGTGTTGTTGGCTTATTATTGGAGACAGTTTCCCTATGTTTGACCTTTTTTTTTGTTTTTGTTGTGTTTTTTTATGGGGGGGGGGGGGGGGGCTATATTCCTTTCTGGACAGAAAGAAAAGAGTCATGAGCAACATCAGTGATTTCATCATTGCTGTTCTCCATGACTGGGCCACACACATTGGCTGAATGATGACGTCACCCTCAATGACAGTAGCAGAGAAGATGTGAGCGATGATGTCACCCTCAATGACATCGTCACACTAAGCAGATGTGTGGTGACGTCATCCTCGATGATTTAGCCACACAAAGCAGCTGACTGGTGGCGTCACCCTCGGTGACTTAGCCACAGAGAAGCTGAGTGATGACGTCATTCTCAATGACTTGAACACACAGAAGAGCAAAGTAATTACGTCACTCAAAGACTTATTCACACAAAGAAGCTGAGTGCTGGCTGTCCTTACAGATTTCTCTGCCTGAAATTCGGGCTGCTGTCCCCGGGGAGAGCTCGTCCCACAAAAACAGCATCACCCATTACTTATTTTCTTTTCCTATCTGCAAGTGTATTTGTTTCCCTATCATAGCAACTTTTTTCTACAGAATTTCGTCAGGGATAGCTCTTTTGTTACCGTGCCTTCTTTTGTGTGCGCTAAATGCGGGTTGCACACTGGAAGGAGCTTCATTTATCGTCTCATCCAAAAGACTAGCACCTAGACCACCATTCATGGTCTAGTGGATGGGAAAAAAGTTTCGGACACAAACGGGGATTTATTTATTTATTTATTTTATTTTATTTATTTATTGTTTGATATCGAGGATAACAGAATAAGCAATTTTGTGCTTTTTTTCATCCGGTCCCCGTGTGTATGCAGTTTTGTAGATATTGTCATCCGTTGCCTCATCATACAACCAAACACTTTAACTACAACCACACAGCTGCAAGGGCCAAACCGAAAGTCCTCTGGAAAGACAAGAACATCGCCAACAAGTTCAAGATCAGACTAATGTGCTCCCTGATTATGTCCATAAAGATTTTTGAACGCATGTGAAACGTGGACCATAACAGCAAACGTTGAGAGAAGGACACAGGCCATGGAGATGCTTTTGCAAACTTCTTGGTATCTCATACAGAGACCACATAACTAACGAGGAAGTGAAAACCAGAATCGAAAATGGCTATGGGCCAAATAAAGAGCTTCTCAATTCAGTGAAAAAACAAAATCTGAAGAGGTGTGGGTACTTCACATGAACATCTGAACTGGCCAAGATTGTCTAACAGGAAACGGTACAAGGAGGGTGACAAGCATTGCTTTGTAGATCAGCTGTTTGTGTGCTTTGTCCATCTTTTGATGTTTTTGTGCTAATGTGTAGGGGTGGGATAGCTCAAAGGTTAGGGTGCTCGCTTTCCCCGAGTCAAGTTAAGCAGCGTCGAGCGTGGTTACCAGTTGGATGGGTGACAGTTTGCGCGCCTTGGCTTCAGTATAGTCCCCCCCCCCCCCCCAGTTCACCCAACTGCAAATGAATACCTGCCCTCTTTAGGGTCAGCGAAGGTAAAGCAGCGAGGGAGAAGAGATGGGCACCACCCTCAATATGCTGGCCCCTAGAGAAGCTGAGGTCTTAGATGCCTCGCTCCTCTACGACCGCCTAGGTTATGGAACACCTTTACCTTTAGTGCTGATATTCAAATATTGTATTATGGTGTTTTTCTCCGATAGATATTTTTTATTTGGTGTTTTCTGTGTATGGCTTGGAACAGATGTGAATTTCTGTAGTTGTTGTATGATAAAGTATTTGAATTGGATTAAATTGAATACATCAACTAAATATTAAGGAACATGAATGGTGTGTACATGTTGTTGAATTGAAATTCTACTATGTGGGCACATTAGGGCATAATTGTATGAGTGCTGTGATTTTACAGTAGTAAGTTTAGGACTGCCTTAAGTAATGCTAATGTTTTGGCTGCTTTGTTTAGCTTATGATGTGTGAGTACTAATGTTCAGATAATGTGTTGTGGTGTTTTTCTCTGATAAAAAGGTAACGGTAAGGTAAATTGAATACGTCAACAGAATACTAAGGGACATATATATACTTTTTTAATTTATTCTTTTATATCCAGGATAATGGAATAAGCACTCGTGTGCTTTTTTACATCCAGTCCCCGTGTGTATACAGTTTTGTAAATCTTATCGTCTATTCCCATCAGCACACAGTGGCCTACTCTTACGAAAAGCGGAACAGGATTTAACGTGTGCGCAAGATGTTCTTCGTGCGTTCGCACACGGGGCCTCGGTTTATAGTTTCATCCGAAGGACTTTTGGGGAGAGTGAAGTCAGTACTGATGTTAACTCCAGGAGAAAAATTTCCTCGAACGGGAATCGAACCCGGGTCGTCAAATTGCGAGCCCAATTGCGAGCGCAATGTTCTGACTACTAGGCTATCCCGTCCCCCTGGTATGGTTTGTACGTGTTGTTGTATTGAAATTCTACTGTGTTGACTTGTTAAGGCAAAATGGAATGCATCGAAATAAGACTAAGGGACATGTATGGTGTGTACGTGTTGTTGTATTGATATACTATTGTATGAACGCAAAAGGGCAAAATGGAATACGTCAACAGAATATTAAGGAACAGTGTGTTGTGTGCACATGCTGCTGCACTGTCTGTGTTTCTGACGTTCATTTTCAGAGTGTGAATATTGCCTGCCTTTCTTCTTTCCTGCCTGTAGAAAGCCTGTCTGTGGTTCCAGACACAGGGCACCATTCCATCCCATCCCATCCCATCCCATCCCATCCCTATCCATCCCATCCCATCCCTACCCATCTCATTCTATTCCAGCCTATGGAGAATTCTGTTCACGTTTGTCTGCGCCACCTTCTGCCTTTGGCTTTTTAATATTAAAAGCTGGCGTGCAAAATTTGTAAAGGAATTCCATTTTTTCCTATGAAATCCCCCCCCCCCTTCTCTCTCTCTCTCTCTCCTCTCTCTCCTCTCTCTCTCTCTCCTCTCTCTCTCTCTCTCTCTCTCTCTCTCTCTCTCTCCTCTCTCTCTCTCTCTCTCTCTCTCTCTCTCTCTCTCTCTTAGCTTACATACATACGATTTGTTCTCTCAATTCCTTCTCACTCACTTTTCCAAGTTTTTTTTTACTCCCCCCCCCCTTTCCCTCCTTTCTTTACTCTCACACCTTTTCCTCCTACTTTCCTGCTTTCGTCATCCGCCAACTTGTCCACTAACGGCGCATGCGCAGTGGTTTAAGTTGTTGATGGGCAGATGATACCCCTCACTTCGTCAGACCAACAAGTTGACCGGAGGATTTCACTGTTTGCAGAGAAATAAAGTGGATAGAGGGGCGGTGTCCGGGAATGAAGTTTCTCCTGCCTTTTGCTTTAACCCCTGGTCAATTCTATCTATTGTTTGCCCTGGGAATATAGAAACGCTTGTCAATACAAACAACCGATGTCTGTCTATGACATGCACGTACTGACAGTTCTATGAAGGTGGCATCAGTAGTGTCAGCTTCAGTTCCTCAAGCAGGTCTTTGCAGTGGGAAAATACCATCTGTAGTAGTGCATTCTCAGTGTCTCATTTGACTCCTTCCGTTGAATTCCCTGAGGAAGTATTGGGAACGTTATTCTTTCGTTATGTCCTGGGTAAACTATGGGGGAACCCATGCCATACTGGGCACTGTTTTGCATACTGGGTATGTTGTTGTTGTCGGTTCCCCCAATCATGACTGGCCGACCCTTTAATGAATGGAATGGAGATTGATAGGACAGAACATAACATTTTAGTTTGCTGGTGGTACCAGGGTACAAAATGTAGGGTATGAAATTTCTGTTGATAAAGCAGTCATTAACTCTCCTTGACTGGTTTAGAAAAGTTTCAGTTTTGCCCGCAACACTACAAACATTCAGCACATTGCCCACAAACTACTAACATTCATTGACATTTCCCACAAACACTACAAACATTCAGTGCATTGCCCACAACACTACAGACATTCAGTGCATTGCCCACAACACTA
>CM060336.1:32085759-32088259 GCA_030674155.1 Stramonita haemastoma | reverse complement strand
TGTGTGTGTGTGTGTGTGTGTGTGTGTGTGTGTGTAGTTGTGTGTGTGTGTGTGTGTGTGTGTGTGTGCGCGCGCGCGCACGTGTGTGTGTATGTGTGTGTGTTATTATTATTTTTTATTCTTTTATATCGAGGATACTGGAATAAGCACTCGTGTGCTTTTTTACATCCAGTCCCTGTGTGTATGCAGTTTTGTAAATCTTGTCATCTGTTCCCACCGGCACACGATGGCCTACTCTTACGAAAAGCGTGTGCGCAAGATGTGTGTGTGTGTGTGTGTGTGTGTGTGTGTGTGTGTGTGTGTGTGTGTGTGTGTGTGTGTGTGTGTGTGTGTGTGTGTGTGTGTGATTTTTATTTTTAAGTTATTTCGGAATGTTTAAACCCAATAATTATGGAATTTAGCTGTCTTGAGTCTTTTGAGATTATGATTCGTATCAAAATATCTGTCAGTATTGTCATTGCACTTCATGGGAGGATTAAAGTGTTTTTGTCTTGACTTCACTTGACTTGACTTGACTTAACTTGACTGAGTGCTTGATGTAAAAAAAAAAAGCCATGATATGAGCCTTTTCCTCTTCCTCAATAAAAAATAACTATTCATTGATTCATTGATTCATTCATTGATTCATTGATTGATTCATTCATTCATTTGTTCGTTCGTTTATTCATGTATTCGTTATCTACCTTTCCATATCCTCTCTCTCTCTCTCTCTCTCTCTCTCTCTCTCTCTCTCTCTCTCTCTCTCTCTCCTCTCTCTCTCTCTCTCTCTCTCTCTCTGATCATCATCGTCGTCGTCGTCGTCGTTGTTGTCATCATTACTATCTTCTTCTTTTTTTTTGGTCTGTCTGTCCGTCTATCTGTCTGTCAATTTATTTGTTTGTTTGTTTGTTTCTGTTTGCTTGTCTTTTGGGGCGTCCTTCTTTATTTTCTTCTGTCCTTCCCCCCCCCCCCCCCCCCCCCCCTTCTTTTTGGTTTTTTCTCCATTTTTTTTCTTTTTTTCCTGCTTGCTTTATTTTCTCTTTCTTTCTTTCTTCGTGTGCTTTTTCTCTCGTTCTTTCTTTCTTTGTTTTTCTTTCTTTATTCATTTCTTTTTCGTTCTTTCTTTTCTCTACTTATTTTTCTCTTTTTTCCTTGCATTCTCTGATTCTTTCTTTCCGTCTTTCTATTTCTTCTTTTTTTAAAATTCTTTATCTATTTCTTGTTTTCTTTCTTTTCTTTTCTTTCGTTATTTTCCTCTTTTCTATTGTTGTATTCCTTGTTTCTTTCTCTCCGTCGTTCTATTTCTTTCTTTTCTTTTCTTTTTTGTTTTTTGATTCTTTTTCTATTTTTTTGTTTTCTTTTCTTTCCTTTCTTTTCATTTTATTATTTTCATCTTTTTTTCTTGCATTTATTCTTTCTTTCTTTGCGTCGTTTTATTTCATCCTTAGATTTTTTGGTCTTTATCTACTTTGTTTTCTTTCTTTCTGTTTTCTCGTCATTTCCCGGTTGTTGTTTTTTATTGCATTCATTGCTTCTTTCTTTCTGTCTGTCTTCCTTTCTGTCATTCTTTCTTTCTTTCTTTCTGTCTTCCTTTCTTTTTGTAGTTCTATTTTTGTTTGTTTCTTTCTTTCTTTCGTTTTCTTTATTTATTTCTTTCGTTTTCTTTATTTCTTTCTTTCGTTTTCTTTCTTTCGTTTGTTCGTTTCTTTCGTTCTGTCTTTCCATTTTTCTTTCTGTCTTTCTATCTTTTTTGTTTTGTGTGTTGTTGGTTTTTTAAAAAAAACATTTTTCTTGTCTTCTTTCTTTCTCTTTCCTAAAATTTGTTCTTACTTTTTTTGGGTTTCTTTTTTGCTTGCTTCTTTTGTTGTTCTCTTTTTCTCTGTCTGTCTTTTTTTTGTTCTTTCTTTTTTGTTTTTTTCTTTTTTCCATGTCTGTGTTGTTGGGTTTTTTTTTGTTTCTTTCTTTCATTCTCTCTTTCTTTGTTTTTTTGTTTCTTTTTCTCTCTTTTTGTCTTTCTTTTTCTCTTTCTTTTTTTCTTTCTTTTGTTTTTGCTTTCTTTTCTTTCTCTCTGTCTGTCTTCCTTTCTTTTTTCTTTCTTCATTACTTTCTTTCTTTCTATCTTTCTTCCTTTCTTTTTATTTTTCTATTTTTGTTTGTTTCTTTCTATCGTTTTCTTTCTTCCTTTCTTTCTGTAGTTTTCTTTCTGTCTTTCTTTCGTTTTATTTCTTTCTTTCTTTCGTTCTGTCTGTCTTTCCATTTTTCTTTCTGTCTTTCTATCTTTGTTTTGTTTTGTGTGTTGTTGGTTTTTGAAAAAACATATTAAATTTTCTTGTCTTCTTCCTTTCTTTTTCCTAAATTTGTTCTCACTTTTTTTTGTTTCTTTTTCGCTTGCTTCTTTTGTTTTTTTCTTTTTCTCGTCTCTCTTTTTCTTTTTTTCATGTCTGTATTTTTTTTATTTCTTTCTTTCTTTCTCTCTTTCTTTGTTCTTTTGTTTCTTTTTCTCTCTTTTTGTCTTTCTTTT
>CM060336.1:32075759-32080759 GCA_030674155.1 Stramonita haemastoma | reverse complement strand
AAGATGAAGGTTACAGCCCTGGCACAGTCTATCTATCCTCTTCCTTATGACCTACTCTTTTCACCAAATGTCCCCACACTGTTAAACAAACCCGCATTTCTTTACCTTACCAACAAATCTCTTACTGTGTTTGCTCACAGGTATTTGGGTGTCTATTACTGAGAATGACCATTAGCAACTCTGTGGGTATCCATCATCACTGTCGATGTCCCAAGCTGGTTTGCTAAAACAGCCCCCGCTAATGATCTGTCTTCTCAGAAAGACTAGGAGTCAGGACAGCACTCCCCACCACATCTAGCCTGCAGGAGGCTGTTGGAAAATTTCTGCTGGGGGTTAAATTTAGAGTGGGGGATTTTTGTTTAGCTCTCTGGAGGCTCGAAGTAGCTTCAGGCTGTTTGTCCTTCCTTGCCAGTAGTGAGTTCTGTCATCAGATGATTGTAGTCAGATACGTCGATACTGACTAATGCTTTTTTTGGCCTGCAGCCATGTGTGCAGGCATTGTCCAGCTAGCTTTCTGATATCTTCTCTTTTAAAACAGCTGTATTTGAATATGACCTGAGGTTTCAACTGTTAAGTAACAGATTTATGGGAAGTTCTGTGTAGTGTGCGGGTTTGTGCGCGCGCGCGCGCGCGCGCACGTACGTGTGTGTGTGTGTGTGTGTGTGGGTGTGGGTGTGTGTGTGTGTGTGTGTGTAAGCACGTGCGCGCGCGACTATGTCTGTCTCTGTGAATTTGATGATATGTGTATTCGAGCATGCATATTTGTTGAAGCAATTTTGACATGAGCATTTGTGTGTGTGTGTGTGTGTGTGTGTGTGTGTGTGTGTGTGTGTGTGTGTGTGTGTGTGTGTGTGTGTGTGTGTGTGTGTGTGTGTGTGGAAAGAGAGAGAAAGAGACAGAGACAGAGAATAAGAGACAGAGACAGACAGACAGAGAGAGAGAGAGACAGACGGAAACAACCCACCTTGAAAGCAAAGAAAGGAAAAGAAAAGAGGGTAGACTATATCGTTGAAAGAGTCAGGTATACCGGCAGGGCAGAGCGGCAGGAAGGGCAGTGGCTGCTAATGCCCTGGTTGCTGTGGCTTCAGGACACAGGCAAGCAAGGGCTGTGGGTGCAGTTCACTTTGCTCTGTCATTAGCACGAGGCTGCCTGTGCCTGATTAGCACCGATGTCACTGCCCACCGACCGCCGAGGGCAGTCCGTCAGTCCGTCAGTCCGTCAGTCCCGTCAGTCTGTCAGTCCGTCAGTCCCGTCAGTCCCGTCAGTCCGTCAGTCCGTCAGTCCGTCAGTCCCGTCAGTCCGTCAGTCCGTCAGTCAGTCAGTCAGTCAATCCGTCAGTCCGTCAGTCAGTCAGTCCCGTCAGTCCGTCAGTCTGTCAGTCCGTCAGTCCGTCAGTCTGTCAGTCCGTCAGTTCGTCAGTCCGTCAGTCTGTCAGTCCGTCAGTTCGTCAGTCCGTCAGTCTGTCAGTCCGTCAGTCCGTCAGTGTGTCAGTCCGTTAGTCTGTCAGTCAGCGTCTTAGCATTGGCAGAGGATGCTTTGTGTCGGAGGTCAGACATATTACCAACACGCCATTAGTGTCAGCATCACCTGACAATGGTCAGGCTGGAGTGTGCTATCCGTCTATTAAGGACAAATACACATTGTTATCAATGCTTTTGGGTCATCAGGGTCAAGGGTGAATGAGAGAGAGAGATGGAGAGAGAGAGGGAGGGAGAGATAGGGGTGAAAGAGAGAGAAAGGGGGGAGGGAGGGAGGGAGGAGAGAGAGAGGAGAGGAGAGGAGAGAGAGGAGAGAGAGAGGGAGAGAGAGAGAGAGAGAGAGAGAGGAGAGAGAGAGAGAGAGGAGAGAGAGAGAAGAGAGAGAGAGAGAGAGAGAGAGGAGAAGAGAGAGAGAGAGAGAGAGAGAGAGAGAGAGAGGAGAGAGAGAGAGAAAGAGAAAGAGAAAGAGAAAGAGAGAGAGAGTTTGCACGTGCGACCAGACTGTTTTCGCCCTCAATTAAGGTAGCCACATTCCAAATTCAGAGATGATGTTTAAACACCCCAGTGTGCATACATATATATTTAAAGACATATATTTTGTGTCATCTGTTCTTACCAACATGAATGGATTACATTTCATAAAGGCAGAAAGGTTCTACGTGTGCGCAAGATGTTCTGCGTACATTCCCACATGGGACCTCCTTAATAATCTCATCTGAGGGACTCTTGGGGGAGTGGAATAGGTACTGATCTTAGCTATAGGAGACGAATCGCCTTGAACTTTCTTCTTGGTGATGCCTCATACCTAGGCTCAATCCAGGGCCCTCAAATCGCAAGCACATCTTTCTAACCACTAGGCTGTCCCACCCCCACAATTGTGTTTCAAAACACACACACCCGCGATATGTGTAATAACAAAAATTAGATTTGAAGCTTGTTTTAAGAATTTTTGGAAACAAAACAGCAGCAACAAAGAAAATACAAAGCAAAGACAATTAGATTGCTGTCATTATTGAATCAAGCGCAAAAAAAGGTTAAAGTGCATCCCAAATCAAGCTGTTTATTACAATGTTCATTCAATGTTGTAAAAACGGAAATGACGTTAAATCTGTTTGAGAGAGAGAGAGAGAGAGAGAGAGAGAGAGGAGAGAGAGAGAGAGAGAGAGAGAGAGAGAGAGAGAGAGAGAGAGAGAGAGGAGAGAGAGAGGGGGGGGGGGAGGATAGACAAACAGACAGAGACAAACAGAGAGACCGAAACAGAAACAAAGACAGAGGAACAGCTACATGTCTGTGCTCATGACAATTTCTAATAGTCTATTGCTTGCTTGCTTGCTTGCTTGCTTGCTTGCTTGCTTGCTTGCTTACACACACACACACACACACACACACACACACACACACACACACACACACACACACACACACACACACACACACACAGAGCCTTTTCTACCCATATAATTCATGTTTCACCCCCCCCCCCCCCCCCCCCACTTGACTCATGATATGTACCATTCTCTCTGTACACTGGCTCTGCTTGTACTGTATGCCATTTCCATCACTAAAGGTTTTTTCTGCGTGAAATTTAGGCTACCCCCTCCCCTTCCCGAGAAAGAGTGACAATCCACTAGAACAACAGTAGACACATTTCTTTGTACTCCTTAGGAATTCCTTTGAAAGTGACTTGAATTAAGAATTTTTCCCAGAAACAATTCTCTCTTATTGTTTTCTTAACTTACTTGTTCTTCAGCCGTGTTGTTTAGAGAAGTTCGCTTTATTGTCTTATCCAAAAGACTAGCAAACAGGCCACCACACGTGGTCAAATGATTTTTTAAAAAGCAACCACAAAAAAAGAAAAGATTAGCCAGGACTTGAAATAGCGACTTTTGGCTTTGTAGATAGGCCTATAATTATGTTTTACAGCAAAGCAACTGATTCCTACTGTGTCAAGAACGTCAACTTTCGTCAGAGTGCTGCTAGGCATTCAGCAGTTCTTTCTTCTTGCCAGGTTTTCTTCTTATTCTATCCTCTGATATCCAGTTGCTTCCTTTTCCAACACCCTCTTCCTCCCCTCACTGCCCTCTCAAAGACTTTCTGAAGCCCTCAAAGAGAGAGAGAACGCATGCCATTAGGGAGGAGACAGACAGAGTGGGGGTGAGGGTGGGGGGTGTCACTGTGGAGATGTCACTGTGCAGATGTCACTGTGCAGATGTCACTGTGCAGATGTCACTGTGTCACTGTGGAGATGTCACTGTGGAGATGTCACTGTAGAGATGTCACTGTAGAGATGTCACTGTGGAGATGTCACTGTGGAGATGTCACTGTGGAGATGTCACTGTGGAGATGTCACTGTGGAGATGTCACTGTGGAGATGTCACAGTGGAGGTGTCACTGTGGAGATGTCACTGTGGAGATGTCACTGTGGAGATGTCACTGTGGAGATGTCACTGTAGGGTTCAGCACGCCAAACTCCGCCTCCGAGGTGAGATGGACATGGCTGAAAGGTTAATTCACGGCCCAGACTGAAGAGCACTGTTTGGCTGTCAACGCTTAGCTTTCAACAGAAGTGTTTTTTAAAGTTTTATTTTATTATTTCACGGCTGTAGTTTCACATGCTCAGAGCTAATGTATCAAAGTATTATATTCCAACACATTACAAACTGTTTCACATGCTCAGAGCTTATGTATCAAAGTATTATATTTCAACAAATTACAAACTGCTCATGGCCCCAACAAAAATTGCCAAAACGTCTCCCACCATTTTTTCTTCAATGTTCCCAGTGAGGGTCTACAGCAAGGGGAGCCATCCGCGTACTCTACACCTGACCTGGGCCACCTGTAGTCTGCTTCACTGCCTGTATCACCAAACGACTGCAAGACAGTGCCATTCTAATCTATTAATCAACCAATCAACCAATCAATCAGTCAATGTTATCATTATGGAAATGAAAGCTTCCAGTCTACATTCAGTGCAGGACACAGCAGGGCAACAGTAATGATGAGTGTTCTCAGTGACTTGCTCCTGGCATGACTGAAAAAAACATTTCTCTTCTTTTTCTTTTTTTTTCTTTTTTTGCTGCATCATCTTCTGTAACGTCCCCGTCCGTCTGTTCCCACGCCGCTCATTTCAATCTCCCCGCCACAGCCATACCCAGATTCGTTGTGTCTCATCCTCAGGGTCGGGAGTCCACAGGGAGCTCATCAATGTTAGGCCGCCGTGGGGTTACCAGCCAGAGGGGCCCTGCACATCTGCTGGGTCACTTTGGTGGTGTTCGGTGGTGCCTGTTCTGAGCTAACATACTCAGAACACCACCTACTAAGCCCCCTACTAACGACAGTATTAGCTCAGTCGTGGAGCCAGAATGACTGAGTCACCCACCTGAGGTGGCGACCACCATAACGTCCCTCCAACGACTGTCCACCCGCGAACCTCCAGCCCCAAAGGCTTTGACACAAACTCACCACAGGCAAATAAGTGTAGGGGGAAACCGAATCTGAGGTCACCATGAGTCCAAAGCAAC
>CM060336.1:32068259-32073259 GCA_030674155.1 Stramonita haemastoma | reverse complement strand
CGACGATGGCTGTGTTGTTGTGGTTGTTGTTCACCCTGTGCCCAGATTAGGGGAGGGATGGTCGGTAACAATGCCTATTACAGCAACAGATCAAGCTCCTGTGCCCGTGACACACTGCTCCTTCAGCCCGTGAAGGGGGGAGGGAGGGAGGAAGAAGGGGTGATGACCGTGCTACTAATGACAAATTGTCATCATTATCCTCATTATCGTCGTTATTCTCGTCACTTTCATCATCATTATCAGCCGTGGCGGCAGCAGCGACAACAAGAAGAACAGTAACTGCAGCAACTGTGTCACACACAACAAGCGATTTCTATCAGAGGATTGATATTTCGAATCAAATGTTGGACATTTTAAGGTTTCTGTCTGTCTGTCTGTCTGTCTGTCTGTCTGTCTGTCTGTCTGTCTGTCTGTCTGTCTGTCTGTCTGTCTGTCTGTCTGTCTGTCTGTCTGTCTGTCTGTCTGTCTCTCTCTCTCTCTCTCTCTCTCTCTCTCTCTCTCTCTCTCTCTCTCTCTCTCTCTCTCTCTCTCTCTCTCTCTCTCTCTCTCTCTCTCTCTCTCTCTCTCTCTATCTATCTAACTAACTAACTAACTAACTAACTAAACCAACTAACGTGTCTACAACTAACAATCTAACTAACTAGCTAAATCACTAACTCAGTAACTAACTAAGGAACTAACTAAAGTAAGTAACTTACTAAGTAGGTAACTTAGTAACTAAGTAAGTAACTAACCAACTAACTAACCAACCAACCAACTAACTAACTAACTAACCAGCTAGATAACTAACTAGCTAGCTAAGTAGCTAACTCACTCACTCACCCACTCATTCATTTACTAACTAACCACTAACTAACTAACAAAGCAGCAAACAAAATAGCTAATTAACCTACTGGCTAGCAGGCTACGAGCTATCTAAAAAAACGGAGACTTGTCTGACCAACTGACTGTCTGAATGGTTAACTTTGCAGCTAAAAAATATAAATACAAAGTATTCAAGTCAAGTCAGAAAAAATTTAATCATACCATGAAGGGCAGTTACAATACTGACAGGCATATTGATACGAATCATTATCTCAGAAAACACAAGATGGCTACATTTCATAATTGTTCAAACATTCCAAAATAACTTCAAATAAAAAATATCACAAACACATACACACGCACACAAGCAATACACTACGTGCGCGCGTGCACACACACCAGTATAGGAATACAATATTTTTAAGACCATAAACTAGAAGAGACATATAAACTATCATTCACGCATGTACAGACGCAGTCACACACGCATGCGCAAATGCACGCACGCATGCACGCGTGCGCGCACACACACACAGACACACACACAGACACACACACACACACACACATACACACACACACACACACACACACACACACACACACACACACACACACACACACACACACACACACACACACACACACACACACACACACCAATGATTGCAATGTTACGAAACAATTGGCCAGAAAAGACACATGAACTTACAAACAATTTTTTTAAGCAATAAAGTATACGATTACTTAACAAATCCACCAGCAACAAACTAACACCTTAAAAAAATACATACATAAACACAATGCTAAACGAAAAACGGTTGCAGTCAAAGACAGCGGGCAAAGATTCAAATGAAAATAATAGAAAAAAAAAAGAGTCGGAACTTTGGCTTTAATCTTTGGCTGGCAGACATAATCACCAACTCCTCTGTGCAATGTAGACTGTTTATGAGGCAGAACTGAGAGTCCATAGATGCAGACAAAGTCATAGTGTTGCGTGCTTTACAACCGCCCAAGTGGTGTTTTCCTTCTTCTTCTACAAAAAAAAAACCTCAGTAGATTTCATGATCAACAGAATGGTTTCCCATTAAGAACATTACATCAAAAAAGAATTGCCTGCATCTTGAAAATCCTTCCATTTATCCAAATTTCATCTCCCTTCCCCACCCCCCTTTCCTCTCTGTGTCCTTGTGTCCCCCACCTCACCCTCTCTCTCTCTCTCTCTCTCTCTCTCTCTCCTCTCTCTCTCTCTCTCTCTCTCTCTCTCTCTCTCTCTCTTTTGTTTATTTGTTTTTTTTTGTTGTTTTTTGTTTGTTTTTTGCCAGATAGATGGCTTGATGAAAAAAAAGCAAATTCATTGCTTACTCTATGTACCATCTGGAAATAAAATTTTGATTTGATTTGAAATTTTGATTTGATCTCTCTCTCTCTCTCCTCTCTCTCTCTCTCTCTCTCTCTCTCTCTCTCTCTCTCTCTCTCTCTCTCTCTCTCTCTCTCTCTCTCTCTCTCTCTCTCTCTCTCTCTCTCTCTCTCTCTCTCTCTCTCTCTGCGGGGGCGGATAGCCTAGTGGTCAGAACATTGCGCTGGCAATTTGAAGACCCGGGTTCGAGTCCGGTCGAGGAAATTTTCTTCCTGGAGTTAACATCAGTGCTGACTCCACTCTCCCCCAAAAGTCCTTCGGATGAGACTTTAAACCGAGGCCCCGTGTGCGAACGCACGCAGAACATCTTGCGCACACGTTAAATCCTGTTCCGCTTTTCGTAAGAGTAGGCCATCGTGTGCCGGTGGGAACAGATGACAAGATTTACAAAACTGCATACACACGGGGACCGGATGAAAAAAAAGCACATGATTGCTTATTCTGTTATCCTCGATATAAAAGAATAAAATAAATCTCTCTCTCTCTCTCTCTCTCTCTCTCTCTCTCTCTCTCTCTCTCTCTCTCTCTCTCTCTCTCTCTCTCTCTCTCTCTCTCCTCTCTCTCTCTCTCTCTCTCTCTCTCGTGAGTTTTATGGTGTTATAAACGTTTTTGTTGTCCTACTACTTCATATAAGAAGCATACTATCACAACCACCTTATGGTCGTAATCCTTACGGATATAATCATAAAGAGTGTTGATGGTGTTGGTGTTGTGAGAATTATCAAGATTTTTGGCTTGTCAATGAAAAGAATCTCTCTCTCTCTCTCTCTCTCCTCCTCTCTCTCTCCTCTCTCTCTCTCCTCTCTCTCTCTCTCTCTCTCTCTCTCTCTCTCTCTCTCCTCTCTCTCTCTCTCTCTCTCTCTCTCTCTCTCTCTAATTATTAGCGCTTCTTTTTTATATAAAAATTATCCTTTGATTCTTACTTCTTGTTTTCGTTTCTGAATGAGTGCATTGTTTAATACCTTATTATTGTATTTCTGTCTATATTTCCTAACTGTTGTTCGCTACTTTGTATGGATTTTTGCTTTTGGTATTTGAATCATTGTTACTGCTGTTGTTTAGTCAGAGTTTGGTTTTTATTTATCTTGATCGTATCCCTGATAAGGGCGGAGACTGGATGTAAAAAAAACACGAGTGGTTATTTATTATCCTTGAAATAAAAGAATTTGCCTTGCCTTGCCTTGTCTTTCTATTATCGAAGAGGGATTTATTCTGTGCAAGAGCTAAAGCGGAGTTGTCCATGAAAGTCTTTTGCTGCTTTGAAGAGACAAGAGTTCACTGGTAGAACTCAAAGGATTTGGAGACGGAGGAAAGCTCCTCTCTCTCCGCTACAGATAACCTCATTAGCTTTGTTTGCACTGTCTCTGCTTCTCTGTGTCACCCGCCTTTATTTTATACACCTCATTTTTGTTTTGTGTGCTACCTACCCACAATCTTGCCACACCTTTTTATTTTTAAATTACAATTTCGTTCAGTGTAATATTTTTTCAGCTTCCATGGCATCAGAATGACGACAAAAAAAAAACACAGAATAAAACTGCAAGGGAAAAATTCTGGAGAATCTGTGAGCTTATTTGTAGATTTTGAAATGTACCAGAAAAAAAAAAAGATATGGCGTGTTGTGCTCTTCTGTTTCTTTTGAAGTAAAATGAGTTTTTTTCAAAGCAAAGATAGATATAAACCTGTATTCATATATCATGTTCCACTTCTCTTCTATCAATAAAAAGATCTGTAACAATATTTGAATCCATACGGAAGTAAGGTTATGTATTTTTTTTAATAAACATTTACATATTGGTGGATGTTTATCTCGAGAGGGATTCTTACAGAAGTGAACTTCACCAGAATACAATTCTACAAAGCAGAGAGAATTTGAGATGATTCAAGAACCACTGCTTGCTGTATCCAACGCTTCTTCTTCAGGAATACTTGTTTTTCTTTTCGGGTCACGCACACACGCACACACATACACACACGCGCACGTACACACACGTACACACACAAACGCGCACGCACACACACATACACACATACACGTACACACCCGCATACACACATACACACACAAACGCGCGCACACACACACACACACACACACACAAACACACACACACGTGCGCGCGCGCGCATACAGACACACACGTAAACACCCGCATATTCACACACCCGCATACACCCGCATACACACACTCACACGTACACCCCCCCCCCCTCCACGCCCGCATACACACACACACTTAACATCTACAATTCTGCACAGGTTAAGACCATTAATGTGTTTTTTTCATCTGTAACTTGACAGGCAGACGATTTTGCCATTCAGGGACTGTGCCCATAACGCCCACAAATAAAATTAAAAATCTGAATGCTCTATGGAGGCGGCGGCGACAGTGAAAGCGCTGCAGATACGGCCATAAAAACAGACAGTGTGACGTCAGAGAAATCAGGGTGTCACCTGGTACACGACTGTTAGTTGGCGTGTGTGTGGTGACGTCACGCCACCCTGATGGTGGTGTGGGTAGGCTAGCCGTTCTTGTAGGATGCCTCATGCGTCATACCTCCTCGTGACATCACTGTCGGAGGGGTACGTAATATTGAGCTGTGAGTAGTTGTGTGTGTGTGTGTGTGTAGGAGAGAGAGAGGGGGGAGGGAGAGAGAGGGAGGGAGAGAGAGGGAGAGAGAGGGGAAGAGAGAGAGGGGAGAGAGGGGGGAGAGAGAGAGAGGGGAGAGAGAGGAGAGGGAGAGAGACAGAGAGACAGAGAGACAGAGATAGAAA
>CM060336.1:32058259-32060759 GCA_030674155.1 Stramonita haemastoma | reverse complement strand
TTGTATTGTATTGTATTGTATTGTATTGTATTTATTGTATTAATTGTATTGTATACCCCTTTAAGTCACGACAGATTTATCTGTGTGAAATTTGGGCTCTACTCCCCGGGAGAGAACTTCGCTACAAGATCAGCGCAACCCATTCTTTTTTTTTCCTATCTGCATATGTATTTGGTTTCCTATCAGAGTGGATTTTTTTCTACATGATTTTGCCAGGGACAACTGTCTTGTTGCCATGAGTTCGTTTACGTGCTCTGAATAATTATTGCACACGGACCGCAGTTTATCGTCTCACCCGAAAGACTAGTACCAGACAACCAATCACGGTCTAGTGGATGGGGGGAAAGTTCGGGAATATTCGGGGAGCAAACTGCCATACACTTGAAATCCGGACGTTTAACTTTCTAGGCAGGTGTGTTACCACTAGACCACCTATCCAAGAAGAATGCAAAGAAGAAGAATGCAAAGGAGACGGCAAAGATGAAGAATCCGAAGAAGAAAAATACAAAGAAGAAGAATACGAAATATGCGGAGAAGAAGGATACGAAGAAAAAGAATCCGAAAAAGAACAATCAGAAGAAGAAGAACACGACGAGGAAAAGCCGAAAAAGAAGAATCCAAAGAGTCTGAAGAAGAAGGATCCGAAGAAGAATCCGAAGAAATGCGAAGAATTGCGAAGAAGAATCCGAAGAAGAATCCGAAGAAGAAGAAGAAGAAGAAGAAGAAGAAGAAGAAGAAGAAGAAGAAGAATGCGAAAAAAAAAGAAACAGAAGAAGAAGAAAACTGATCATAAAATGGACAGAAAAAAATCAAAAAAAGAGGTAGGCGCATTGATATTTTGTCTGGATAATTTTGTTTTTCTGACTTTTTGGAGAAATAAAGGTTTGATGAATGAAAAAGCACACCTTGTTTCTGTTCAAAACGAAGAATGTGGGTGTGCTTTCTGCCAGTCTGACAGCAAAAATAACTGAGCTGCTCAATGTAAAACGGGGAAAAAAGATGGTCTTTTTTCATAGCTTTGTTTGGCTTAGTTTTTGCTGCCAATGTTTTCCCATAATTATATCTATATATTCAAATGAGATAATCAACAAGTTAAGAACAGCTGTAAGTAGTTTTAAATAATTAACAACATTTATTTTTTTAATAAGAGAATTAACAAGCTTAGAACAGTTGTGGGTAGTTATGAATGATTATCAGCATGTGTTGTTGTTGTTTTTTAATGAGATAAGTCATAATTTTAGGACAGCAGACAGTTGAGGGTAGTTTTGAAAGGTTATCAACAGATCAAGTCTTTTTTTTTTGCATTTTCTTTCTAGCAAATTGTGGACCAGAGTGTACTTTGATCAATCATAACAAGTATGATAATGTAAAAAAAAAAAATCCTTTGCAAAAAAAAATGTTCCTTTCCCTTTTTTTTTGGCAATAAACAATAAACAGCAAACCGGACCTTCGCTGAAATTAGGCAATACCAACAACACTAAAGAAATCCTTTTTTTTTTAAATAAAACAGCCAAACAGCCAAACGGAACACAAAGAACCCAAACAGTCAAACAGCACAAAAAAACAGTCTAAATTGTAAATCCTTTTTCTCTCCTATCTCTGTGTTTGTATGTCTACTAGGATATTATACCTTCTTTTCAAGGCCAAGGCAAAGTGCACCAGTATGAGAACACCTTTTGACAGCAGACTATCTAGCAGGAGAATGGATAAAAAGTCTGGAGAGCTGTATAAAAGCATTTCTTTATCAATGACATTGTAGTACTATTTCCTCTGAAAAAAAAAGGTTGATGCTCCCTCCGATATGTGCAAGCTTTCTTGTAGGTTTTTTTAAATAATTATTTTGTTTGCATGAGATAGTAAGACAAGTCATTTTACACAGAACATGGTACTGAGAAATCAGTTGCAAACATATATCGTCAACTGCAAATCTTTATATCATTATTATCCATGCCCTCATTTTTTATACCATAACATAACTGGGGTTTTGTTTTGTTTTCATTTAATTCAAACACTGACACTGACGTCTCTAGATATTTATACAGATTGTAAAAGTACCTAGAATCCACAATGAGAAACTTTAAAATGTGTTGAATATTCATAAGGTGATGAATATTTATAAGATTTTGATTATTCATCAAGTATTGATTATTCATTGAGTGTTGATTATTTGCGCTGTACTGCATTCTGACAGCCATTACACTGACCCACCTTCTCACAGACAGTGCATGTCTCACACATACAGACATCAGCTCTCTTGTCAGACACAGACAGTGCATGTCTGACACATACAGACATCAGCTCTGTCGTCAGACACAGACAGTGCATGTCTTACACATACAGACATCAGCTCTGTCGTCAGACACACACAGTGCATGTCTTACACATACAGACATCAGCTCTGTCGTCAGACACACACAGTGCATGTCTTACACATACAGACATCAGCTCTGTCGTCAGACACACACAGTGCATGTCTTACACATACAGACATCAGCTCTCT